>VWZS01008802.1:692860-1003874 GCA_013397075.1 Rhabdornis inornatus | reverse complement strand
TTGGTTTATAAACCCCTGGGGCAGCTGATCCTGGTGCCCAGATGGGAGGGGATGGAGGAGAGGCTTTGGTTTATAANCCAGATGGGAGGGGATGGAGGAGAGGCTTTGGTTTATAAACCCTTGGCACAGCCGATCCCAGTGCCCAAATGGGAAGGGATGGACGAGAGGCTTTGGTTCACAAACCCTTGGCACCAGTCCTGCAGGACTCCGAGGAGCACCACCCTGGGACGGCAGGAACAAGCAAAGATCCTGGGCTGGTGGATGAGATGTATCAAACTTTGGGGCTGTGGCTGGAACCGCTGGACATGTCGGCAGGCAGGGCGTGCAGGGCTACACTGCAGTAAAAGCTTGGAGCAGCGCCGAAGCAGCAGCGGGGTTGGGACAGTGGCAGCCCGGCTCCCAGCAGGGCAGGGAGAGGTGAACTCAGGATCCTGCATACCCAAGCAGATGGGGATAGTCCCCCATCACTAAAAGGTCCCTCTTTTAGTGAGGCTGGTGTTAATAAGGTCTTGGTTCAATGGCTGCTCTCGCGAGCAGAGGCTCACCCACAGCAGAAGCAGCCGCTCTGGGCTGGGCTCTGGTGGCAGTAGCAAATTCCCTTTCCCAAGCAGCAGCTCTGACTGTCCTCCTCGGAAGCCCAGAGAGAGAGACACGCCAGCAGCAGCCCCAGCCTGTCCTTCACATGCCCAATTATTGTGGTATCTGTCCCTCAGAGAGAAACTCTCAGATAAGAGAAGAGCAACCAGATGCCCTCCTCCCCTGAGTGTGGCCACTTTTGTTTTTCTTAAGTGTCCAGGTGTTAGTGTTTCCTAGCAAGTTATGGGAAAAAATTCTGTAAGTAAAAAGGATGTAAAGGAAAGAAACCTAACTGTAGGAGCTGCTGGTGGTCTGGACGGTCGGGATTGACGAAGAGATCTCTAAAGCCAGGTTTTAGAACTGCTGGTTTATTGTATAGGGCATAGGTAAAATGGCCCTGATTGGAGCTGCCAGCCACAGCTTGGAGCAGGCCCGTAAGAGCAAGAAAGCAAGAGTAAAGAGAGTAAGAGAGTACAAGGTAAGAGTTAAGAAAAGAGTGTAAGAGGTAAGAAGTAAGAGCATAAGAGAGCGAGCTTCCCGTTACAATACATTAAATCTTCTTCTGTGTTGAATATTCTAATTTTCACTAACCAATCTAATACAAGATACAAATCTTATAGCATTTACATACAGCCTATAAAAATCATTATATTACCATACTGTGTTACACTTTAAACCCTAAAAACTACTCTTTGGACGCTTTCTGCCAAGCTAGTAGGGTCTTCTCTGCACTTTGGACCTGTCTGCAAGCAGAGGGAATTGTTCAATCAAGAGGGGATTACTTTCAGCTGGCCACACTATTGTTTTCTAGTTGTTCAGTAAGTAAGGTTTGGTATCTCAAAGATGGCTTTCATTTCAATCTCACTTATAGTTTCAATATTCTCAAAATCTTTTGCCAGGCAATCATATTTATAAGGTTTTCCATTTTCATCTTCCCCAACACTTAACCCCCAACAGAGGGTTTCAAATTTGTCCACATTTTCTTAACTGTACTTAGGCTAGCATACTTGTGTCCCTGTTAGACATAGAAATAATTTTGTAGTTCAACTTTCTCAAAGAATGCAACTGTCAAATTATTCTTCAGAGGAAAGGAAGGAAGGAAGGAAAGAAGGCTGAAGTGGGTGGAGTGTAAGTAACAATTACTGTAGGCTGATAATATTTAAAGACTCATAGAGGGATGTATTTCATGGGCCATACGTATATGTAACAAATTCGCCTACTCTGTAATCCTTCTCATTATTGACAACACAACAATCATATCTTCCCAGAATGGTAAACTGCAGAATGTTTTTCTTCTGCAAGTGCTGCATCTGAGCTCAAATAACTAATGTGAAATGTTATTACTGGGAAAAGCTGGCAAGCCTACTGAGCAGGTTACTGATTCAGGCATAAAACCTTCACTGAAGGAACCTTCAGCATGGGCTTTTTTTTTTAGTCTTAGGTCTTGATTTTCAGATTGAAGGAGGGTGCAATCCCGGGGGGGCTGCAACTCAGTGCTCAGAATGTGTAGAAATTGGACATTTACTTGTATACTGAAATACGGCAACGGGAAATGTAATTTGGGAACCTCTTCTGCAGCCCTTGTGCTCATCTGATAAGAAGACATGGAAAGCAAGCTCAGTCATACATGCAGGATGCATGGCTGTCATTATATAAACGAACACTAACAAAATATATTTAAAAGTAAGGATCACCCTACAGCAAAATTTACTTCTATTTCTACAAACACAAGGGTAAACACCCATAACTTGCTTTTATGTTTGAATTAAAATTAAAAATATTTATTGTGAAAGGAAGGAAGGAGGACAATCTAGACATGAGAAGAAGAATACATTTTCCCTTTCCTTCACTTGAAGTGACTTTTTAATGCAGGACTATAGTGATGGGCTAGCAATAGAAAGCAGTTGTGAAATGCACCAGTTTTCCTCAGCTTATTCTGATGGCATAGCATGGTCTAACTTGTGAAGATGCATCTGCTATTCTGATCCTGGACTCTGATTATTTATCCAGCAAAATCAATGTCAAATAATGAAGTAAATACTTTGGGCAAAGTCCAAAGAAAAGTGAGTGTTCTTTTCCTTCCCTGAGGCCTGAGGCAGCTCCCAGTCCTATTACCTGTGAAAAATTCTCACCTAGCCTAGTATTAAAACTTGTGGCTTTGGAGCAGCTCAGATGTTGTCCCATACTCTTCTGCCTCTGTTCTTTTGAGATAGCAGGATGCCATGTTGTTATCTACACCTGCATCCTGGCACCCAAGCTCTTGTCTGAGAGGAGGCAAAAGGGGCACAAGGGGCTGCAGGTACCGGGCTGATGTGGCTGGTTTGCACCAGCATCCTCTCCTTGGGATGCAAACCACACAGGACACTCTGGTGTGTCACAGGACACACCTGCCCCAGTGCCTCTCAGCTGGGCACCCTGCATGCTTGTTAGGGGTACACGGACCCTGAGGCAGCTGTAATTTAAACTGGAGCTGCTCAGGACAGATGGTGAGAGCTCTGTGAGTGGTGTCCTGCTGGAATCCTTTCAGCCTCTCATACTGAGCATATCCATGCAAGGGAGCAGCTCAGTAGCTTTTCATCTTTTAGAAGAAAAAACAAAGAGAAAAATACTTCTTTTATTTTCTTTTTTCCTTTTTTGTGCTTGCTTTTCCCCCACTTTTTTTTTCTCATTTCCTGCATATACTGGGTTTTGTATTTTCCTCTTCCCTGTATTTCGAAGACCCTTAATAAATAAAAGATGTGAACACAAAATTGCCATTCAAATTTGATTGTCTCAAATTATGTCTAGAATGAAACAAAAATCTACTGATCTGTGATTTTGTATGGCAAAGGCAGCTCAACGCTATTCAATCCAGTAGGGGAGATATAAAGAAAGAGTATAAAAAACCCCAACCAACTAGCAAAGAAAAGAGGCAGGGAAAGTGTGATAAAGAACAGCATAATACTTTAATGGTCTGAAGAGATTTTTCAACAAAACCATTACTAATACTGGGTATTCTTCTAAGCCAGTTCTTACCATCACAAAACCATTAGCTCTTTGGTAGTCACAATCTCCCCTATATCTATATCATGTCTTTTTATTGCTTTTTATTTGTCTTTGTCTTTTTCTGCTTGACTGGTAACATGCAGCACCCTTGTGCTGTATACTTATTTCAAGACTGACTGCAACAGTTATAAATATCTCCTCAGCACTGAGGGAGGCAAAGAAAAGGTGATGAGCTTCAGTAGCCAGAGTTCTGAATTGCTGCAGACAAGAGAGTCTGTCAATGATGACTGGTGAAATAAAATTTTTGCTGGCTGTTTTTCGTAGCTTCAAAGAAGAAACCTTTGGTTATTTTCATAATATCAGAGATAAAATTATGATTAGAATTGCTTTTTCTGGGGCACTTGCACATGATACTTGAATAGCCAGAATGTTTTCCTATGGCAACAGGGCTGTGTTCATTATCTCCTGAATATTTAGTCTGCAGGCATGAATTTGGGCGAATATTTAGCAATAGGCTTGTATTTCTGTGTGGGGATTTGGGCATTTTGTGTTGTGTCTCCTCTCCGACAAGGCAGAAGAGCTGCTGACTTTCTTATATTACGATATACACTAGTGTGGAACGAATCAGTGTGACCTGAATCAGACACTTTTTCCTGCATAAATACCCATGGAATGCTGCATAAATACCCAAGGCAAAACAATTCTTACTGGAGGTATATTTTCAGGTTTACCCACTAAGACTTTTTCATAGTCAATAAAATGGAAGTAAATAAAAGGAAACTGCTTAAATCTTACCTAGAGTTTATTGCTTATATTTGACTTGAATCAGACACTTTTTCTGTTGGGTGCTGTGGAAGCCCTGCACATCTCATCCTTTGTCTCCAACAGCAGCAACACATTTGTTTTTTTCTCTGTGCTTTCAAGAAATAAACACTATGTGAATTTGGTCTCCATGCACAATAAACACAGTTTAAGTAAAAAGCTTAAGAAAACCTTTTTTCTCCTTTTAAACCTTGCTTGTTGCTAGTTATTCACAGTGTTGGGTACGTGTTTTTAAATAAATAAATAAAATTAAAGCTTCCCACTATTATGTGTGAGTCTGAGCACTTATTCCTTCAGCTCTTGTGTTTTTTGAGACCTGTGCACTGGCTCATCCAGGGACATTACCTGCCCCATGGTACCCAATAGAGAAAGATAAATTATGTAGAATGGATCAGAAGACAGAGTTGGGTTCTAGATGTTTATTATGTCTTTCGCAGTAGCATCTCCAGGAGTCCACTGAGGATTTATATTTCAGAGGATAGCAGCTGACTGCCTAGGAGTTTGTCAAAGTATGAGAAGAGGATTGTCTGAAACAGACACATGATCACAGAAAAAAGAATTGCATGGGACTCATCACTCACAGCTTGTGGTGTGCTGAGTCCTTGTCCAAGGTCTGTGCTTTGTGGGCCCTTCTGGCAAAGCTTTTGTGGGGGATATAGAGACAAATAACACAGTGACTCTGCAGGAGCCAATGAAAAAGCTCTTTATGAGCAAAGAGTAAAACTTGGACTTGCTTTGGAGGTGAGAAAGTTCTCAGGTAGCACTGCTGGCAGACTGAAGGCAGGAATTAATCATGAAGTAAGGGACCCTGTGTGACATAGAAAGATGAGCAGCGTGCTGAAGAGCCACAAAGGCAAGGACTAACAGCTTATGGTCGATGGGTGAAGACAGATGACATCAGATGTCAAAAATTCACTATTGTGATGAGAAACCAAGGAACATTATGTTGCCACCAGTGTCTTGAATGGTGCTAAGGCTCTGTACTGATGTTCTGTGAAGGAACATTTGACTTGTGTGATGGCTGAGTTCCAGGACAGGCCAGAGCAACAAGTGAAATCTGGGCCCTACATGATATTGCCCTGAGCTGGCTTTAGAACCTGCAGGTGTTTTCATCTGCACAGGAAGGAGGGTAAAGGCTGGAGAAATGATTTGTCCCACATGAGAAGGGGACATTTAAATTCTCCATCACTTGTGATGTCTGATTGTGTTAAGTAGAATCCTTCCAACTCTGTCAATACAAGGAGGACCTTGATATTGATCATTTACATGGTGCATGATGGATAATCTCATTTTTGTATAGTACTCCTTATCCAAGCTCCTTTGCTCAATTAAACTCTTCTCAGCAGAGACTTCTCAAATCTGCTGTAAAGTTCATGCCATGACCACATTTCCTATCAATTTCTCCACCGGAATATATATTAATGGAAACATGGGGATATATTAATTGTACAATTTTGAATAAATGCAACCTTAGCAGAGTACATTTTTTATTATTATTTAATAATTACGAGTTCAGGCTTTTCTTAATTTCCTGCTGTGAGCTTTTAAAAGTCACTGCAATGCTGAAACATAAATAGAGTATGTGATGCAACACTTTGCCTAGCAAATATCAGACATTTTTACCTCAGGAAAAATATAATGAAATTAAAAAAAATTCATTTGGCTCATTTGAAATTTTGCACTGTTGAAACAAAATAAGGGAAAACTCAAATCAAGATGGAACAATATTTACTTAAAAAAATTAAACTAATATTTTCTAAGATGAGTAGGCAAGAAAGGATAAAAATCCATAGAGAGCATGAAAATGGTAAAATTTCTTGAAAAAAATCTTCCAAAACATGGATGAGAAAATATCCAACTTCCTCAAGTTTTTCTCAGCCATTACATTTCATAGGTAATAAAACCTGCATGGAATGATGTTTAGATTCTCCCAGACAGTGGAAAAGCAGCAAAGGAGTCCAACGTGAGACACTAGGACAAGGTGGCCTGGAACCATTCAGAACAGAGAGATCACCATCGCTTACTCTCTCATCACTTGGCCATCAGACTCACTCATTCCCTCCCTTCCCCCTCTCCTCTTTGGTTCCTTCCTATTTCCTCGTCTTTATATTTTTTTCTTTTCGTCTTTGTCTTCCTTTCTTAGCCACTTCCCTTGTTCTGACAATATGATTACTTAATACTTACCTGCCAAATTAACTGACTTATTTTACCAACGAGTGGATATACCATTCCCTGACAGTCGGTATTTGACAGTCCCACAATCTTTTCTGTGTCCATGAGGTGTGCACTGTAACAGGAAAATTCCACTAAGTATGGTGGGCTTTCTCTACAACACACTACAGTTTCATACCAGCATGAACCAGGACGTGTGTTGGTTTGCCCTCTCTCTTTGGCTTTTAAAGGCAATAAAATGTGAACAATTAAAAAAATCTTTTACAACCCACTCATCCTCTTTCCTTTATTCCAAAAATCACACCCAACTGACCTCTTACCGTGAATGCTGTTCTATTCGGTGAGACTCTGTCTTTTCACAATGAAAAGAAAAAACCCTATTCAGCTAATTGAGCAATTTGCTTAACTGGATACACTGCAAAAATGTATAGTGGAAATGCTAATGTATTAAGTATGAGTGTGTATTTGTATGCGTGGGGAAAAAGAAATGCTATATACATGCTGTAGTTGGAATGCTGCATAAATACCCAAGGCAAAACAATTGTGACTGGAGCTATATTTTTAGGTTTACCCACTAAGAGTTGTTCATTGTCAATAAAATGGAAGCAAATGAAATGAAACTGCTTAAATTTGACCTAGAGTTTATTGCTTATATTTGACCTGAATTATTTTTTTTGTTGTTGTTGTTGAATGATACATACAGAGCTCAGGAAATCATCTTTTTTTGCTTTTTATTAGCACAGTTTACTTGGAACCTAGCCATGGATCTGAATACTTTTGTAATGTATTGTGTAACACTTTTGAGAAACAAAGCAGGGGGGTTTGCTATACATAATCCTTAAAATGTTTTGCAAGACAACACCCAGAGAAGGGAACACCTGTAGCACTCTGATGATGTCAGTGCAGTAGGTTATAGCACAACAATCACCCCAAATTCGGCAATGTTTTGCAGGAGAGTGGAAAAAAGGGATTTGAAACAGAATGGTGAGATCAGTTTGTGGGTGATTATCAGGGCCCTTCCAAATGTGAGAGACAGTATTCAAAATCATGGAATGCCAGCAGGTAGATGACAGAGGTTGGAGCTGCTGGCCCCTAAATCACAAACCCTCTTGCCCTTCCCTGCCTTTCAGAAGCAGTCCTGAAGATATGCCTTCCACATTAGGTGCCGAGCATGCTGGAAATTCTCAGAGGTACAGCAGAAAACTGGGGCAAGAAAGAGTTTACTTATCACATCTTTGGTTTTTCCTTTCCTCTAAGTGGAAGGGGGTCGAGACTTATATAGGAACTTTCTCTGTTGCACAGGGATGTGGTGGCCCAAAAGTTGCTTTTTAAGAATAGGCTACTGACTCTTTTCTTAGCTTGCTTTTAGTTCCCAAATATTGCAGCAATGCAGTACCCACATAATGTGTGTACACTGAAGAATACCCTGCCAAGGGAGGAGGTATTTGAGACTCTCTTTGTGGAATCTGTAGGCCGCCCACTTAAAACCATGGCTGTTTTCCAGGTAGCAGAGACAGTAACATCAGGACAATCTTAAAGCAGAGTGCGTTGAGAGGGTGAGCAGTGGAATGGAACACCAAAGTGGAATTACAAAGCAACTGAGAGACTGGGATAACATAATCGCCATTTCTTTTTCACTGCTTTTTCTAATGTCTGTGACTATTTTATTCTGCATTATAAAAATGAGGTGATGGAAGCAGCTCAGCAGTGTCTGACATTTAAGTTCTCCTAAAATACAAGGGTGTACTGAGCTGCCAGTGGCACACACTATGTCTATAAGACTTGCAAGACTTTTTAAGCCTATACCTTTTTATAGCTTTTTCCTGACACAGTCCAAGACCTCCAAATGGGGTCCAGCATCCTGCAGCAAGACTCACCCACTGATTCTCATAAGAGAGATCTCACCAGATACCTTTTGAGGTCCAGCCTGAGGTGGGTTCTATGAAATATAAGCCAGTCTTAGAAAGAGAAAATTCACCCACTGAGAAGCTAAACAACAGTTGCAGACCTCTAAGGAAGGACTGAATCTAAGAGCCGTCCTGTCCAGAACCCATTTAATTCCTAGCCAGGTCAAACCCTCTTTTATACCAAGTGGACAGTTTCCACGGGTTGTGTGGGAAGTAAGAAAATAGGTTTATTTTTCTTCTTTTGTCTTCTTTCTACATATACTGGCAACTTTATGGGCAGGTATTTGAGGATAAATGGATTGCCTCTGACACAAAGGTTTTAAATAAAACCTCTCTTTTCTGACTAAAAAATAGGTTACTCAATTTTTAATGGCTTTCTCCTTCCACTGAAGATCATCAGCTTGTATTTTATGTAAAAATGGCACTATCATCACAAAAGTTCCTTCTGTTGGGATTCACTGCACCATTTAGACCAGATAGCAGTGTAAAGTCCTAATGAAGAAATAAACATTTCAGCATCTTTCCTGATACTGTAATTGCCACACTTAGGTGCTGCTGTATGTGAAAACAGAAGTACATAAAAAATTTCCTTGTTCGTTCCATATGCTAGAAATTTTGCCGTCCTGCCTGCATATGTTGTTTGTTATATATATGAATGAGTGATGAATACCAAAGCAGAAGCTTCCTTCCTCTTTCTGTGGGGAAAGAGATGCTTTGTGACACAAAGTGGAACTCCATTCCTGATGCCTCTTGGAGAGGAAAACTCACATAACCCTCCTGTCCTGCAAAACTCTGATGAGAGAAAAACCAAGGATAAATTGTATCAAGAAGCTCTGAAGCTAGGAGTGTAACAGAATGATGGAAACAGAGATGAAGTCCCAAAGCTGGTGAGATATGAAAAAATTGCTATGCTGTACTCAGAACTCCTGATGTCATTTAGTAGGAGTCACAGTCATATCATGTTCCAGAGATTTTTCTTCTGTCCAGCCCTGTTAGCCTCTGCAGTCCCTTCTTAACCCCCTGCATGACCTAGGATGTGCTGACACAGTTGGGAAGTTCTGACACTACTCAGGGATGGGGCCATCTCCTCATTTTGCTGGGTTAAAACCCTCAGCATCCTGGCTCAGAGAGGTACTTGGAGCAGCAGCTGTCATGTTGTAGCACCCCTCTGACTGAATGATTGGCTGTGACAGAGTGGAAGTTCGGCTTTTGGAAGGTGGGGGTTCAAATGCTTTCTCTGTGGCAGGCACATATTTATGCTAAGGAAATAACTTGATACATCAAAGTAGGGAAAAGGGTGCTTACTAGGAAGAAAACCGCACTGAACTACCCTGACTAAGGGCACTCTAACATTAGGAGGTCTGGGTTTAGGAATGGACAGATTGGGGGAAGAGATTTTTTTGACCTTTCTTCCCAGAGTAATTGAAAATTATTCAGCTCTGCTGAGTATAACTGCCAGTAGCTTCTGCTTGATATAATTGAGTTCTCTACCCTCAATTTGTTTGCTTGTGTTTCAAGCTTTGAAAAAAGAGCACTTAACCTTTTATTGTTTATTCAGATTTATTTAGAGAAAACAAAATCTCTGTGGCTGGCTCTATTGACTACCCACATTTTTGCTGATCTCTGGAATGAGGTGAGTGTCAATAAAAAGCAGCTCAAAAACTCTTTCTTCCAGGATAATTACTGACAGTGTAAACAGTTTTCAATGATATTGGATGTCACTGATTATGTTAGCACGTGGAATGGATACAGCCCTGTTCTTCTCAAATGACTCAACATGTATTTGTGCCTGCAATTATTGTGTCATCTATGTTTGGGGTTTCATCCAAAACACAAGAAACTCTAAAAACATTAAAAAGTGGACATTTTAAGTGTCCTGATCTCAGAGAAAATCTCACTGCAATTGGAATCCACGGTTTAGGCATGAAACTTCCCAATGCAAAGTTTAGTGCTGCTGAGGATATGGGTGGGATTTTATTAGATCACAGATATCTAGCCTGAGTTTTGTCTTTGTTGTCTTTTCCACCACATTTAAGAGGAGGCTTTATACCTCTCTGCAGCTTCTTTAGAGCTCAGACTGCTTCCTCTGCAACCTGACATCTCCCCTCAGAATCATAGGATGCCAGAATGGGTCACTTTGAATGGGAGCATGGTGAATCATCTGGTCCAACCTCCCTGCTCAAGCAGGGTCATCCCAGAGCACATGGCACAGGACTGTGACCAGTCAGTTGTAGAATATCTCCAGTGAGGGAGACTCCACAGCCTCTTTGGGTAACCTGTTCCAGTGTATGGTCACCCACACAGTATGAAAAACCTCTGACTGGCATATCATGTGTGAAAGAGGCATTTTTAATGTAGGTCCATGGTGATCTTGTATTTTTTATTTTTGAGTCTTGCTCCTTCAAGTGGACATGAGGCAGTGCGCTCCTTGTTCAAGCTGTCAGAGAAGGCAGGGGGTAAGTCTGCAGTGCCTGGCAGGAGATTAAAGAAGGTTTACAGATTACTACAGGCAGGGAGCTGGGGAAGACCAGGGTAGGTGTAGATGTCAGGAGAAGGGTACATTGTGTCACCTGGAGAGTGAGCTGGAGTAAGAAACCAAGAGCTTTTGTTCTGCCTACAATGGCTCTAATTCCCCAAGGAGTCCCTTGCTCTCAGGTCTCTGACATCCTGAAGTGCAGCTGGTGATTTGGGTCCACATTCCTCTGGCTGGTAATTCCTGGAAGGGGAAAACAAGGTCTTTATCACTGGATGTTGAGGTGCTGTAGAGCTATCACCACTGCTGAAAATCAGTAATAATGAAACAGTGTGTGGCCCCCCCCCCCTCCCCAGGCATATGCCCTCTCTACAGACCTTCACAGAGGGTTCTGCAGCCCAGAAGCACAATCACTGCCCAGGACATAGAACACATGGCTGCTTTGGACTCCTCTGTGGCTGCAATGCCGTATCAAGTGCTTTTGCTGGCTTATAAATCCAATTATTTCAGGATTCATTTTTTAATCTGTGGCAAAGGAAACACGGCAAAGGAAACAATCCATGGGAGTGTGTGGAGTGTGGGAAAGCTTATGCTTCCACCTTCAGCTTCTGATTTCTCTGCCTTTAGCTTTTCTGGTGGGTTGATACATCCTGTGGCAACCTTCATGGTCAAGCACAGCAGCTTTTGGGGCTCTGAAAAGAAAATTATGACTATCCTCAACCTCTACTTTTCAGAATAAATCTTATCCAGAATAGCTCTATTGTTCCTCACACAGTAGAAAACTGTTGGCTTTCCATGGCTTTGGCAGGGTTGTAATAACTCTGAGGGCGTGATTTTGCCTGAGACTGTGTCTGTGAATAACCTTTCACAGGCAGTGATCCTGCAAACATTCTGGCATGTCAGTGTTCTTATGGGTTTTTCCATGCATGAACGTACAGGACTGTTGGAACTGAGGGCTTAGGCATGGAGATGTTAATGTTTGCAAAGGTAGTCATTTCCCAAGTGTAATGTCAAAAACTTGTGTTCAGTCTGAATGGTTTTCTACTGTTCTGGAAGTTTACCAAACTCTATAACTTCCTACACAGCACTGTGCATAGTTGTTTCAGAGAGACTCACCTGTCTGAACAAAGGATAGTTTATCATGTGTTAAAATTAAAAGGAATTGGGACTTGTTTTTGCAAAGATGTTAATAAGTCTCTTTGGGTTTTTTTTGCAAAATGATCCATACAATGTTCATATACAGGCAAAATGTATTTCCTGATAGGAAAAAATAATCCAAACCCATAGTAGTTCAGTTCTTGACTGGCATTTTAAGAGAACAAAACCTTATGTAAATACATATGTGCTAATAAACAGCATATATGGACATGCTGGTTTCATGTTGCTCTAACTCTGGAGTGTTCATCATTGACTGGTATGAGTCTTCCATTTCTTTGCCCTGTCCTGGTTCTGGCCAAGACAGGGTTAATTTTTACAGCACCCAGGAGTGGCACTGTGCATTGAGCAATGAGAGGTGAATCCTTGCACAACCACATGTGAACGGTTCACCTATACTGAACACTCTTGTTACTACTGTTGTTGTCACTGTTAGTTTTCTTATTCCATTGTTGTTTCTAGTAAATTGTTCTTACGTCAACCTGGGATCTTCACCTTTTTGTGCCTCCAATTTTCCTCTCCATCCCTCTGAAGGGGTGAGGGGTATGAGGGGGAAGTGAGTGAGTGGTGCACAGTGGGAACACTAAATTGGGGAATACTATTCCTAAACTACGACATGTCCATAATTTCTTATAGTCACAGGAAACACCCGTAGGATAGAATACAAAGAATAGAATGCAAAGATCAGTCACCTCAGCCATTCATTACTGACTGTCACATTAGAAGAACTGAGGTTGTGACAGTGTTTCCCCCTTAATCAGCTCCAAGGGAAGGGTCCTCCCAGGCAGGTGAAATACCACTTACTTTCCTCTTACAAAATGGAATGATTTTGAGCAGCGCCAAACCATTAAAGATTTTGCAGTGTTGCAGAAAGGTTGTAAGAGGTCACCTGACACAAGCTGGGTGAGTTTAAAGGCCAAATCTTCAGCGGGTGCAAAGCAGCACCCTTCAGTTGACATCAGGGAGGATGTCATGGTGGAGCTGCTGATAAGACTCCAAGGGGCCTTAGAGAATTTGTCTCAGCCAGAGACCCTGCAGTGCTGCAGTTACTGTTCTACTTTCTCAAATATTGTTCCAGTAACTCTATTTGACTAATTTTTTCCCTTGTTCTGTCAGTGTAATTCATCAGAATCTGGTTTATCCACTGCAGTACAGCATATAGCCAAACCCATGTCTTTTTGTCCAGCCTGCTTGCACTGTACCTAGCAGTGAAGGTACAGTGAAGCCATGGTCTGAATGCATCTAAATTCACATTTAAGACATGTCTGAACATCTACAGTGGTTTGCCTTTTTGCTTTTTCTCTTTTTTTTTTTTTTTTTTTCCTAATCCCAAGTGATAAAAGCTTTCCATGGCCTGTTTTAATACCTGGAAGTGCTATGAAGCTGCTGATCATGATACAGTTTTGGTTGAGCCTGATTGGTAAGGGCAGGCTGAAAGAAGTAATCTAAACAAAAGTGCATGGCCTCTTGGACCCGAAATTGGTTGCCTTGCCAGTCCCAATTCATTTATCTCACAAAAAAAAACCCCCAAAAACTAAACAGAAATAAATCCTCAGCAAATTCCTATCAGTTTCACAGTGATCATTTGCTTTTCTGGCTTCCACTAAGGATATCATTATGCTCTTTAGTCCTAACCCAGTCCTAACCTGCTCAGCTTTCTAAATAGTTAGTTTAATTAATCCCCTGCCTTTCTGATTGTGAGTGCTATGTACTGCAAGTGAGATTTTGATGCAAAGCATCACTAAATTAATTAGTTTTGGCCTTGATCCACCAGATTTAATGGAGGTATTTGCACGTTCAAAGGTAGACCACTGTTGAAGTGCCTCATTGAATGGAGCACTTCTCCCTTAATGAGAGGGGGCTAGGCAGCTTGGCCTCTGGCTGCTGGATGAAGTTATCAGGGGTACTTGCTGCCTCAGCAGACAACCTCTGCTCCTGGCAAGCTATGATGATATTTTAGTTATGTCTTGTACAGAAGTGGAACATCTTTAATAATCATTTTACTTTATGCCTTCTTCTGTATCCCATTGTTCCTCATATTGAAGGTGTTCTCACTGAATTTGTGGTATTCTCAATGCACATCTCAGAAAGCACTTTGGTTAAGCCCATGAGAGAGATCTACCTTGAAAGGTTTGATTAACAACACCTTAGATGTTAGATTTTTTTAACAGAATTGTTTCTGTGTGTTCATGGACTGATATTACCAGTTTGATTCTTGACCAGCAGTTGATTGTTACCTTGTAGACGGAGATTAAAATTGATTGTGTTTTGTGTTGTTGCAGGATGGTAATGTGTTCCACATCAACAGACACCGCTTGTTAACTTTTTGTCAGGGTGTACATAAGGAAGAGGGAGGGCAAACATTGCCAGCCTGGCCTTGGTTCCTGTGGCTATTTAGATCAACTCAGTGAGTGGCAGGAGATCTATGTCTTCCTTCAATAAAACTCTGTTTCTGCTGAAATTCTGTGTGTTTCCCATCCGTCTCACTAAAGATGGAATTTCATTCTGAGAATTTTCATGGGCTTTTCTCAGTATAGGATAACTAGGCCCAGCAGCACATGCCAAGATTCAACAAACAGTGTTGCAGAGTTTTTTAAACAGCTACTCCTTTTAACAGTGTCCTGATTGTTCGGCCTGGCTGGGTAAGATGCTGCTGGAGTTACATAACCATGTAGAATAGGTATTATAAAATGCTGAACTCAAGAGAAAAATCACAGACCTTGAGTTTTGCCCTTGAACTTGAATGATGAGAAGCAAAATTACTCAGGCAGAAATGCAATCTGGTTTGTAAATCTAGTATCTGAAAATGTTATCTGAACTGATGTTGGGAAACTATTGCTTTACTGTCTTTTATTTGCCAGTTCCCTGGGTTCCTGGGCAGCTGAGGTGGACTACATCAAAACTTCAGGATGACCTTTCTGTTCAAGACAACAGTGATGCAGTGCTTCATCTTGTGAAGTTAGCTCTGAAAGACTAAGTTATTGAGGTCCTGACTGACTCATACGGCTATTCAGATTTCCATCAGCACCTTTGGGAGTAGAGAAGTTCATTTTGGCCTACTAAACAGTCCTGCTGGGAGAATTCTGCCTCCCCTCCTAAGACATGCAATAGTCTAGTGATGCTGATGAGGGTAAGGGGGGCAGTTTGGGGTAGATGAATAAACTCCTGGTTGTCATGGAATCATTCTCCAGCAGCAGTGATGTAGGCTGTGGTCTTTCCTAGAATTCCTTTCTTAGTTCCAGACTATTCTAGGAACCCTTTTTGACTGACCTACAAATAAAACAAAAATCTGTGTATCCTTAATGACCCTTTGGTCAGATGCATGCATAACATAAATTCAACTACTTTTTGCTTTAGCTTGTGGTCAAGCAGTAAAGAAGCAAACAGTGGAGTCAAGGTGCAAAACAGCCTGGAGGGAGGCATTTCAAGCAATCACAGCCAAATGTTACAAGTTTTTGTCCCCCTTTTTGTGGAAGGGAGATCACTAGTGGTATAACATCTGTGCAAAAAAGTCAACATCCATCCTGAATGATCGTTCACAAAAAAAAAATTTTGCAGACCCTGTGGTACATCTATCCCTTTTCTAGGATAATGACGATTTTAATTGTTGACTGTGTTTTCCACAAGGCAGCCCGGCTGCCCAGGAAGGCAGGACAGGCCTGTCACCTTGCCCAGAGCCACGAGCCCGGGCCATGCCAAGGCCCATGCCCATTTCCCAGGGCAGGGGCAGCCCAGGTGCCCCGCGCTGGCGCGGTTGAGGGAGAGCAGCGGTAATGAATACACAGCAGCCTGCGGTGGGAGCCCTGCCACTGTTAAATTTGTAGCCAATTAGCCGTGTTGCACAATTCCAGCAGAGTAACACCAGTCTCTATAGACTTGGTATAGAGACAGAAATTAGTTTAGACAAATACCTCTTAATCCCTTGTTCTTGGCTGGGCTGGAGCACCTACTGCTAAGTGCTAATGGCACGGGGAAATCCCAATTTCCAGTGTCAAGGGCTTCGAGGAATCAGGCTATTAAAGGGAGACATTTATTTTGCATTAGCTTTGATCAGCAGCTCCTGGGTGAAATCTCCTTAAATAAATACCCCGTGCGGCCTCTTACTTGGGGACTGCGGGCTTCGGGCCGGGCCGGTGGCTGAGGGCACCGGGGCCGCTGTCTGCTGGGCCTTGCTCCACGGGAACAGAATCACCGATTCAATTATGTTGGAAAAGACCTCTAAGATCATCGAATCCAACCTGTGACTGAACACCACCCTGTCAACTGGCCCACAGCACTGAGTGCCACGTCCAGTCTTTCCTTAAACACCTCCAGGGACAGTGACTCCACCACATCCCTGCGCAGCCTGTTCCAATGTCTACTCAACCTTTTCTGTGAAGAAATTCCTCCTAATGTCCAACCTAAGCCTCTCCAGGCGCAGCTTAAGACTGTTCCTCTCATCCTGTCGCAGGCTGTGCGGGAAGGAGCCGGGCCATCCGGGGAGGCACCGGGCCTTGCAGTGCGGGCAGGAGCCCGGCAACGCAGTGCGGAGCCTGGCGGTGCGGGAAGGAGCCCGGCAATGCAGTGCGAAGCCTAGCGGTGCGGGCAGGAGCCGGGCCCTGCAGTGAGGAGCCAGGCGATGCGGGAAGGAGCCGGGCCCTGCAGTGAGGAGCCGGGAGGTCCGGGCAGGAGCCGGGCCCTGCAGTGCGGAGCCTCGGCGGGCCCAGCCGAAGCGGCGGCGGGGACGGCGGCGGCGCTTGGGCGATCTCGCGCTGCCCCCCGGCGGCCGTTCCCGGCCGTGCCGCCGCTGCCCCGCCGCCGCCTCCGGCCCCCGGCGCTGCCCCCGCTCCCCGGCGCTTGGCAAGGGCAGGGCTGGGTCTCCCGCCCCGTCCCGCTCGCAGCCGCCCCGCTGTCCCCCGGCGTTGTGCATCCCCCAGGTTGGTCGGCCGTCGGGCAGGCGAAGCCGTGCCTTGCAGGGCGAGCGACGCTGGCAGCCGGCGGTGCCTCTCCCGGAGCCTCAGCCCGGCCCCCGGGGAGCCGAGCGAGACAAAACCGCTCGGCCTCGCCTTCTCCGCGCCGGCCGTCGAGACCCATTTTAAGTATTAAAATGTCGCCGTTTGCAGCGCAAACGCCTCGGTGTTGCAAATAAAGCTTGAGAGGGAAATGGCTCAGTCAGCGTCGCTGCGCCCTGTCCTCATGTCAGGTAGCTGGAGCCTTTCCATGGCATTGAAGGATAATACCTCGCACCTGCGGCTGCCATGAGGCACAAGAGCGTATTATGTTTCATCCTCCCCATGTATTCTAGATGCAATTTGCCAAATGATACTAATATCTAAATAAGCTAAACATATAATAAAAGATGAAAATTGTTTGGGAATCTCCCTGGACACAATTATTAGGCCCTCATGACATTATTTAGGTGCTCTAGAAGCTTCTGGGACTGAGGGGAAATTGCACTGACACATGCAAAGTAACTTAGGAACCGACCAGCATTTTCAGACACAGAGTAGCATGCTGGAAAAAAAAAATAATGTATTGCTCCTAAATACTAATTGCATGCATTGGGTCTTGGTCCATAATTGGAATGTGAGCAATGTGTACATATAAAATGTAGCAATTTCTGTACTTATGTAAGTAGCTGTTATCTAAAAATTACATAGCTTACTACTGTATTAAGTTTATGACTGCTTCCTGGCATTGCCTGGACACACAGTACCTGCAGAAGGCACCTGCTGGGTTTCTGAATGCATCAGGTACATTCCAGCATTTTTGTGACTTTGGGGGAATGTTAATAGCATGACAGTAGCACAGCAGGCCCCACAGCAGACTGGTGGGGAGGGAGGATGAGCAGTGCTGGTTACATTACGGCCACTTTGCAAGCGTCTAAAATAATTTTGCAGATGAAATACCCATATATTAAGCAAGGATATGAAGATGGAATGGGTGAAACTTGGTTTTCTGAGTGTTTGGCTTGTAAGTATTTTTCAGCTGTAAATAACAAATGTGGCTGCTTACCTCTGAGCCTTTTCTTCAGGCAGGACACTGGGTCTGTGCCATGGCCTTCTCATGCACAGAGTCATTATCTGATCTGCTCTGATCACATTTTCTATGCCTCGTGGTGTTTATCCTTGTGGTTAGCATTTGTCAATGCTGTGGTTGCATTATGTTGTCAGGAGCTAATAGCCATAAACTGCCTCTCCAGGGCAGCCAGGTTGGGGTTTTCTGTGTCATAAGGCTCTGCTCAGCTTGGAGGTGCAATTCCAAGAGATGAGCCTGGGTTATGGAAATTAGCTGCCATCCTTTCTTCTGAGTGCTCCCACTGGGTGTGCTTTCCATTGTGGAAAGTGGCAGGGATCAGCTCTTGGGATGGGGTATTGCAGGGATGGTACTTGGCCATGAATCATGTGTAATTCTCTAGTGAATGAACACTTTTGACTGAAAAAAATATTTAATAAGAAATTCCCAACTGCCAAGCTCTTAACTACTTGGTACTGGGAAATGTGGGGATGGCTGGAGACTTCTCCACTGTGGCAAAGATACCCAGTGGCTAAGGTTAACACAAAATGAAATTCACATTGGAAATAAATTAAATAAATAAGTGTATTTTTAACACTTAATTAACTATTTAGACAGATTGCCAGGAGGTGTAGCAGAAATTTTTTCATTGCTTTTAAGTTTTTAAATGAAGACTGGTTGTCTTTGTAGAAGATACACTCTAATCCAAATGTAAATTGTTGGGATCAATGCAAGAATTACTGGATGAACTTCTCTGGCCCTTGCTATGCTGCATGTCAGACTAGATGATGCTAACAATCACTTGTGGCCATAAAAATGTATGAGCAGTAGAAAATTATAAGTTTGAGAAGAATAAAATGATATGAAATTAACTCCGTAACAGAAATATTTTTGCAACATAAACTCCTCTTTAACTTCCCTTGCGTTATTTCACACCGTCACTGAAAGCAGCATAGACTTATAGTTATGTGTTCACATTAAAAACAACAGTTGAGAAACTTAAATAAGTACAAATTAATGTGGTTCAACAGAATGGGAACTGACTCCCAGTAAAAAGTCTGTCTGACCTGTTAATTTGCTACTCAGTTTCCTTATGGAGGAGCAACTTCCTGCAGCCATTGCTTGTACTTAATTGACTCAATTTTTAGAAATTCCCCCATTTGAGATACGGTATGATTGAATAGGTAATTGACTTTAGGTAATTGGTAATTGAATAGGTAACCTATCTTTCTTGATAGATGAATTGTATTTGTATTTATCTATCTCAGATAACTGTCTCTAAAGGGCTAGAAGCAAGTTTTCAACATCTCTGTATTGTCCCAGTGATCCTGACAACAATCCCCTGACTTCAACAGAAACACAGCTAGCTACTGGGATCTTACATTTATTAGGCATGTTCAAAAATCTCTGTTAGGAGAAGGTGGAGGATAGGATGAGCACAATTCCCATGTGACTACCTAAACTGCTAACTCTGTGTGACACAAGTTCACTGAAGTGAGTAAAAACATAATTCATACTATGAACCAGCTTTTTGCTTAAATTTTTTTTTTGAGAGTATTCAAAGAGAGGAATGAAGATGAAAGCAAAAAGTCAAATCAGTTGGAGAAGCTTTTTCTTTTTATAATAAAAATAGGGTGTGAAGGCCTCGTATCGCTAATATTATTTTTCTTGCCCTTTCTTGAACATAATTCTTGAGGAAAGACTTGATCTGCCTGGAGTTGAATCATGTTGTGTGGTTTTGCTTTATTTTGAAAGGTGGAAATTTTTGAGTTGCCTGTTTCTATTTTGAATGAGGTGAAGCAATAGATTCTGGTTTTGACACGTTTGAGATTTTCAATACTTTCTTCCTTTGCATAACAGAGACCTGGCCCGGGTTCCTCTCTGAGACATTTTCAGTGAGAAACTGTCTGGGCTGCTCACTCCTTAACAAGGAAAAAGACAACCCTATTTTCCAAAACTTTTCCATAGTAAGAGAGACAGAAGAGAACTAGATACTTCCTGTATGTGATTCATCTGGCCATAGCATCACCTGCTACATTAGGATGAGGTAATTTGTAATTTGAAAAAATCTCTCTACAAGGGCAATAGATTATGAGCTTATCTTTAAATGTCTGCATTGTGTTTACCTGGTGTTGGCTATTGAACATTAACTAGGAATAAACATGAAAGAATAGAGAAGGAGAGAACAGGAGGTAGTATTTTCCAAAAATACTTAGTAAGGAAAAAACCCAATGCTTGAAAAGCAATAGTGGTCTGTGGATTCATAGAAAAGAGAAAATAGTAAAGAGGAGGCAGAAGGAAGATACAGAAGGCAAAAAAGAAAAAAATTCTCTCTTTCCCTTAGTGGGGGCCCAGCTGGGAAAACTAATGTATTTTCTTGTAGCTTCAGTAGTTGAAGTCTGGCCAAATGAGGAAGGTGACCACTTGTTTTCAACAGAATATAGCCCAGTGGTAGGGCTTGGAGAACTGATGAATGTTGAAATCTTATTAATATATCTTTGCTCAGCTGAGTGCCTTCTCTGATGCTGCTCAAGCATCCTGTAACAAGCACTTGTAGCATCCAGCATGTTATGTAGTCCTCTTAACTTTGCTCTGCCTTTCTCTGGGAAACAGCCTGTGTTTGTGTACAGTTGGTGGGAGAGTATGAGGAGAGATGGGTACCATTCCAACACAGCAAAATATCAGGAGGGAAGCTACCTCTCTCCCTCTGCCTCCCCCAAATTCAGCCTGAATCTGCAGCTTGGCCTGTCTCTACTCAGAGGCAGGGTCAGTGTGGGTACGTCTGCTCTAGTGACTTGGGATAGCACTGGGAGCATTCCGGACACTGGAACTAGATTGCACTTTTAAATTTAGAAAGTGGTCCCTGGCACAGTTCTGACCTGGGATGGCTAACATTCTCTCAAACAGTTTTAGACACATTCATTGCTTTCAGATCCAAGTGCCCTTTAACCATCAATCAGCTGAGGATATTTCCTCTCCAAGTTTTTCTGAGATTTGCATATCTAGGCTGTGTCTAGTGTCTCCTTGAAGGTTGCTGTAACAACTGTGCTTTCTTTTTTGTCTCACAGACTTTCAGATCTCCCCAGAGTCAGAACAAATTCCTCAGCCTTGGAAGCACCCCTTTGTTTGGACTGTTGCACATATTGTCAGTGCATGGCTATTGATTCAACAACTCAGTGGACAAAAGGACCATTCTGGATTTTTACACTTGCCTTTAAATGAAAGTTGTCAATTAGCCCCTTCAGTTTCAAAGGAGTTTAAGCTGACCAAACAATCTGACACCTATTCACTCACACAAAGGAGAAGAAATCAGAAGAAGTAAATATTGCATATTAAGTCTCCTTGTCTATGAAATCCAAAGAGTTGCCAAAATCTCTGATACTGTCTAAACTCTTCATTCCAGGATCTAAAGTGTGTATTCATGCCACCATTGTCTCAGCTGCAATTGAACACTGCAATGACTTTTAATCTGCTTTCTTTCTTCCCTCTCTTGTTCCTTGACCCTGGACCTGTCAAAATCACTAACTTCACTGCTCTGATTGTATAGTTCAGCTCTTGAATCTCTTCTCTAATTCCACTTGGTTTATTTATTTCCTATTCTGTAATTATTTCCCTTACTTCTTCAGCCAAAGGAACATCTTTGTCTTCTCTTATCATAACCTCTTAAACCTCATATTGCTGTGTTGGATCCTGTTCCAAGGTCATGGATGGCTATAGAAGGACTCTGTATTTAGCTGGGAACTGGAATTAGTCCTCTACCCACCTGCATTACATTTTCTAAATATCTGTATTTGAGTTTTTTTCTACACTTGCACCAACACATGGAATATAATTTTTATCCAGGCAAGGCATTTTTAGTGCATTGGAGTTCCCTACATTTTATAGAACTGGTTCAAACCTCCAGAGCCTGTCTGTGATACAAGGGATGATACTAGGAATGAACAAGAAGCGTTGCTGAAAACTGCCAGACTAACTGGAAAACCATGTAGGCCAAGATGGTCAAGAAAGCAGCCTGGCTTTAGGTGCTATGTTTTATGGTGGTCCAGGCTGGAACCATCTCATGGGATCATAGAACCATTTAGATTGGAAAAAACCTTCAGTATCGAGTCCAGCTCTAGAGCTAACACTGATAGATAGACAACTTAACCATGTCCCTAAGCATCACCTCTCTGATATACTCTTTTGTGCCACATCTGCATGTCTTTTAAGCTCCTCCAGAGATGGTGGCTGAAAACACACTTGATAAATCATTTCTCTTATGGCTCTCCAGGGATCTGTAAGATTGTAAAAGACCGTTTTCCAAATCTACATTCTGCCTGATTTCCACATGAGACTTCAACCCACATCTTCTACAGCTCAGGAAATGTCTAAACTCCCAAATTATATCTGTTTTTGATGTGTGTTTCTCTTTCTGCTCCGCTGAAGGCCTACAACAGCTGTACCATCAAATTCAACTATATGGAAGGACAGACCAGCTTAGGTGAGATGAGGCTTTGAAGCAGAGGAACTCAGAACAGATCAGCAGTTTTTTAGCAAAACAGTTTTTGTCGTGAAAACACACTGGTTTGTTAACCATGTTTTCTTGTAAAAGTCAAATCTACCTGGGTGTGGTTACTGGTTCAGACACTGGTGATCTGCACTGTGAGAGTACCTAATATACTATTTTGTGTACTACTCAGTGTCCTAGCCACCTCTCTTTCTCTGCAAGTTTTCTTGAATTCTTCCTTGTATTTTTCTTTTGATTACAAAATTATTAGCCAATACTGGGAGGTGGTGTGTGTATTTTTCTTTTTTGAATAAAAGAAAATCCACTTCTTTCTCTATTACTGAGAACAGAGTAATAACTTTCCTCTTTGTTGTGGAATATGGTTCATGTTTTTAGCCAAACCTATATAATGTCTCTTCCAATAATCTGTCTCATGTGTGGATTTTCTTGTAAAAATAAGTCCCTGCAGTAATTCACATTCTAGTTCTTTAAATATATAATGACACTCCCTAGTCTGTTATGACATATATGAGGTTCTCAGTCACATTTCCTATTACCCAGGTAGAAAAGATGCAAGGTTCCAGTCTAGAGCTCTCTTGAGTCCTACTATGGCAGGTTCTGAAAGGGCTCCTGGTTTTGTGTGTCCTCCCAGGAGAAGTGGGTGAACTGACAAGGATCTCATCTCATCTCATCTCATCTCATCTCATCTCATCTCATCTCATCTCATCTCATCTCATCTCATCTCATCTCATCTCATCTCATCTCAATCTCCCAGTGTGACAGTGTCCTGTCACAAGCCAGAGGCAGCCCTAAATACCTCGGAAACGTACAAGGAAACCTGTGTCAGACATGTGTAAATTAACTGGCTCCTGAAGAAAGACTCCTTCCACCTCGTCATTATTTAATAGGAAAGAAAACAAATAATTGAAAACTGAAAAGCCTGAACAAACAAAAATTGAAGCTTTGAAGAAGGAAGGTAAGTAGTTTTTCTCTGAAATTTCTGCCTTTTAAATGTTTTGAGCATTTCTCTATCCAAAGAGGTGCCTCATCCTCTGCTGAGTCCAGTTGAATTCACTATGTCATGTGGTTGGGTTTTTCACATGTTAATTATGTGAAAGTGTGTCTCTTTTTGTATGAATTTTCAATCTCTCATGCTTAAATTTTTTGAAATGTCTCTTTGTACTTGCATTAAGACAAAAGAGAGGGGGTAAAAGCGCCTCGTGTCTTTTCTATCACACTCCTTATTTCCTTTGCATTCAATCATTTCCTCTTTTATTCATTTCATCTCATCTCTTAGGTAAACAGTCCAATTCTGTTCAATTTTGTTTCATTTTGGAGCTTTTCCATGTCCCTAATTATTCTCATCACCCATCTTTGAACTCTTTTCCTCTGTGCTATATCCTTTTTTGACATTTTAGGTGCAAATTGTTGTAGGTGCAATTTAGATCACTTAAATGTCCAAGTCCCTGACTTATGGATGCAATCAGGGACTCAGACATCTAAGTAACTAGATTGCAGACACAAATAATTACATTGCAAAATGTGCCTGCCAGTTTTGTGCCCGTGAGAAATGGCTGAAGCCAGACTAAAGATCAGAGCCTTAACCACAAGCAGAATATCCCCCTCACCCTTTAAAAGAGAAAGGTCCCCTCCATTTGAACAAGGTACTAACATAGAAAAAAGTCAGTTGTTTAAACTCTATAGAGGTATATGATAAGTGTAATAATGAATAGAATGACAGGTCAGAAAGATGTGGAACAGCATGCTACTGCTACTGCTACTACTACTACTACAACTATCTGAGAACCTTATTGGGAGAGAAGAGCACAGTGTGCACTGAGCTTCCAGGGTAACCAGTGTTTGTCATTTGCATGTTTCTGACTTTAAAAATGAGACTTGAGATGGTTTACTTTGTGGCATTGAAATATTTCTATCATTAATCTACAGGAAGAAACTCTAAGACACTTTGCCCATGTCCATGATCCAGTATTCCAGAAAATTCAGCCTAATATTATTGAAAAATATTTTGAATAAGGTTCTATCAATCCTTCTCTTTACAAATTAAATGCCTTTCTGGGATGAGGTTTCAGTAGACTGCAAAGTTGAGGTCACATTGTGTAATGGTGGTGCTGGTGGAAAACTTGGAATGAGAGCTGTATTTTATTGAAAGAAAAAAATTACTTGAACTTGATCTTTATTTCTTAGATTTTCTATATTGACTGTAACAAAGTTTCATTTTTGGCTGAAAAAATATAGCTCCTTTTAAAAACACGTGAAGTGTTTATGCTTCCTACTATTTATTCTGAAATGAAAAAAAAATCATTTTGTCTTCAAAAACCAAAGATTTCTAATATTGAAAATTAATGGAATATTCTGTTTTGGAAAATGTTCTGTTCCATTCCTTTTCATTAAGCTTTCTGAGAAAGAAAGTAAAAGATAAAATATAGCAGTACAGAAATACTTAGAGTAGGGATTGGCTATGTTCTAGAATTAGACATAGTGGTAAACTTGGATTTTAATCCATACATACAGAAAAATTTCAAAATATTTTGGACCCATAATGCTATTTTCTCTATGTACTGTCAGCACTGGAAGAGGAGAGAAAAGTTGGTGGGGTGAATTTATAATAGTGTCTGCAAAATTTCAGCCAACTTTTTCCTCCTGTCTTTTCAAATTCTATTTTAATTTTTTATGTATTTCAGCCGTGTCTTTGCTCCACTTCCATCCTGTGCCTCCCTTGCTCTGTGAGTCAGCATTCCCAACGAATGGATTTTGGTCATCTTATGAAGCTGAGATTGGTTAGATTTTATTGCCAAACCATAGTTTGGACAAAGCAAAAATAAGTTGATTTCCAGTATAAAATAATTTTCAAATCTCATCAAGCCTGCCTATAGTACAAGACATTTCTTTCCACAAGGGAGATTATATCCTCAAGAATATTTCTCTTAAAGCCTGTATTATTTACTAAAGGGTCTACATTTCAGATAACTGTGAAGAATAATTTATCCTCAACTGTGTGCACCTTGTTGCTCACATAAGAGAACTTATGCATGAAGGAATCACTTAAGTTTAATTAATATTAAGTCCCTCAGAATAAGAATTCTACCTAGAATTGCTTAAGTATTTAGCCAGCTCTCAACCAGAAATCCTGTTTGGTTAGGAATCCATGATCCTATCTTCTTCTCACTGAAGACAATGAGAAAGCTCCAAGTAATTTTAAAGGAAGAAGAATCAAATTCAGTGCCTATGTGTCAGATTTATGAAATTAAAGAAAATGAGCTCACAGAAAGAAAGAAAAACTGCACAGAAACTTTTTGGTGCACTTTCAGAGAACAATACCTCTCTGGAATTAAGCCAAATTTCTTAGCTAGACTAACTGGTATGTCTTTGAACTTAGGCAGAAAGAGAAGCACCTGAGAAACAGAAGTTGTTGCAACGGCCTCCAGGACTTGCATGTGGTGCTTGTTCTTCCTTGATCCAGCATTTCTCCCTACTCATATGTCTGGTGGCTTAAGCTAGACTGTGTGACTGTCTAATAGTGAGGCAAAGAATACTAAGACTTCTTTTCCATGGGTGGAGCAAAACAGGGAGAAGCACCATTATTGTCACAAGATCAGGACCCAGCAACTTGGCAGTAGCAAGCACTAGCCTTAGCAATTGTGTGCAAATTGAAATGGGTGCAGCTCTGTGGGTGCTTCTCCTGTGCTGTGTTCCTGGTCAAACACATCTAGTGTGGTCTGTCTGTGACTTCCATGACCTAGCACATGTTTTTCTACAGACACAGCCTAGAACCAAGGGTCTAGAATAGGCGAGGATAAGTTTTTCAGAGAAATGTGCATTCTTGCCTTTGACCATAAAGTAGCTAAGAAGGGAGATCTATATTGTAGGCTTCTAAAATTCTTTGAGGTGATTTCCCTCCTACCTAATTTTCCTCCATGAGGAAGAAACCTCTCTCTATGCTTTCTGTTCTTCCAAATGATTTGAAAACTTGACTGTACTTTTCCCTGTGTTTCAGACATAGTCAACATTTCCAACAACCTCTGAAAAACATGGGATTATGACAGACATGTGGCTAAGGTGTGGCAGAGCTATGTGGAAAGCAGAGTTAGAATTATTTCTCCAAAATATTAGTGCAATTTCACATGCAACCACTTCTCTAACAAATCTCAAAAGAATTTAGATTATATTGATTATTTCATGCCTCAGGTCTACCATTTAAAATTATTTTTACAATAATTCCATTGTGTTCCTCGTCTAGAAAAAGCTTCTTATAATTTCTTCGGGTTTTGTTTTGTTTTATTTATATATTACAGAGGCAAGGTGCCTAACAGCTTGAGGCTTTTCCAAAGCCTAGGACCCCTTAAGTTCTTCTGTTCTCTTCTCTTTGAAGTAGAACATTTTTGCTCTTAGTCCTCCTCTTTTTTCTTCCTCTTCTTCCTGCTATTTAATATTTGCAGGCTTTTCAAGGTCTGCTTTTCCTCTCTCTGCTCACCTTGTGCTGCTCACCACTGCCTGGTGTCAATTGCTGACCTGGCACCTCTCCAGACTCTTTAGTCCTCGCCCACCATTTGCTGTGAAAGGACAGTATCATAGGAAATGTTTGCCTAATTCTTGCTTTGCAGAGGTTTCGTGGCCGTTCAGATGGCACTGAAAACTTCATAAAAATCTATTAGGTTACAAAGACACCATAACCATTCATTGGTGCTCTCAGAAATAATAATATTTGGCAAATTCTTTAGACTTCTAAGCTTCACCTATCCTCAAGGGTGGAAGAACCTTGAATGTTCATAATGTTTCAGTTTGTCTTGTATTCATTGAGTTTTCTTGTGAAAACTCCCAGAGCCCTTTACAGCAGAACACTGCGAAGTTGCAGTAATACCAGAAGATCTGGGTCCTGGGTTTTCATGAGTTTGGGTGTGAGCACATGAGAGACTACTGTGGTTGCTCACCTTTGTGTGTGCACTGACCAAGCTTTGAAAGCCTGGTCCTGTCCAGACAAGGTGTGAGCCTCTGTGCTTTATTCCTCTCCCTTCAGGTGACAATTAGCTTTAGACACCCTGTGTATCCAGAGGCAGGAGGGAGGCAACAAGAAGGGTGACAAATATAATTATCATCAAAACCCCTTTCTTCATTGATGCTATGCAGACAACAGTAGGCATTGCCTAACTTGTACAGCCAGGTGAGGTGGGATGGATATTTTGACCTCCAAAATAATTTGGTACTTTTTTTGCCTGGCTATGCAAGGAAGAAGGCAATGAGACAATTTCTTCTCTCCTGTGCTTTTCCCAGCCCAAGGGGGCTGTGTTGCATGTGGGATATGTCATGACAGTCCTGTAACCATCCCAGCCCTCTGAGTCTGACACTTTGTACTTAGACTTCTTTCATTGTAATGTGGCTTTCTGCTGCACTTGGGGCTGGCTGTCATTTTACAGAAGAACAGATTGCAAGGATTGTTGCTTCTTCCTCTCTTCCTGCTGCTGGCAGTGGTTTGATTTTCTCAGTTTTAGAAGGCTCCAGGCAAGTGCTGTAATCCTCTTCCTTCTCTAGGGACCTCCTTCAATAATAGCCCTGGTCTGACTGAGCCTGTTAGGGATTTTTCGTGGAGAAATATTTAAACAGTAGGCCCTGTGATCAGGTTTAGGTGTGAAGGAAGCCCTGATTGGATTGAGGCTTTTGTAGGTGTGCAGTTTCTTCTTTTGTTGCTATGAAAAAGCAAGTCAGTGGTGGAATGTAGGTGCTCTGAGATGGAGGCATTGGCAGAGTAGAATTTCATACCAGACCAACTACCGAAATTCAGCCTCAGCTGAAACAGACCCTTAGCTACTTGTCAGTCCTTTTTTGTCACTGGTTCTCTAGCTCTTTACTGCATTATGCCCATGTTAATTAATACATTTTATCTTTTAAAATATCAATTCAGTTTTGGGTTTTTTTGGCATTGAAAAAGGTAGGATTTATTTTTTTCTTGTGAGTTATGCAGAGTTCTTGGCATTTTAAGCACCATGAGATTGAATTAATTCTACAAAGGAAGGGTTTGGTCTGATTTACTTACAATGAACTCATTTCTGCTCCGCAGAACCTCTTTCCCCTGAAACATTCTTGTTTAAATAGAGAAATATTTTAATCTTGTGCTTTGGGTCCTTTTAAACCTGATTCTATTTTGTGCTCCTATTATCCCAATAACAGTTCAATTAGGAGTGGTTAAAAATCAAGATATTTATTTTAATTGCATGCTTATCTTTTGAGGGTATATTGCAGTAAATAAGGAACATTTGAACAAAAAAACCCTAACATTGCAACATGTCTTGTCACATTATACTTACCCTACACCTGATTTCAGATGTAAATTGCACAGCATTTAGCTCTAATGAAAATACTCTAGTGAAGGAAATTGTTAAGATTTTCTGGTGCTCCCCTAGGGGTAATATTAAAACCTCCATTACTAACATCTCACTCTGAGAAGACAAAATGTGCACTGAGAATACAAAAGCTCTGTTGGCATCTAAATGTGTGCCAATTAATTCGCAGTTACAGACCTGCAGATCTGTATGAAGATATAAAAATAGGACCTGGAAAAGCTATTTAGATCCCTGTATAACAGGGCTCCTTGACCCTGGATTTCTAATGTTAGTTTAATCATGGCATTCTGCTTTCTATTTATTTATATAGTTGCCTCAATGAACAAATTAATAATTATACAGCACATTGACAAACATGCCGAGTAATATTTGCCAGATTTTAAATTAATTTAATTCAAGGGCCACTTCATTTACAGGATTCATAGGCACATCAAGGAGTAGCTGTTACTTCATTGCTATTCAGATTACACCAAGATTTTTCATAATTTTCCACTCTCTTTTTTCTCTCTCTCCTCTCTTTTTGCTGAGGAAGACAATTTAACTTGCTTTTCCAAATAGATGATTACTTCCAGGCAGGTGGAAAACAGGTAAATGATAGACAAACAGAAATGTAGATAAATGCATGTTTGACAGAAATTTTAGAGACATAATAATTTTTATTAGGGAAAAAAAAGCTCTGAAAACTCACCTTTATTTTTCCATAATTTACAATTTTCCATCTATGTCCTTTTGTTTTTCACCTGCAATTTCCTTTGGATATTATTTTAATTTTAAGTCTATCTTGTGATCCTGTGGAGGTCTGTTTCTGTGTTTCTGTGTTCTGAACATAGATTCAGTTACACAGAGGTGCAGTGCTTTATATTATTTGTCAACAGAAACTTGATATTAGAACCAACAACTGGCTTGAACTGCAGTGTTTGAAATGAGAAATATATGTTCCATGGCAGGCAAGTCAAACTTTTAAATCAAGGCTCTGTCCTTTGAGCAGGGAGAAGGAGATAATCATCAATCTTTAAAAATACTCCCCTCCCTTTCTCCAACATGGCCAAGTAAGAGGAATTTACAGAACAGTGCTGCTTTTCTTTAATAGTGTTCTCTTTTTACCCCCCATTTAATTATTCTTTTGGAAGAAACAGGACAACTGGTATGTGAAAAAGACTTTTTTACTCAAAAGGTGGCAAATTGCTATCTTAGCCAATACATAGCAGGGTCTTCTGCTGGAATATAGAGAATCTGAGACATAGTTAATATTTTCTCTATATTTTAAGAAGAACTGCAATGTTAGGGAGATTAGTACACCCTTATTTCACTCTTTATAACTCATATGATCTGTGTTTTCATGTATTTAATTATAGCAACACCCCCTCAGATGCTGCCACTTACAGATGCCTGTTCAGTTGTAGAACAAGACCCTTGAAAGCCCCTTTCATCCCTTTCTGATATCACCTGATTTCTACCCAACAAATCCTTGCCTTGGTACAGGAAATTGCCCAGGAGCCACTACACTGGAGTGACACAGAAGAGCCTGAACTGCCATGTCCTCTCCCTGCATTGCTCTGTGCCTCTGCTCCCTGTGGCAGCAGTGCTTCCTCAGAAATACCGCACCTAGTTTGGTACCCAGACATTCCTTTCTGGGCTGAGCCCCTACATCCCCCAATTCAGTTGAAAGATCACTGTGAAATAGTCCCATGGCTCCACAGACACTCAGTACTTTGCTAAGCACACATTACTTGTGCAGCTGTGTTTGCTCTCCTGCTCTTTTCCAAGTAACACAACAATAGCAGAGTTTTAGGGGATGAGATCTTCAAAGACATGAAGTCTAACTAGCAATGGGAGCTGGGTCTGAAAAGCTTTGGAGGAGCGGTGCTCTGTAATTGTACTGAACTCCCAAGATGTAGCCAGATCATGAAACTGAGAGCTATCAGTGAGGATCATCTCACCCAGCTCCTGGGGAGGGTGAGACACTTGGGTGTCTGGCAGTGAGGGAGCTACCTTGGCTCCTGCAATGGATATCAGAGGTCTAGGGCATAATTCAGTTACATAAACATGTGCTTTGAGACTCTTCCATGCATCTTATGTTGTTGAAGACCTCTGCATGCAGCTGATGCATGTGACAGATGCCCTAGAGAAACCAATTTCCTCCAGCAGCTGGAGCCAGGCAGCATGTGCTAAGGTATCCCTATTATCTGCTTTGGATAAATTGCATCTGGGCTTCACTAACCAGATCTGCATGAACTGTATTGAGAGCTCAGACACCTCACCAACTCATAGAGACCTAATTGTAAGTGCCTGAAATAAGGCATCCTGTCTGGCAGTGAGGACCATCCTAAACATCTACTGGTAGGCAGAGGTAGGAAGATGAAACTCATCTAAGGATATTAACAATGAGAAAGCAAGATTTAGAGGAAGACAAATGAATCAGCTCCTCACACCCCTGGCTCAGATGAAGGCTAAATTTGGAAATGAAAATTGTTTAGGTGATACATGAGTCTCTGTGGAGAAATGTCTCAGAAACCATTTTAGGAGAGATCAGAGGGGCTGGGGGTGAATTGTAAAGCAACACTTGAACCAAATGCGTATTTCTAATTTGTGTGATGTGACTTAAAAGATGGAAAAACCAACAGCTGGGGATGTGAAAGATAGATATGAGGGAGATAAAAGAAGACTGTGAAGAAAATTGAGAAATAATTTTCATGCCTTTAATGTACATCACATTTAGGAAATTTGTGAGTTATCAATGCATAGTAAGGTTCTTCTCAGAAACAAATAGGAAATAGCTGTGCCTCGTGTAAAACATTAGCAGTCTCTCTTACGTCTGAACAACTTTTCATAGGTAAAATTGCTTTAGCTGGCACGATTATCACTGTTCACCGCTGCATTCAGCATGCTGCTCAATGTGATAATGAGTGATGTCTTTTTTCCATCACTTCAATACAGGTATGCAATTTATTCTGCCAGTAAACACTATTATAATGTAAAATTTATAATACAATATATTTCAATGCCAGTCAGAGTGATAGTTTGAAGGAACTCGAATGTGTCTGTTATGTATCAGAGCAAACAAACCCCACATTAACAACAAAGTTGCTTACTTGGCGGAATGGTGCAGCTGCCTTGCTTTGCTTGCTGGGGTGCATGTATTAACAGCAGCACTGCTCCCTGGAGTGTCATGGCCCCAAACTCCCTCACTTTCTGTACAGTCTCACAGTATCATGGGTTCCAAATGGAATGGGCACAGTGATGTCATGTTAGGTGTTTGGAGCACTAGGTTTATCTTTTAATATCCCCAAAGCTCAAGCACAAGGTCAGCACAGCTGGTGATCCTTGATGTTAGCCAGATAAACTCTCACATTAATCCTGCACATTTAAGTTGACAATACAAATAAATACTTTCTGTTTTGTGTATATGTGGGGGTAGTGTTCTTTCTTTCAAGAGCTTTTAGAATATATTCCAAATAATTTCCAATAATTTAAAAGCCTTTTAAAGAACAGGCTCTTCTTCCAATAATTGACAGGCAAGACAATACCAGAGGGGGAGGTGAGGTGGAGAGGGGCGGAGGTGTAGATTGCTCTATATAAAAGCTGCTAAATTATGTTGTCAAAATTATAGCAACATTTTTTTTTGCTCAAAAGCCTTGAAAAATCACACTCCTCCAGTCCCAGACTTCTGGATTTTGTTTGTTTTGCGCAACCAACTTAAACTTCATGTCATGAAATCTGTTATAATTGGAAGCACTTGTTGGATTCAAAATCAGCCTAGGACCATGAACCCAAACATGTGACTGAAAACATTGTCTCTATTTTTACACATAGCTACAAGAATAAAAAATTTTGGCTGCTGCTGGTGGTGTCTGTGATGTGTAGTCTGGATCTTTGCTTTCGTCTTGTTTTTTTCCCATACTTTGACAGATTTTCTTGTGAAAAGTAACCTGTCTGGAGATCTGGAGAGTGCGCTCTAAGCTCATGTGATTAGACACTTTGACAGAGGGAAAGCCACTGACTACATGCTCTTCAGTTGGGAATGGTCTCCATTGATAACAACATCCAGTAACTTGCTGAAACTGGAGTCTCAATAACTCTACATTTCAGTTCAGAGATCTTTTTTACTGATTTCTGAGTATCTCTCCTAAGCTATAAAATCCTTCCTTCCTTCCTTCCTTCCTTCCTTCCTTCCTTCCTTCCTTCCTTCCTTCCTTCCTTCTTCTCTCTTTCTCTCTCTCTTTCTTTTTCCCTTTCTCCCTTCCTCCCTTCCCATTTTCCCTTCCCCTGTTAAGATTTAGTGACCTGATGTCTTGTTCAATGTCTTTGGTCTTGGAGAGAAGGAAATCTGTGTCAAGGGTATATTCCTGACCAAATTCATACTATCTCTCAGATAGTAATTGTTGCAGTAAACATGTGAAAAGCATGATGTGGTACCTCTCCCTCTGGTCATTTCATAGTAAAATAATTTGCTCTAAAGTAAGAAGCTGGAAAATTTAATTAATTTTCTACTTGAAACATTCTGATGTATTTCTTTTTTTCAGGATATTTGCTCTTCACACGCAGCATGCCAAGCTGTAATTAATTTCTTGCTGTAGTCTTCATGTCCCATAAAGCCTATATAGCTCAAGCATTTCAGAATTGAAGATGCATTTGGAACATGACATGAAATATAATCAGTTTCTGTTCACTCTTCCACATTTATTAACAATCTCCCTTCATAACAAGTCTAGATGATGAAGCTTCTACAAAATCTGTCTGTCTGAGCAGCCACCTGTCTGTCTCCCAGGTACCAAACACAAAGCAAAGCTCTGTAGCTTGTGTGCACTTTTCAGCTTTGGTCCTTACAGTGTCTTATTAAAGTGGGAGAACAAGCAACCCTCCAAAAAAGGGCTGAGAAAACAAGAATATGCCTTGCCTGAACAAGAGAGAGACTGATGCTTTTTCAGCTTGTGGTGTTCAACTATGCAACAGGCATTGCATGCTGTTGTGCTTTATGGCATGTCTCTGCTGGAAAGGCTGATTAAAAAAGAAGGGTAAATGCATGCTGTTGTCATCTGATGACATTTCAATAAACCTACAATATTTTTATTATTTTGAAGAAACCTTTCTAAGAGTAAACTGTGTAAAATATTTACATGTGATACTGCATGAGTTGAAACTCTTGATATTGTTGACAGGTAGATGAATAGACTGCAGTCTCTTCAACCTGCAAGACAAAGAAGAAATTGGTCTGGAAACTTGCTGAAGAAAGGGACTGTCTGGCACTCTTTGGTGCAATACAAGCAGATCATCCTCCTATATGTATGCATCTGGGGCAATGTGTGTAGAATAGAATCATAGAATTGTAGAATGTTCTGAGTTAAAAGAGACTCACAAGGAGTGTCAAAGTCCAACTTGTGACTCTGCACAGCACAACACCTAGAGTCACACCATGGGCCAGAGGCTGAACAAGCCATGCTTCTCATTTGGTTTTCCCTCTGGACCCTTCAACACCTTTGTAACCCTCCTTTGGATGCTCTCTAATAGCTTTATATCTTTCTTGGATTTTGGTGCCCAAAACTGCACGCAGGACTCAAGATAAGGCTGCAACAGCACAGAATAGAGTGGGCGCAGTAACCTCTTTCCACCCATCATTCCAGAATTCCTGGGAGATTTTGAAAAAAAAATAATATTATGCACACACACATACACACACACATATGTACAGGTACCTTTTCTGGGCCTACTAAGAAAGTTTTTATGCACACTTTTTGAGCATTGTGTCTCAGATTGCTTTTGTACTGACTCAGCTTGTAAGAGCAGTCCCTTATCCATAGAGGTAAATAAATCTCATCCTTTTGGTCAAGTATGTGGATGCATTCCAAGACTTTTTTAACAATGATCCAAATCTAATAGTTTATGTGCTAATTTTTGACTGGTCTGCTGCTGTCAAATCCAGCTGTCTTTTAAAAGCAGGCAATAAGCTGTGTTTCATCATTGCTACTGTCCCATCTACCTGCTTTATTTTATGCCCTCATGACAGGAAGTACTGCCTAGATGAATGGGATTTAAATAACTGTATTTTTTTGTCTATATATTTAAATGTACACAGTATTTCAAAGCCAAAGAATGCCCTGACAAGGTAAAACAGTGCCTGGCATGTAACTGAGAAACTAGTCTTGAATGATATTGAATTTCTGGCCAATTCTGAATTCTACTTTCAGGTGTGGCAGACCTGATGTTGATGATCCTGACACATCGGGTACAGATATAATTTGTTTTCTCTTAGTCTTGCGCTTAACCCAGCTCTGCCTGGAGACCCTCACAAGTGTAAATGGGAGCAACCTTTGTTTTATCACCTCAGGTTTCTGCATCTCGTGTTGTAAGCCAAAGCAGTCCCCAGTTGCCACTTTTGGAGGAGAATTAAAATCACATTGTGACTGATCCAAGAATCAGACCTGGAATGTGTAAACCTGTTTTTGTCTACTCAAGTGCCAATGTAAAAAAGCATGGCCTTTCTGAAATATTAAAAAATATATTTTCATATGTTCATATATCTCAAGAATCATTTTGTTACTTGTAAAAAATGGTTTGGCATCAGTCTATGAGGAATGCTAGCTTTATTCCACTAAGTGCTACACCCCTCCCAACAAAGTGTGAGGAGTATCTGCAAAAGAAGGATTATGATCAAGGAAGCACTTCTTTTGTAATGAGATTACTTCTAACATGATGCTATAATCATATGTGCAGGGTTACCAAATAATTGGCCTTTGCAGTAACTCTTATGACAGTAAGTACCAAAGTAATAATTTGTGTCTGCTACGCTTCGTAAGCTGTTGTCAAACAGATAACTGGGTTACATACCCAGAACTGGTATCTCCTGCTGTTCAGCTCAATGGACAAGTTTTTTTTTTCTTTGAGGCACTCTCAGTAGAATATAGGTTCAGACTGTGCATGGAGGTACTCTAGTATTTGTAGAAAAGCAGTAAATTCTCTCTGAATAGCACTTACATTATATTAGCTACTGGAGATGAGTATTTGCTTTTTTGTTTTGTTTTGCAATAACACCATTAGAAAATGGTGCATAAATTCAGTTAATGATTTATACTTTGATACTTCATTCTGTGTTTTGTTTTGTTGGTTTTTTAAAATGGATTTTTTTGTTTATTTGTTTGATTTAAATGTATTTCTTAAATAAACCAGCTGTCTTTTTTTGTTTGTCGCTGGAGATGGGGAAGTTAGTGGGTTATTTCTCACCCATTCGCTCTGGAACAAATAAGATATTCCATCAGATAAAATAGTGAGTCAAACTCAGTGCCATGATAGATCACTTGATTAACCAGCAGGTAGAGCTGTTTCTTTAGTAAGAATCACCTGCTGGTCAAGATGAGGATTTACAACTTCCTCTTCTTTAGATTAAGAATTTATGTATGAGATAAATCCAAACAAATACTACATACTGGAATAAAGTTATGAACACCTCGAGGCTCCACTGTAAAAAGCCACTGTTTGTTGCCCAATAAAAGGCTTTCAGTACAACTGTATCTATGCTATTTAGCAAGCAGGAGGTGAGCAGAGAATTCCAATAGTTAATAACTCCTCTTGCCTCGATTATGCCTCCTTCACCCATTGGTGGCATTCATTAAGGCTCACACTTTTCAGCCATTGCTCATATTAAGCAGGACCATCAAATTCCCCAGGTTTAGCTGTGCACTGAAGTCTCTTCCAGTCTAGGGCCCATGAGGTTTCCTAGTGCTCACTAATTATGTCTTTGTTTGCTGGTTATGTCCTGACTACATTTTAAAATTAGGGACAGTCTTTTCCATCTCCTGATATTCCAGGATAAGAGGAATTGAACAGTATATAAGCCATAGGCGCTAATGTTTCCAGAACAAGTTTCTGGCACAGGCAGTATTTTACAGTATTTTGGAGGTGAAGGGCTGCCAAATATTAAAAATTATGAATCAAATTTTCACCTCTCATTGAAATTTAATCAGAAGGGAGAATGTCTGAATATATCTTCTCCCAAGTTACAAATAACAGGATGACATGGCCTCAAGTTGCACCAGGGAAGGTTGAGTTCAGCTGTTAAGAAAATGTTTTTCACTAGAAGGGTTGCCAAGCATTGAAAAAGGCTGCCCAGGGAAGTGGTGGGGTTGACATTCCTGGAGGTATTTGAAAGATGTGTAGAGGTGGCATTTGTGGGTATCGTTTATTGGTGGACTTAGTAGTGCTGGATTAGCAGTTGGACTCAATGATCTTAGAGGTTTTCCAACCTAAATGTTTCTACGATTCTGTGATTTAATCATTCTATGTTAATATTCCTCCCCTCTTTTTTTCTCTGATGCAGAATTTCATTAATTCAGTAATTAAAAAAAATATTACCCTAAATGGCAATTAATTTCTGAGTTCTGTTTTTTAACATTTTACAAGGTAGATTTCTTCCAAAAGTAAAGGTTCCAAATAAAGATTTAATGTTTATATTTTCTTTATGACAGTTTTGTAAAGGATTTTGTTTTTAAGCATTAATTGTTTAGTTTTTGAGTAGCTTTTTATGATACACTTTCATCTCAGATGATCAACATTATAATTATCACCTAAAATTTAGCCTAAGCAGTGGTATGGATACAGAACATTACATTCTGCATGCTCACTTTAAATTATAACCATTTTTGACAGCTGTGCTACTAAGCATTATCAAAGCAAAGTAAATGTATAGGGTGTTCAAGTGTACGTGTTGATGTTTTTAAGCCCAGTCACTCAGAAATGAAGCTTTTTCTTAAGCTTGAACTGAACTGGTTTGCTGTATATTCTGTACAGCATCTCTGTACTCAGTTATATAATACAGGCTGCTTTCCTATAAGGGGGTCATATAAAGGGCTGCTTCCCACTGCTCTCAGGTGTTATGGCAATTGAGGACCCACTTTTTGTTATGGCAGTGAAACCTCCATAGCACTGATGACTTCCAAAAAGAGAAAATTAAAGGAAATAGTACTTTTCATGAGTCATACAATGATTGTGTTCTTTTGCTAGCTGAGACCAAGCTGATGATATACTGGGGTGCATTGTGCCTTTCTGGTTAAAAAAAAAATAATGACCTCAAATGTGTGTAGAATAAACACTGAAAGATTTCTGACTATGTAGGTGAAGCTGCTGATATACCAAAGCAGGTAATTTTATTGACTGTTTTGCTGTCTTTGACAGGTGCCCCATAAATATGTGCTACTTATTGCTTATAGTTCAGCTTATTGGCTAGGAATCAAAATTTACAGGACCAAATCCCACACTTTGAGAGATTTGTTCCTTTGAGGCCACTCAGGTGGCTGAGAGAAAAATACACACCTTCTAGGACTGGCAGAGAGCTGAGAAATGGTAATTCTTTTCCAGCTGTTCCTCCCAAGAACCGACCCATAATGCTGGCTTTAGGAAGCAGTGAATATGTGCTGCCAAGTATTTTTTAGTGGCACATGACTGTTTTTAAAGTTGCTGCTTGCTGTGACCCTTGGAAGCTTTTAAAGTAATCCATATTTAGCTATCATAGCATCTCTCCATCTCTGGAGACTCATCTTTGACCATCTGTTTTTGGAGGATAAAAACTGGTTTGAGTTCTTTATTTGTCTGCTGAAATCAGGGGAATTGGTAAAGTGCTATAAAATTGGAAACTTGGACTTCATCTTCCATTTACAAAGAGGAACATTTCTATTTTTGTTCACCAGGGAAGGCAACATTTGCAGCTGACTGGAGGAAGAGGCCAGATCTACTCAAAGGTGTTGAGAGGCACTAATGCATGGAGTGACTAGTTTACGGAACAGGATGAAGGATGGCAAACAAGACAATTGTGCCAGGAGAAATAGTTTCAATCACTCCATGTTCCCTGAAGTGTTCTGCGTGAACTTAAAGGTGGGATGGGAGAAAGAGGGTTTCTGCTTTCTGAACAGCATTGTAAATGCAATAGGGAGAGTGATTTATGGGCTTGGTCCTTGTGATCTGTAGCACCTAAAGCCAAATATTGAAGTCTTCCATGTTTTACACATTCATGTTTGCTTCATACAAGAGTTCACATGTGAAGGACAGGATAACAACACTTGCTAAACTTCAGGGACATCTAGTAATAAACCCTAAGTTTTCCTTGTTTCCCAAGCTATCAATGTAGCAATATGTGTCCGTTCTGGTCAGTGGAAAGACTTTTTGCAGGTTGAGTCATCCTTTGTACTGGGCACCACTATTATTTCCCTCTGGAGTCTTCCCACTGTAGAAAATTCTGTGTATTTGTCTCTTTGTATCACTGCAGTTGTGAAATACGTGCCTGGTTTGGTGAGCTCTGAGTCAGATTTTCTGCTCCTTTATACTGCTTTTCATGCCTTTCACCTTTACTGACTTCAGTAGAGCACAAACTCAGAGGCTTTACTTAAATGGACAAATTCTGCTTGTGTTTGAGTTGTGATGAAGGTCTGGGTATTCCTTTGGGTGAAGATGAGTGTCACTGAGGTCAAGATGTGGTCCAGCATTCTGTCTGATGTAACAATGGGAAGGAAACAATCATAACTACTTAGTTTTTGGACTGTTGGCATGAAATCGGTGTTGTTTGGTCCGTTGTGCCACTATTCAGATCTAGATGCAGACCTGAGGTAGGAAGAACCAGGAGGGATGGTGAGCATCCTTGCTGGAGCTGACAGTTGTCAGAAGAAATGTTTGTTGGAAACAAATTATTGTCTCAACTTGCTGGTGACCTTAACTTGCTGGTGACCTTAACTTGCTCTTTATAAAACACGGTTTGACTGATGCATAATTGTATCCTGAGAAATTTGCTCAGATTTTAAATGAAATAGCTATTTTTTATTCTGCTAGTTTTGGGACAGTAAAGGCAACAAAACATTGTTTAAACGGAGTATCTCAATGATGCAAAAAATGAATCAATTTCTTACAGCAGTGCCTGTGTCTCTAATGGAAGCCCCCAGAATGGATGGGCTTCTGTTTCTTGCTGCAAGTGTTAGCTATCATGTAGAGGAGCTATTGCTCTATCAGAAATCATGCCTAAGTCTGTTACTCCAAGGAGACAATTTTTTTATAAAGAAGTGATTTCTTATTTTAAAGCCTTGGTAAATAAACACACGAAAAAAGGGGTTCATGCAGACACATGGCCATAATTCTGAGTAGGAAGCTATGATGCTAGTTTATTTCATCTTGTTTTAGAGAAGGGGACAGAATTAGGCATGAGCAAAAAATCTATAAAAAGTCATTTATCAAGCTTTGCTGTGGTGTCACTGTGATGTCCTTGAAAGTAGACTGCTTCATTTCTTACATACTCTGATGTGGAGGAGACTGCTGTTCTAAATCTCAAACATCAAGAAAGGCAATGTGCAAACAGCTGGCACTAGCTTTTAGTAAAAATTCAGGAATGTGCTAACACAGGAATAGAGCATCTACAAATTATTTTGACATTGTCACACAGAGGTAGGCTTCCCTGTATTATTGTGCTGCAAGATTGTACTGAATTTTCATCATTTTACTGAAGATCTTGGACACTTAAAGGTGCATGGCCAATAGATGGCAGCAAGTCATTTAGCCTGACTCTTACCTCTTCTGGACAATCCTCTGTGCACAATCAGTGCTCACCTTCTCCTTTTAAGAAAACACCTCCTTCTTTGCAATTCTAAAGGCTGCAATGAGATGTATAAGCCAATGATGGTTAATTGTATATTTCATCTAAGTGTCCTGTTGCACATATCTGATGTGTCTGTTTATTCAAGCCCCCTAACATTATAATCTCCGTGTTTATTAGTCCAACAATTGTAAACCCCTTTAACTGGGATCCAGAGTGATAAGAATTAGTGATTTCTTGTGGAAATGCTTTATCATGGCACAGCAGAGGAGATGGTGTTAGAGGGGGACCTCTACACCTTACATAGTTACTCTCATGGAGACCTTACATATTGTCATGGCAGTGAATGAAACTGGCAGGAAGAGAAAGTTGATGACAATAATTTACTGAATGAAGAAAAAAAGCAATAATTCTTCAAATGACAGGAGCTGAAAATAATGTTGCTCACAGAAATCTTTCTTCCAGGAACTGCAGTAAAAACTCATTATATCTTCCAAACTGACTGCAGTTCCCAAAAGGAGTTTTCATCTGTTAGTTTACTTTAGGAGCTTCAACAGCAGGCTTTCTCCAGTCATAGTGCTGCCTCTGACACTAATCTTTTGTGCAGCTTTGAAAATGGATTAGGAAATCTTTTGATGAAATCTGTAAGAATATAGGAACAAACCAGTATATAACCCACTACAGTCTTTCTTCCCAGTAATCTTTACTGTTCCCTGATATTCCAATGTAACTGTCTTAGAGCAAGAAATTCCTGTGAAGGAAGATGAGGGAGAGGCATGCTGGTTTTAATCTCTTGCAAAGCTAATTGTGATTACAGTAGAAAATAATTATTTCCTCAGCGATATTGCAAAATCAAGCAACTGGAAAATCATTGCCAAAGTTTTAAATATTCTAGAACTACCTTCTTGCTGAGTGATTGGTGGTGTTTTGCTTTGAGTTGATACGTGCCTGATAATTATACTGACAATACTGACACCTTTGAATGTTATCATGGAAAATTAAGATTCATTTGAGAAAAGATAGGTAATACCACATTCTAAAATGAAAGATGTGATGATAAAACCTGGAGCTTTACTGTTTAGTTATTTAAAGTGCATTTATTTAAGAGAAGTCTAAGGAGTATGTTTTACATCCTCATTTTATTTTATGTATGTATCTTACTTTACAGCTATTCTGAGTATTTGATACTTGTAAGATTTATAAAGCCAAGCTATATAAAGAACATTTGAAAACAGAATCAATAATTTTTTACATAACTAGAGTAGGAGCATTATTCTGGAGATCTTAAGGCATATATTCAAATGTTAATTAATATAGGACCCTTGTGAGGAGAAAAATTATTAATATGATCATTTTATCAGTGAGTAAACTAGTCACAGAGCATATTCTAACACTGCTGGGAATGCAATAATACCTCCTGCTTGACCAACTTGGTAAACTTCTGGTTTGGTAGGTGAGGGGAAGGCAGTGGATGTTGCTGACCTTAATTTTGGTAAGGTCTCCCATAAGATCCTCACAGAGAAGCTGATGAAGCATGGGTTGGATGAGCAGACAGTGATTATAAACTGGCTGAGTGGATGGGCCCAGAGGGTCATGATCAGTGGCATGAAATTGGAGGCCAGTAACCATCAGTGTAATCCAGGGGTCAATACTGGGTCAAGTCCTGTTCAAGATCTTTGTTAATGATGGGGAATATTGTGCCCTCAGCAGATTTGAAGATGACACAAAGCTGGGGGGAGTGGCTGGTAGGTGTTACCATCCAGAGAGGCCTTATCAGGCTGGAGAAATGGGATGACAGGAACCTTATGAAGTTCAACAAGGAGAAATGCACTCCTGCACCTGGGGAAGAACAATCCAAGGCTCCAGCATATGCTGGGGCTGCTCAGCTGGAAATTAGTTTGATAGGAAAGAAATTTTGGGGTCCTGGTGAACACCAAGTTGAACATCAGCCCCCAGTGTGTCCTTGCTGCAAGGAGGGTGAGAGGGATCCTTGTCTGCTGTAGGCAGAGCATTGACAACAGGTTGAGGGAGGTGATTCTTCTCCTCTGTCAGCACTGGTGGGCCATACCTGGAGTGCTGTGTCCAGCTCAGGGCTCCGCGTGCAAGAGACAGGGACATATGGAGGGAGACTGAGAGAGATGGGACAGTTCAGCTTAGAGAACAAAGTCTCACTGGGGAATCTCAATGTGTAGAAATACCTGAAGGGAGAATGGGGCCAGGTGCTATGCAGTGGGGCCTAGTGACAGGATCAGAGGTGATGGGCAACGCTGAAACACAGGATGCTCCCTCTGAACATCTGGAACCATTTTTTTTTTTTTTACTGTGAAGGAGACTGAGCAGATGTTGCCCAGGGACGTTGTGAAATCTTCCTCCGTGGAGCTATCCAAAAGCTGTCCATACAGGTGTCTCTAGGTGGGCAGGCTTGTGCAGGTGGTTGAGCCGTGTCACCTCCCAAGGTCACTCCCAACCTCAACCATTCTGTGGTTCTAAGTAGGATTCCTTACTCAGTCTTTCTCTGACATCATATACTCTATAAAATCCATATGAACCTGCATATTTTTTGTGCTGTGTTTCCATGTTTCTTACTCTATTCATGTTCTGAAGTAATATACATTTTTTAGGATAAGTTTTTTTTTCTTCTCAAAGTTATGCTGTTTCTTCTTTGCACTTTCTGCTTCCGCACTGGTTTTCCTCCTTCCCTCCCTTCTTCCTCCATCTGTGTGGATTAATTTTCCCTATCATGGTATTTTTGGCTGTTCAAGGTGCCCAGCCTGCCTTTCTTTTTCACTTCTCTCTTGCCTGAAAGCCCAAGTCTCACGTCTACCACCACAACTGTTTTCTTCTTTTTTTTCCTTCAACAGCAGAGATCATATCTGCAGCCTGTCCCTCCCACTATCCCACTCCACTTTCCCCATCCCTGCAATTAGGTCTCCTTGACAATTTTTCCTAAGCCTTTGCTCATCTCTCCTCCTGCCCCCTATGTGGAATATCTTATATATCAAATCACTCATCCCAGCTTTGTCACTAAACATGATTTCTGAAGAAATAATTAAAAAATGAATAAATGCAAATATTTCCCCACAGTAAATAAGCACAGTGTAGGAAAGGTTGTGCTATTATGATTATAATTAAAAATAAAACCTGTCTCTGGTAGTGTCAGTACGTCTGGTAGCTTCAATTTATATCACACTGATATCTGCTTCTTTTTTTGTGTGTTGTGGAGTGCCTCTGGCTTCTGCTGTTCTCTTGGGAGAAGGAGGAGGGCTTGACATGAGCAGTATGGCTTGATATGAGCAGTCTGACTTTGCCAGCTGGAGTTTAAATGCCCCCTTCACTTGTCCCCTAGGACATCTTTGTTGTGACTTCTGACTCAGCACTGTGGGGTTTATTATTATCACCTATTTTATCACATCTTTGACAACTACAGCCGCCTCTCACCTGCAGGTTACTTTTTCCTGTTTGTCTCTTCTGAAGACGCAGTGGTAAAGTCCCAGAGTGGTGTGTAAACTGAAGCCTTTACTTCCCCTGTATATGATTGTTTTAAGAGAATTCCTTTGTGGGATTCTGTCCCCCTCTGTTTGGGCCTTTTTGATATAATTCTCTCTCTCTCCCACACACTACTCCTAGTCTTGCAGTTGATATTGATGGACTAATTTTCATGTTGTGTTTCTTTTCTTTTTAACCTGGGTTTGGTGCAGAACCTCAGGACCTGAGTGACCTGAGTCCTTGCTTTGGCCTAAGTCTACCAGGGTAGACCTTCAGGCAGCTACTACACTACAAACATCAGATCAATTGGTCTTTTTATCAGCATTTAGGGAGGATGTAAATTTGGGGGCAGCCTTAAACAATTTCCAGCTCATCAGGAATCCTGGAAAGAGGGAGTTATGGAAGGAGAGTGTTCCATTATAAAGAAATATGGGGAACCTTCCTTTTGCCTTCTGCTTTTTCAAATGCTGAGTCAGTGCTTAAACAAGCACCAGTTCTGTGAAAACTCACAGGCATGAAGCACATGAATCAGCTTAATTTATACACTGGCAAGGACACCCTTGAGTTTTGGTAGGGTCGGAGCCTAACTTAAGAGTAATCCTACTGACCACTGGATGTCACTGCGACACTGCAGGAATGAAAATTAAGGCAAGGATTTTCAAAAGTGTCCAAAGAATTTAAGAGCACGAGTCCTTATGACCAACTTTGGGAATTTCCCTAAAATTAGCTGTTAGCTTACATGGCACTGGTGAATAGTGAGCTTTAATTTTGAGAGTTAAAAATTCTATCAAAAAAGTGTATGAATTAGTGTCACTAAAAATCGTTTGTGTGTCTCAGAAAGGGGATTCCCAAAAGGGATTCTAGTTGCACTGTTTTCTGTCACTGATACAGGGAAGATTTTGATGATAAATGAAATTAAATTATATTGTTCAAATTAAAAAAAAGGCAGGACAGATGTAGATTTCAAGAGCTTGGTTAATCTACTCCACATTAGAGCTGGAATCACATAATGTCAATTCAAATTTAATTTACTCTTATTATCTGCAGTTATTTCATTACCTCATCAGCAAAGAAACCTGATTTCTTTACTGTTATTTCAGATAATGATTTCCAAACTTTCTATTCTTTTTCTTCTGCTTTTCAAAGATGCAAAGAAACCAAATAAAAAGTTGTAAGGACATATAGTGCCATATAAACCAGCCTTATATACACATAAAATAGCTATATTGTGTAATAATAGTAAAATAAATTGAATTCTACTAAGTAAGGAAAAGAGCAATCTGGGACATTGGACTACTTAGCCAATGGCAGCAAATGAAAAACTAAAAAACGAAGATACACATTGAACAGATTGCTTTGAGATGATTCTTTCACCTTTAGGTTATTGAAAGGAAAGCTTATTTGGAGAGTTGTAGAAAAGGTTGCTGATAGTAACACAGCAATTATTGTGGCAAGACCTATGGGACTCAAATTATGAAAGTTATAATATTATATTTAAAATGCGACAATCAAATTTGGTCTTTAGTTAAGATTGTGGTGCAGGTGGGTGTCAGGTGTGCACATTCAGCACACACAATCCATGATTTCCTCTCGTGCTGCAGGAACATCCCAGCCAGCCTCTGCATACATCAGGGCTGGCTCAAGGCAGTGGCCAGCTTGAAAGCAGAGGACCTTCACACCCGAGTATTTGACTGTTAATATGTGCCCAAATTTTAGACAGTTTTTAACATTCCCTAAGGCAGCTCCTGTTACATGTAGTCCAATTTTTATCCTTGAAGTTGGAAATTCCTATATTTTCAATGAAGATGATTTTTTGCTTGTTTTATGTTGTCTCAGGTATTTTGTTTCTCTCTTGATTCTTCCACTGCAATATGGGTAGCAGAAGTAATTTTTCAACCTGAGAAACAATGGCAGCTTTTTAAGGCTAAGTAATGTCGTTCATACTCTCTCTTCATTACTTTTTATTCACCTTCAGACAGCTGTGAATACTTCTATGACTTAATTATTATGTGGCCACTAATATTCTGAAGTTTCTCTCTAATTTCTCCTTGGTAAAATTAGAGCAATTTATGCAAGTATAAATTGATGTACTTCCACTAGAGTTTTTGGCCTGTGGTTAGTATGTTGCTGTGTATTTTAAAATGTTTTAAGAGTTGCAGCCACAACAGAATCTCCTAGATTAGCTAGTGTAAAGGATAATTGCTTGACATTATGCTTATTAGCAGAATTGCACAGATGGTCAAGCCTGAGTTTTATTAATTGCTCAAGTTAAGCCTGAATTTGTTCATAATTAATGATAGATACACTAGTAAAAATTTTTCTCATCTCAGAAGTTGAATAAACATGACCCTCTAGAAAGGAAGCCAAAACTGAGATGATGAATATTTATTGCTGGATTACTGGATATAAATTCAATACTAAATGATAAATAGTTTAATGAAAACTAGACCCTTGTGGGTCACATGCCACAAACAACCTGAGCTGGAAAGTAGATCAAGGCTTAAAGTTAGGATTCAGTAAAAGAGAACCTAGAGATGTGGTTGGGAATGGGGTTGGAAATGGACATCCAAAGGAAGGTCAGGGGAGCCAAGATATTTGTGCTTAGAGAACATTTGTGTTGTGGGTCAGAGGTGGGGTCTTAGTCCAGACCTAAGACGGGAAGTAGGATTCAGGTTTGGATTTGGACTGAATGAAAGAGAGAGCCTGGAGGTATGGTTAGAGTGATGCTTAAAGTAGCAGAAAAAAATAGGTTTCATGTGAATCAAAGAGATTAATGGAAGATAAAGAGGTCTCAGGACGTTTTATTTAAATGGAGGAATGGGCAGTATTTGAAAAAGACAACAACAGAGATATTGGACAAAAACTATTTTAGAAAAGGTTCTATTAAATGTCAGTGCCGTTAAAACATATAACCAAATGATATTGTGTTTTGACTGTTTTTATACTGAGAAAATGATAGAGGACTTGCCTCATAAAAATAATAAGAAAAATTGTTATGGTGAGTTTGTAGAAAAGAAGAAATATATACACTTTCTTTTATGAGATGGTAGAAGTAGTAAATCTGCTACAGGCAATACTTTTCCATCCTATGTATTTGGTCTTCTTTCATGTTTGTTCTAACTTCCTATATTCTGATCAGCTTTTAAGGGGCTGCCAGTTCAACAAAAAATATAAATTTTGTTACTATAAATTATGCTGCATCTGAAAGCACAAATTTCTCATACAGAAGTTTTTCAGATTGAATGCTATATATCTAAAGAAAGGCTGGGAGGGAAGGAGTGAAAGGATTTTTGAAAAGCTTTTAGAACCATTACCTCAGCACAGGGTTCCCTTCTTTTGTGGAAGAGAATAAAACCATTTTGCCAGAAGAGATTTCTCCTTAAATCTGTAATTGAACATTTTCAAGCTGACACTTCTCAGCCTTCAAAAAACACTTTAACTGTTTAGAGACAGTTACAATTATCTCCCAAACAGTTCTCAGCTATCCCAATAAGCTAGGGTGTGAAAATGGGCAATGGAATGCCCTAAAAGCCTTGGAAGATTTATAGTACCACAGTCAAATAACAGCATTTCCTTTGCACGTTTGGCAGGTGCAGCACAGACACAACTGTCCTTTGCACATGCAAGGGCTTTTCTTAAGCTTTTTGTGTTTTTCCAGTCTTGGCTGATGCCAAGATAGAGTAGCAGCTATGACATGTTTTGATGGCCTGTTTGGCAGCTTCCTTACAGACCAACAGGGCAGCTTAGCATGAGTCCTTGGAGGGAGATGGAGGCAATGAGTCCTCGGGTGGTCCTTGGGGCTGTAGTCTGGCACTGAGTAGAGCAGGAGCTCTTTCATTATGCTGTGCACTACAGGGACTTAGGTACCTGTTTCCCTGTGTAAGGAATGAGTGAATGAACTAATTAATCATTAATTTCATGCCTCTCAAGCGTGAAGTTGTCTGATACTCACAAAGCCAAGGAATTGACTCTGCTCTCCTTTACACCTTGTTTAACCTAATGAAACAGCAATGCTTTTTTTTCTTTTAATATAGGAGAGAGCTCAGAATGGGCCTTAATAACTTTCAGATCACCTTAAAGGGAAAGCAACCTTCCCCCAGAATTTATTCAGAAGATGTTACAGAGAAACAAGAAAGCTCTGTGTTCTGTTTCAGATCCTGAAGCATGTGGATCCCGAAAACTGCCACCATGATGTGATTTAAGTACTTATTTGCTCAAGTAAGGTGTCCATTCTGTCAGCCAGAGGAAATTTGATGTTTGGTTGCCACAATCAAGTAAGAAACAGCATTTTTGTTTGGAATATACAAAAGAGTGGTGACTCAGAACTGTAATTTGACTTACGTTGTGGAAGTCTGCAGGTGGTCTTAACCAAGATTTTCTACTTACTGTTTTTGGGTTATGGTCACATGTGAGCATTTCTGTCGCTCTGCCCAGCACCCAAGGGTCAGTTCTGCAGCTGGTGGCTGTTACAGCCTGCAAAAGCAGGTGAGTGAGTGCTGGTGGTGACATATCATATGGGGTATAGGCTTGTCTCAACTGGTCATGGACTCCTGTCTGCTGCTCTGGTCTGTTAGATGTGTGGCCTGAGCATGTTTCAGCCAGGAAGAATTCATAAGCCAAATGCTGCCTAGACTTATGCAAAGGAGGAACAGGGGCCAATACTGGGTTTATCACAGATTCATAGAATCATAGAATGGTTAGGGTTGGAAGAGATCTTAAAGTTCATCTATTCCAACATCCCCACTATGGGTAGGGATGCCACTCACTAGATCAGATTGCTCAAAGCCCCATCTAACCTGACCTTGAACACTTCCAGGGATGAGGCATCCACAGTCTCTCTGGGCAACCTGTGCCAGTGTCTCACCATCCTCTAAGGAATTCCTTCTTAACATCTAAACTAATCCTGTCCTTTTTTGGTTTAAAACCAGTATCCATTGCTCTGTCACTAGCTAACCATTAAAAAAAAAATTCCCTCCTTTTTACAAGCAACCTTTAGGTACTGGAAGGTTGCAGTCTCCCTGAAGCCTTCTCTTTTCCAGGCTGAACAACCCCAGCTCTCTCAGCCTGTCTTTGGATGGAGAGGCTTTCCATCCCTCTGATGATCTTCATTGCCCTTCTCTGGACCCATTCCAGCAGGTTGGGGTGATGTGTAGCTAGATTAAATCTTTCAAAAGCAAAGAACAAAAAAATCTTGTCTCAGGTTTTCTCACTGTTTCATGGAAGAGAGTATGATGATGTACTTTAAAGCATATTGAGTCACCCCTTGGTGAAGCCTGGACTCCCGGCTGGTACTACCTTGTTCCAGGCACCTTTCCAGTATCCCTCCTGAAGATGGGAAGGATGTTCATGAAAAGGGTCCAGAGAGTGCAAGGGCTCCCCTTGTGCTCTGGCTGTGCTCTAGTCTGATTGCAGTCCTTGAGATTTATGAGGATTTAGATAGGCTTCATGTCCTTTGCTCTCAGTGTCTCAGATGGAAATGAGATTTCATACTCACAACTTCCTATGGTTTCATTTTCTCATCAAATATTTGTTTGTTGTTTGTTTGTTTAGTCCCCTCCCTTGAAAATATGCTTGTGTTTTGTATATTTATTCCTCCTGGCAAGTGCCTAAGAGACTGGTTGAGTAAATGACAAGACATAACTGAGCTTTTCTCTGACTGTCACACTCCTCAGGGCATGCAAGGTCAGGCCTTTGCTGTAGAAGAAGCCGACTTAACAAGGTACTAATTTACTTCAAGAAAAGAGATTACTGATCACAGTAGATTTCTACAGCAGATGAATATGTAATTAAGAATGAATAATTTATTAAAAGTTCAGCCTTACTATCTGCTCACAGTAAGTCCATGAGTATTTCAGAATGTACTTCTGTTTGTCATTAGATAGCTTCTGCTATCTCCTTGTCTTAGGTTTATTTTTCTGACCTGTTTCCTGAACTAAAATTTGGCCATATCATTCCAAGAGTGGACAGGTGTGCTGTCCTGGTTTAGGGCAAACTCTTCTTTTGCATGTATAGACTAAAAATAAAATTTATAAAGCTTTTTGAAACATAATTTTAAATATTTTTTTCATTGTTGCTTAGCATTAGCCCATGAAAAGGGAAAACAGATACCCAAAATGAGCCCTTTAAAAAGACCGACAGATGATAAACAGAGCACTTGTATTATGCTTTCTGGCCAGAATTTCTGGAAAATTGTATTTTATATGTGTTTGGTTTTATTTTTTTAATTTTTAAATCTAATAATTGGTGTAGGAATATCCAATGAGAACTGTCAAACTTTCTGCTGTGGTTTAACATGAAGACAGTTAAATCCCACGTAGCTGCTTGCTCACTTGTCTCCCCAACAGAATGGAGGAGAGAATTGGGGAAAAAAAGTCCTGGGGTGAGATAAAGGAAGTTTAATAGCACAGAAATGGAAAGAAAAAGACTTCTATTGCTCCTTCTTCTACTGATAAAATAAAGAAAGCACTTTGGTCAGTGGTAAAATATGTTCTTGGGGAGGAGAGATGAACTACTAGAAGACAAACTACTACTAGACAATTTTTCTCATTTTTATGTGTCTTTCTTTTACCTGGAAAATGTAGGACACTTAAAAATATGAAAAAAACTGGGATTTTTTTCTTTGTGAGTTTCTTCTTTCTATTATATCTTTCCCCATGATGCCATTTTTCTGGCAAACTTTCTATCAAGGATTCTTCTGCCCTCTTCTACTCACATAATTCTTCTAAGTGCATGAGCACCATTCCTCTACTTCCTAAGGAAACAGCAGTAGTAACCTCCTTCAGCAGTAACCTCCATTTTCACCACTACTTTCTGTTTGCTGAATCTGTCCTTATCCAGACCTCAAACCCCTTGAGCTCCAGCTCAGGCCAGCCCAAACACTTGCTACCCAGAGGCATCCTTGCCCTGCACGCCCCAGATGTGGTTGTGCTTTCATCCCACTGTGTGGCAATTTTTAGTCACCACTCCCAATTGATAACACCATGCTTTCATAATCTGCCTATTTCATAATATAAATATAAATTTCATAATCTGTGCACAGCACGCGTGAAATCCCCCACTGATGTGGATTCTAGCTTTAAAGCTTAGGGATACAATCAAAAGCTCTGAAAATGTCTCTTCTTTCCTCTTACATTGTCACTGGGTTCAGGAAACCATGCCTGCTGTATCCTGCCATATCCTGGGAGATGCCAAGCCCCCTGTTCTGTGGTTGCTCCCTTTTGTTGACAGCTGATCTGCTACCAGGACTCTGGAGAAGTGGGGGTTGAAAACATCGTGTGTCTGTGTGTCAGTACCACCATAACGTGCCTCGTGGGAATAATCCAGCCAAGGCTGCATTCCTGGTACCGTGTCTCTCTCCTTTGCCACCTGTAGTCTACTAATTTGCTACAAGGCAGGGTTCCCTGTCACCACATCTGTGGTGGGGGCCTCTGGGTCTGTAGAGAGGATTGAAATGAAGGCACCATGTGGTGATACTGCATGCTGCTGTGCCTCAGCCATAGCATGTAACAAATTGACCTAATTGGAAAGTTGCAAACTTTTTTTCCAGCAGAACCTCCTTTCCTAATTTTCCATGTGAGGGAACCAGCAGTAGGGAAGTTACTCCTTTGACTTTTCCATTTTAAATATGTAACTTCTGGGGCAAAAATCTGGCTGTGAATCAGTACTTGATGGGAGGATCACAAAGAGAGCCTTCTGATTCTGTCCTCTGCCTGCTGAAGCCTGACACAGCAGGAGAGACTTGCTGGGTGCTGTGTACTGAGAGTGGAGCCACATTTCTGTGATTCTCCAGGCTTTTTTCCACCATGCTTTCTCTTTTCTTTTTGTTATTTAATTTAACTTTATTATGAATAGATGTTTGAGTATTAATGTTACTTATAGTACAACATGTTCACAGCAAATTGAGGAAAACTTCTTGGCAGGGGTGAGGTGGAACAATGATTTGGTGACTAATATCTGTTTTTTTTAACCTGTTTTTAAAGAAAGACTAATATAATGTAAGAGTGTGTACAAATTAGAAAGGGATGAAACACAGCACAATTTAAATGCTGTCACATTTTACAGCTAAGTTACCATTTTTTTCTCTGACAAAAGCTGATAAAATACAAGTTCCATTTTGGCATAGAATTTATAGTTACTTTAACATATGCCCTGAAAAAATGTGTATCTACAGGGGATAGCAGTTCATGGAGAAAACAAGTTGGTGCTGAGAAGTTCAATTACTCTCCTGAAATATCAATAATGTAGCTGGAAGAAAGAAAAAACAACAGGCCATGTCCTATATTGGATGTATTCTCAAAACGTCTATAAAGGCTTGCTGCCAGCAGCAAGAAAGTAATAACTATAAATGTTGCTCAGTGGGAAGACTTGGTGATAGAGCCCCTCTGCTTGAAATTTTACCGAAGCCCTGTCAACACAGAATAACTTTCATGTTTTTGCATTTTTATTATCATTTGTATTATTCTTGGCAGATGCATGTGTTCGCACGTGAACTCAGGGTCTCCATCCTGGAAAGGCTCTATCTTTTCAAGTCACTCAGGGTGAGCCTGCAGTTTCTTGACTCTGAGATCTGCTGAAATACATTTTGAACATACTGTTCTAGATGGTCACTGTAGCACTTCCTAAGGTCCCACTCTATTCTCATACAGAAAGCTTATGCAGCAGAGTGAGCAATGTAATTTTATTCCTTAAAGAGTTACCAAAATCTTCCTGCAATTCCTTTTATTTGACAGCTGTGGTTGAATTTAATAATAACAATAACCACAGCAACAATGATGACAATGATGATGATGACGATGATGATGATGATGACGATGATGATGATGATGAAACAACCCCAACATTTCTAGGCTGCTTGAGGCAAAGTGTTATCTGTTTTTTTCCTCTTCTTGAGGTACTGGCATCCATGCCTGGTCTCAGCAGCACAAGATCTTATGTACCTGAAAAAAATAGAGAACATTGTGTGGTAGCACTGTCACATGTGGGAGCTGACAGAACTTTGCCATTGCACAGGACAGCCCTTTATCAGAAGAGATCCTGAGGAATCATCTAAGCTTACTTCTGATGGAGAGAGATTGCTGGCCTCAGGTGGTGAAACAAATAGACTGGAAACAGATTCAGACCAATGAACTGATGTTTTTCTTTTCTAAGGAGCTTGAAATGAACAATAGATTCTTCCCTCCCTTCTTTAATTTTTATAACCATTCTCAGCTGAAGGTTTTAAAAATGTTTTTACAGTTGCTTTACATATTTCAAAATAACATTTATTAGCCTAATACCTTTAATTATGCATGATGGATGAGTCATATGTAGAGTGTGCTCCCACATTTCTTCATTTGAATTCATATACATACTTACCTAATTTGGCAGCAGTGGCATGCCTACATGTTAAATGAAATGATCCTGCTAAGATTAACTCTCAGAGACAGACCTGTAGTGCAACAAGGACTTTAAGATTTGGATCCTTCTAGGTTTTCCCAATTTTTTAATTGCAGGGATCATTACTTAACTCAAACTCAGAAGACAAATGTGTGAAGGTGGATTGATGTGAATCTGTCTTTTGGTTCAGACAGTGAAATTTGGTGTTCCTATTGAATAAATTTGTTCAGTAAAGAGCAGTTCAGTTACTTTGGGGATGAGCACTTTTGGGGAGAGAGGAAAGAGCTTTAGGGTGGGCTTACGTTAGTGTTTAATTTTGGAGAAGCAGAGTGTTTTTGAAGCAAATGTCCCAACTTCTGCCTTGCTATGCTGCAGTTTACACCTGGGAGAAATTCCAGGACATGGATTCCTGATTTCCACTGGCATAGGGATGGTCTCTGCTTGCTCAGGTTTGCTCAGTCCATATGACTGTGATGCTTGTCCAGATGAACCCTCCTACAAGCACCAGTAGTGTGGCTATCAGGCCCCCAGTACCACCAGTTTGCTACCCTCACACTGCAAGGCAAAGCAGACAGAGCTTCACTGGTGTGCAGCCAGTGTGACCCTTCATTTCAGTGATGGAACACATGACAAATATGCCAGAGCACTTGCGCTGGCGTTTAATTACAGTCAGTAAATCATGGTGATGCCTGTTACTATAGTTTATGGTTGTTGTCAAACATCTACAAAGTGGAGATGCTCCCTGCCCACAGAGTTTGGTTTTTTGTGTGGCAACTCTATGTGATGGAGAATATGTCAATACATCCGAATAATCCCTCAGGGAAAAAAAAATCTGATTTTCAGTCTGGAAAGTAATGTATTGAAAGTCATTCATTCAAAGGTAGGTTTAGCTCCTGTGGCACCTGTGTCTCTGCATAAAGGTGCTGGAGGTCCTGCATTTTGGTCTTCTGTGCCTTGACTATGTACTTCTTGCTCCCCAGATGCTTTAAGTAAGTGGTATGCTTTCTGGCAAAGGAGAAGGTGCAGCTGCTTCAGCTGTATTTTTTTATTATGAATCCTTATTACATTTTTGTGTTGTAATAAATACACACACACACACACACACACACACACACACAAAGCCCTCTTTGACGGTATTAGAGTAGGAACTAGAAAAAGATCCGTTAAAGTTCTAATTATTTCCCTAAACCAGGAAGGGAACAACAACGGTTTCCAGCAATGTCTGATATGTTATCTTTAAAGACTAGGGACCTTTATGGAGTTCCTTACTTTTTCTATGAATAAGAGGAATATATATTCAGTAACCAGTAACCTTATTCTTTTTTTTTTTTTTTTTAAATCTCTGGGAATACCTGGTTTCCTCGTTAGGTACTTGAAACATCTTATCTGATACATTTACTAAAATGCAAATGCAGACTTTGGCAAAAAGAAATTTCAAAGCCAGAAAATGAGCTTGAGACACATATTTATGCAAGAAAAATTAAACTTTGGACAGTGGTCTGGTTAGGTTATGTAGAGGGTTGCTTTAAGCAGTCACACAGGTTATCTGCTGAAATAACTTGCTTTATAAATGTTGTTCTTTCATTAAAAGGTCAAATAAAATTGTGCTGGAAGCCTAGTGTGTGCTTTAAATGGCTAGTTACTCAAAATGGCCTTTTGGGGATGATATTAGAGAGAGTCTCAAATGCAAGTTCTGTTGTATTTTGTCCTATATTCATTTTTAGAGTAAAAAAGCCATGACCAAAACCCAGATGCTGTTTTTTTAATGGTGCTGTCATGCTGAGCTCTTCCTGTTTTTTGCAGTCTTTCTAGAAGATGGATACTGCTCCTCAGTAAAAATGCAGAGATGTGAGGATGTGTCCCTATGTGAGATGCCTCATTATTACAAACAACCCTATCACAGAACAGCTTTCAGAAATGGTTCAAGCTCTTTTTTATGAAAAAAAGGAAAGTTGTCATTTTCTATCCCACTGGAGGGCTTTGATCTGTGCCTTGACACTCTTATATTTTCCTGGGTATTCAGCTTAAATTAATTCCTTATTAATTTAATAATAATTTATTAATCACTATGAACACTATCTTAGAGGCTGTACTCCCTTGGAGTATATGCCCAAGAGGTATTTGGAAAGAGGCATATTCTCAGTCAGCCTTCATTTTGCCTAGTAGATGAGACAGATTCTTGTAGTTCCTTAGTTGAGTAACCTCCTTCTTGCTCACATAAAATTAAGAGCTTCACCAGACCTACTTTCCTACTTGCCAGTGCCTGGAGGTGGATGGACTACGTTAGATGAGGTATTCTCTGTACTCTGTACAATGTCATTAGAGTCTAGAGAATTCACCAATACTGATACATCATAGAAGTGTCTTTGACTTTGTCCTGAAAGATAAACTGCTTTAGTGTCTTGCAGGCACTGGATCAGGAGATTAACAAACTTGGGTTCTTCTTTTCAGATATTTTGAATTAATGAGAACTGACTAAAATAACTCCAGCTGCTAAGTTAAAGCATATTTCATGCTATTGTTATATTAATGCACGAGACATACTAAAATGTGCTGGAGATTTTCCTGAATGTTTTTTTTTCACTCGTGTTTTCAGCCTGTTCCAGTGGGTGGCACAAGAAGCACAAAAACCAGGTGAGTTTCCATCCTGGCATGTCCCATAGGATTTCTATTTAACTGCTGTAGTTCTTAGTTAAAAATAATAAAGGAGATGCAAGAGGGTAAGGAAGTGCATTTCTCAGTCTGAATGTTTGGTATCAGACATTGTGAATGTTTAATTCTTCAATATTGTTTTATATTCATCAGTGTCTACAGACACTGGCTTGAGGGGGTGAATCTGAGAGCTTCACTTCCTGAGAGCACTATGGCTGAGAGCTGATGTGCTGGGCATTGCGTGGGAGCCACAGATCTAACCTGAATTGTACCCACTGAGTGCCTCCATGTTCCAAGTGCTGTGGCTGTGGGCTCTGCATTGCAGCATGTTCAGAACTCTGCATGTATGAGCAGTAGTTGGCTCTTTCAGTGACATTGAAATGATCTTTGTTATGCTCAGTTCCAATTTCACAGCTGGGATTGAAAAAAGAAAATGACAGATCTGGAATAAATACTGCGGCTAATATATTGCCCTGGAGAACATCCTACTGTAATGTTTTGTGGGAGGATAACTGGGGTGTTATAGGAAAGCCTATGACGGTCATGCAGGTGCTCCATCCATGACACATCCATATGGTTGCTGTCTCAAAGACTGAAATTGAAAGGAACAACTTACATTTGCTTTGCAGAAGTACAGGCAAAACCAAACCTTGCTGTGACAAAAGTATGGATTTTGCAGAGCAAAATCACTGAGGATTTGAACACATTGTATATGGTTGGGATCATCAGTTGGTATTTCAGGTCAGTGGTAAGAGAAGTTGGAGATATCATGACGGATTTCAGAAGGCCTTTAGGAATCAGCTGGGTCTGAGAGGGCTGTAGGTGGGAGAAGTCCCCATAGTACTCTTGCTGACTGATGGACTCTGATCCTCCTCTACAGCAGGAAGGCTGTGGATGCAGAAGAAATGCAAAGCAGATGTTGTCTCTATGGACCATATGCCTGATGAGATGTCCAGAAATCTGCTGGGCCATTGAAAGCCTACTTTGTCTACTGTTAGAGGGGACCCTGGATGCATGAAAGAGTCAGAGGAGAAAGAAGTGAGAGCAAAACACAAGTCACTGGTTAGAAGAAGGTCTAGTAACAAATTTTCCAGTGTAGCATTTTTCCAAATGACCAAATATAATACATCTTCAGGGAATATGTGTTCCATCAGAAGTTCTCATTTTGTTCATGGCTGCTTCTAGTAGAAATCCTGTTGGATTTTGGCAAGCGGTGCTTGGAAATGCCTGAGTCCCTGGACCATTGGTGCTTAGTGCCCTCATGAAGTTGAGAACTGGGAACTCTTAACATGCATTGAGGGTTCTCTGGTCTTCTGTGCTTCACTGAGGAGCTTCTGGGAGCCTGAAGAGGCATCATTTCTGAGAGCTGAAATGCTGGTTTGAGGGAGATATATGTAAGACTCAGGTGGGCTGGGCAGAGGCCTCAATGATTCACACCTGAAGTGCCCTGGCTCTAGACTGAGGTGGGCAGGTCTTGCAGCTTCTAGAGAATTTGACATTAAGGTACAGTAGAGTGTGGCTCTGGTGGTGCTTGGTCTTCACACTATGCAAGGCTCCAATGCTGACTGATAGAGGTTTCTCATGGATTTGGGAGACTGATGAATTCCTGAAATTGGGAAGGAAACAAAAGAAGAAAACAGTGAAGAGGAAAAAACAATGGTGAAGAAATGGAAGTTGAAAGCTTCTAGAAATAGAGGATTTAAGACTAGAGAAGATTAAACCACTGGCCTTTTCTGTGTCAAAGTCTTAACACAAGTGAAATAACAAGGAGGTAGTTTTATTTCTGCCTGTCACTTATTTTGAAGAACAGGACAATTAATACTGTACAGCTAAATGATGGAGAAGAATTATTCATCTGCATTATAGGAATATCAATAAAACTTTACTTAGCATGAAAAAATAAACATATTAAAATAAGAGTAGAGGAAAAAGGGGGAAATATAGACTTTGAATCTGCAATCTTATACTGGTCACAAGCATGCAATTCTTGTAGACTGAAGCACTGATAAGAGATCAGAATCTGACTGGGAGCTGAGCCAAGGGAAGGCCAGAGAAAGACTCAGAGTTTAATCTTGCAATGCAACTGACAATTTGCCAGCAGAGCAAGCCAGCTCTCCTGCAGTAGTTTTGTGAGCTGTGGTCTGGTGATGCCCAGGCTGGTACAGCATCCACAAGCAGCTCTAAGCCCAAGTAGAAGCAGAGGCCAGGTGCAGTTCAAGGTGGGTGTCCATTAGAAGTAGCAGTGGTGTCTCATCATTGCAGGTCCTTGTTACTCTGGCAAGAGAGGTGTAATTATTGGGAGCTCTCTGCTCTCTGCAGGGCAGTGCATCAGCCAGGATACACCCACGCTCTGTTCCCTGGGTCTTGGGGACATTTGCTGGTCAGGGGAAGATTTTAGTTGAAGGGAGGTGGTGTGGTTTTACTCACTTCTCTGTGTTTCGCTGGCTGTGTCCAAATCTCTCCTACTTGCTTCCAGCCCCACTCTTTCTCTTGGCCTCAATTCTCCAGGGAGAGGCTGAATTTTCCCTGAGAGTGGGGAAATTCCCTATTTTTTTGTTTCGATTCATCTTTCCCAAGGCAGTCAGCATGTGAAGCTGCAAATTCTTTCATGTTCTTTTCCCTGGTGGGAGCAGGGCACCAGGAAAGGAGAGGGGTGATGCTGATGGCAGGGAGACACAGTTGGTGTAATGGGAGAGGTGCCTCTTCTGTCTCCTGCATCCCCATGGGGAGCAGCTCCTTTTCCCTGAATGGTTGGAACTCAGCTTCCTCTGCTTTTCTCTTCCTGGGGGAAGAACTGCCCCAGCAGTTGGGGGAAAGCAAGGGGTTTGAGCCCTGCTCCCTCTGAGGGTCTGGATGTGTCCAGGAGGCACTAAGAAGCTGGCAGGAGAGACCAAAAAGCTGGCAGAAGTGCCCACATGAAAGAGGTGGTCAGGGCTGATTCAGGATGTGGTCCTTCCTACAACACCATCATTTTACGTTTGAGTTGCCTTTCCACAGGAAAAAGCCCCAGAGCGGAAAACCACAGCCTCTCTGGGAAACCCCAGAAGCAGGGGGCTGAGTGTTCAGGGGATGCAAGTCTGCAGGAAGATGAGCGTATTTTTCCTGTTTTCCTTTGGTTCAGTGCCTGGGATGACACGTCCTTGTGCAGGCTCAGAGCTCAGAGCGCTCCCGTGAGTGGAGCCACACGCTCCGTGCCAGTGCCACTGCCAGGTGCCCGTGTTAGTGCTGCTTTGATGCCTGTGCTTCAAAGGCAGAAGGCAAGCAGAGGTGAAGTTGCTTTAGGCTGTGCTTTGCCTGTCTCAACTTTGGATTCTGACTCTGAGCCACTCAGTTGCTTTTATTCCCACTGCAGCAGGGGGAGAATTGCAGAGATAAAAGTCCTCAGGATGGCCCAGAGATGTGAAGGGGTGTCACTTGGTGGTTTGTAAAAGCTGGCTGAGCAAAGCAGGTCGAATACCTATGCAATACCCTCAGGGAACGAGGTGTGCTTTTCCCATTGCTGTTCAGTAAATGACCCAGTTTGTGGTGGTTTTTAATATCACATTGCAGCTGTTTTTTTACACAAGCAGGTGGAAGGAATCAGCATCTGGGTGGCTGTGGTCCATAAGAAAAGGCAGGGTGACCCAAAGCAAGACTGACATTTATTTGCATGTTTAAATAGATGTAGAGGTTAATTCTCCCATTAAATTTTTTGCTTTGTCACTCAGTATGTGCTGCTGCAGAGGATCAGAAGGAAACCATGACACTGCAGCTATTTCTTCTTTTTCGTGAACAATAGCCACTTTGAGATCTTTCATACATATTTTTGTAGATGCAAGTTGTCTATTAAACTAGACCAGAAGCATACTAAAATAAAATTTACAACTCCAGACAGAACAAGAGAATAAGGTTCAACATACCCTGCTTGGTAGATACTGTACTCATGATAATCAGACAGGGACCTCAGAAGGTTACCCAGGCAGCATTTTAAGTTTAGGGTATCTCATTAAAAGACATAACCTTCATGGGTTCAGTAAAATGTACATTATCTGTGGATCTTTTTCCCAAAGCTTCTCTTCTGAAGCCTTCCATAACTCCTTTATTGCTTGCACTATCTGTTTCTAAGTGTTATGCTGCCAGGGAGCATTGGCTCAGTAGCAAACTTGCATGTGTGAGTCAAAACAAGGCTGGTGGGAAATATATTTTATGGCAGAATTGTTTGAAATAGACCACAGGTGAGCTGTCATTGGGCATTAGTATACCAGAGGAGCTGTGCTCCTCTGAATAGCCAGGAGAGGCTTATCTGGGCTTCACAGGTAGGCTGTGAAAAACATGTCCAGCCTTGCCCAAAGTGAGAGCCAGAGATTCCTGGGTAATCTGTTCCACACCATGTTCTCACAAATGTGGATGAAACTGAAATGAAATTACCTCCACATGGGACAGGAGGGACTGATACATTGTCCCATGAGTGTACAGTTGAGATGAAATCCAAAATGGGAAAAAGTTTGCAAAAATGTGTGCAAGTTGGAATAAATAGAAAGGCATAAATACAGAAAACTGAGCTATAGTATATCCTCTAGCAATCTTTGCTGGATGGGACATACTTTGTTACAGGCTGTGCCATAATTAATCTCAAGGGTGAACAAAAGAACTGGAGTGGGTTTTCAGGTGTATAACAGAAATTAAAAATGTTTGCATTTATTGACAGATTGCTTAAAATCACTGTTACTTTAATACACTACTACATGTATTTCATTAGCAGCAAACAAATGGTAAGTAATGATTCTCAGGTGTTATACAGGAGAAATACCCAATGACCTTCTACTGAAACAGTTCTGGTAAAATTGGTTGAAGACAGATTCTTCCTTCTCCTTCAAATGGTTTCCTCTGAAGTCTGAATTCATTCTTCCCCACAGTCTTGCAGAAAAAAGTGTGGTGAATGAACCCTGCACTGAGTGAGCAGAGAAGTGGATTCAGTTCTAGTTAAATTAGTTCAAAAAGGACCTAGTCCCAAAATTCTTCATTCCTGGATAAATCCACATCCCCATTCTCAGTGTTTCTTGCTTCTCAGCAGCTCATTTCTCCTTCCATCTCTGACAAGCAAAGCGTTAATATAAATCTTTGCCATGACATCTATTTTTAAAGTAAGCAGAATAGCACTGAAGGAACAGCATTTCTTGTTGTCTTTTGATTAAGCTCCTCGAGCTGTGAATAAGCAAATGTCATCAGCATTGGCTTCCCTTCATGTGTGCCTGAAAGGTGAGATGCAGCAGGTTTGTTTGCAAGGCTGGTTACAGCCCTCGTTGAGCCTCTCCTGCTGAGCAGCCCTGGGCTGCACACCCCCTGGTCACCTGAGCTCCCCTTGCACCAGCTGCTCTCACTTGGTCACATCTGGCATGTCCTGGATGCAGGGCTGGCTGGAGTGGCTGCCTCAGAGGTGAGACTGCAGGAAGGGCCACCTCAGCTCAGCAGCAGCCCGTGTGTGGTGGCTCCTTCCCTCCATCTGTGATGTGGTTTCCTTTGACACGCTGGAAGCTGAAGTGTGCCTTTTCCCAGATCGTGTGCTTTGTGAATTGGCTTGTGCACAGCTTAGCCCCCTTTGGTGGCCTGTGACAGATGAAACAAGGAGCCATCACTTCTCTCAGCTGTTTCTCAACTCAGACACCCTTTGCAGACACACAAGAGGCCCCCAGCTCTGCTGGAAACACCTGTACACTGTTTTTCAGGCACAGGCTTTCCAGGGATGGATTGTGTCTGTGCTTGGCACTGTCTTACAGAGTTTTCTTTCTCTCTGCAGCATTGATGGTGTGCACTGTCAGAGCTTGGAAGTGCACACCATCCTGTGCACTCCCCTGGAAGAGGCCAGGGAGAGCTGCAATAAGAACATCGGCAGGCAGCTGCCTGTGCTGCATCCCCCACACTTCCTCATCTCTCCTCTTATTCTTATTTCCCTTTCTCCAGGCAGCATTATTTCAAGTGTGGTTGGTTAATCTTTGGTGTCTCAATACCTGTCCTCATTGTTAGAGATCTGCTTCAGAAAGTTTTATCCCTGCTATGACTTTCCTTGCTTTTAGCTGTCCCCTGGAGAACTGAACTCTAGGAGGTGACAGGGTGATGAGTACTAATAGGAATCAGAATAACTGGGACAGAAGTGTAGCTAACAGGAACGGGAGAGATGAGTCTCCAATAATGTTTCATTCTCAGCTCACTGCCAATGCTCAGTGTTTGGCCAGGGTAGGGGTGAAGTACACAGATGAGTAACAAACCCCCTTGCATTCAGAAAAGGGTCTGTGGCTTGATATGAAACACATATAAGAAATCAACCACAATTAACCATCTGTTAACATATTGGTTCCCCAAACTGGCTCAAGTGACAGTTGCATAGATTAAAGGAAGTACAGAGTTGTTGAAAGGACATGAGGAGGAGGTATGTTAATAGCATTTAAACATTACTTGTCTGCTTTTGAAAGTGGAACAGTGGTTTTTTTTCCTTTTAAAGCTTTTCTATCCAGTGACAGATAAAGGTAGTCTATAGCAATCTATTAAAATCAAGCCCTAACCTTCTCTGTTTTCCATGTCTGCTGGTAGCAGTGGGGGTAACAGTGACAGAGGAGATGTGAATAATTGATTTTACTCTGTCTCCCAGAGACAGTAATTTCCAGCAGCCAGCAGGTGAGTATGTACTTGCTGATTCAAACTGGGTCCAGCTCAGAGTATGTGACAACAATGTCTGGAGGGCTCATACTGCACTCTCTCTTAATTACAAACATTCACATGAGGCATTTCTCTTCCAAGACTCACCTGAATCCTGTGTGACTGTGCAGGTTCAGCTTTATTCTACAGTGAAATTTTACCTTCATTCTGGTTTCACAAAAAGCTTGTGTAAATCCCTGCCTCTCCAGATGGCACAGACTCTGCAGCTACTAGTTTACTACACATCACATATTACAATTATTCATATCCTGTTCAGTACAAAGCTCCCTTTGTTCCAGAGGTCTCAAACCAAGAGACTTGGTACCTGTGAATAGTGGGATTCTGAAGAACCTGGAGTGCCAGAATTGCTAAATTGCTGGTTGAAAAGTAGACTACTCCTTGCACTTCAGAGACTGGACTTTCCAGCTACAGAGCATGTAATGAAGGACATTGTATAAATCTGAAGGTTAGGAAAAATAGTAAGAAAAATGCACACTTCCTCCCTATCCCTGTATATTCCCTCAAGTCTTCATAGTATCTGATGACTATTTGAATGCTCAGTTTAGACAGAAAATGCCATGTTTACTTTTTTTTTAAAAGAAATGACTTTTAACTTGCAGATGTGTTAGCAGTTCTGATGCATCAGATGTTCCATGTGGGAAAACATTTAAGCAAGAACTATTTTCTCTTAAAAAAAGGCTTTTTCTCTCCCGTCTGCCTAGTGTTTGGCTGGTAATCCAAGCGGGATGAGGAGAATTACAGACTGCTATTCTCCAGTCTGTGAATTTATGGCAGTGTCACTGGTTTGAAGTGAGTGGTTTCTGGCAATTAACCTCTGTGTGGAAATATTTGTCACTTGGCTCAGGTAAGTGCCTCCACAGAGGGCTTTATCTCCAGGGCAGAGAGACTGCTGTAACCAGCTTCTGGGTGGTGGTTTGGGCTCGGGCAGAGGGAGCAGGGAGGTACTGAGTGAAAGCAGACAGCATGGAACTGGTGGTGTGGAGCAGGTGGAGTGAGTGCTGGGGAAGATGGTTGTTTTGGAGCCTAATTTATTAAGAAGGTGGCTGAAGGCCCAGAGCTAAGGTGCCACTGGAGCTGTAAGGACCCAAATTGTCTCTGTTGTTCAGTAACTTGGCTAGTAGGGCAGTGATCCAGCCAGTCACCCAGCCAGGCAGTAACCTAGTTCAGTTCTGAACCAAGTTCAGCTCCTTCTCTGCTTGAGGGGATTTGAAGTAGCATCTTCAGCCTTATGTCAGAAGTCATAACTATTTAGTGGCTGGAAAAATAGGACATATAGTTCTAAATGCCGCTGCTCAGAGGAATAATAGAGCTATTGCCTGTTGACAGTGCCTTCTTGTAAATAATGCTCTGGGGAGCTTCTTTTTTCTAATTTTCTAGAGGCTAATGTGCAATGTAAACAACATTACTTTTGAGAAATTAAATTTACTGTCCAACTGAACTGTGGCTGCTCCCCAGGAGCCACAGAGTCCTGTTTGTTTGTTTGGTTTTATTTTGAAACCTTCTTTGAAAACAAACTTAAGTTTCTTGGGGATAAATACTCTCATGTGCTGGTAATTAATCATTGAATTGGTAGTAGAAAAGGAGAGGTTTCAGTCCCTACTTTCTCCCCATTGCCTTTGGCCCCTAAGTGTGTAATCAAAGTTGTCCACTGTGATTGTGGTTGCTTAGGTCTTCTCTGCTCCCAGTAATGCAGCCCCTTTTGTGCAGAACTGTGGTTCTCACTGGTAAACACTGTGCTTCTCATCAGATCTGGTGTTAAACTACTTTAATTGCAAGTAAAGAATTTTGCTGGCTGGTTCTATCTTCTTCTGATTTCCCATGTCCTTTGATCTTCTGGATCGCTGATCACATCCCTTTCCTTTCTTGGCTAAATCCATCTTGCCCATAGATCTGACGAAATGTTTGGTTCCCAGATGCATTCCTGATTAGAGCTGGCCAGGAATTTCCTGACAAAGCATGCCTTTGTTGAAAAAGGCCAATTTATAAAATCTAAATGCCTTATAGATGTGTCTCTTCTTTGATGCATTTTCAGTGAATAATAGGAAGATTTTCTCTTTTGGGATTTGCTCCAGATGGAATTGCCATGAGTTTTAAAATCCAGAAAAACCTGTCCTGAAAGGGGCTCTGGGCTCTGCTATACTCCTTATTCTGTGGCAGTGGCCTCCCTGGGTGGCTCAGATAATGTGACAGCAGTTTTTTGAGTCCTGTGGAGCCAGAACTCACTGGTGTGATATTCAGCTTTTAAGTTCCGTATCAAAATGTTTCGGAGTCCTGAAAACACTGACATTTTTTGTCAGCATTGAAAAAGTCACATTCCAATCAGAATCTCATGCCTTGGTAGGAAATGGAAGAATACCTACATTCAGTGCAGTTGTACTCCTGAGAGCTTTACCCAGTTCTGCAAAATCTGGAAATACACCTTTTAAAAACTGAATTACCCTGGTTGAAGAGGACAATAAATCAAGGTATATTTTTGCTATTGAAAACAAGATCTTGTCTTGAGCTGCAGAGCTTTAGAGACTGAAAGCCTTTGTTTATCAAAAGTCAGGCAAAACATAGGAAGCTTATTCAGGCAGTGGTAATGCACAGCATGAGTGGTGGCCGTTGGCTCTGTCCAGGAGGGTCTGAAAAGGACAGCAAGTTCAACCTCAACATCCATTAAATCTTTAACCTTTCTTGCTATTCTTAATGGAAACTGGTGGAAGAGGAAGTGGGAATATTTTAATAGATTTGAAGTGCTCCCTTCATAAATTATTTTTCTGTGAGGAGATGAAATGCCTCCCTGTATGAATACATTATGTTCTCATGGTCTGCCTTATTTAGAGAAACAGTCATAACAAGCACAGTCACAAAGCTTTATATGGCTTCTTTATTATTTTGCTCTTGTTATTGTGCCTCTGCGGGGTCTACACAGAAGAAAATCAGTAGATCAGCAGAATGCTGCTGCTATTGTGGAGCCTTTGTGTAGGTCTGTGTGACAGTAAAAATATGAACAATATTTCACTGAATCCCATCCCTCATTATTTTGGGGCCATTTCCTCAGCAGGCTGTCACACAATACTAAGGACAAGTTGGGTTCACGACTACTTGAATGATGCAGAGAATAAAAGAATATATACCTCTTTGTGGAAAGAAAACCTGCCTGGCCCCAAATAGAAGGAAATCACCACAAATGCATCTTGTATCTACTTGTCTAAACAGACCTATTCATTTCTGTACAATACACTTTCCAGTCCTCAGGTTGTCTCTCAACACATTTTTAAAAATCAGTCCATCATAATAAGCCCACCAGGGATAGATTTTGTTGACTCACTCTTTAAAGCTATCTTATAAATATGCAATAACTATATTTGTGAGAATTCAGAGCTCCACATTCCTGGCTTAAAAGCTCAGTCAATTTTCAGTTGTATCTCCATCTAATGCCTGATAGTATCACAGAAGGACACAAAAAAAATTCCCATAATCTGATTACACTGGAAAAGTCCATTATTTGATTCCTTCCCCAGAAGGATCACCATAGATTGCTGTTTCACTACAGATTTCCACTTGTCTCAGGAATTGCAGGGGAGCTGTGAGCGCCTGGCATCCACCAGTCCTGGAGGAGTAACCTAGATATAGAGGCCATTTTAGGAGCCCACAAACTTAATGGATCAAAAGAAGGATACTTGGTATTGCAAAGGATTGCAAGGTGGCCCCTAGACCCAGTCAAAGGGGTACCACAGAGGTTCAAGCAATTGCTCCTGGAAGAGCAGGCAACTGACTCCAAACCACCAATGCCTTTCCTTAATGGTCCTTATCACTTAGCGTCCTACAGGAAACCCACACACTGGTGATTTAAAGCCCTTAGTGTGGCAGGGAAGCTGCAATACTGGGATCATATCTCTGTCATGACTGGGCTCCTAATGGCATTTTTAATTTTAATCTTGAAAACTCTGCCCCTGGAAACAGTGACTTAGTCAGACACTGAAAACAGATTGATTTTGCAATGACTTTTTTCCCCTCTAAATTGCCTTTGAACGTCAGAAGGCTTATTTTGTATCTTATTTTTGAGATGTTTCAGTGTGAATATTAACTACATACAACTGTTGCTTAGTTGCACCATCCATGTTTTGTACAAATTTATTTTCTGTCACCTCCACTTAGGCTAATAAGTGCTTAACGTTTTTCCTACTATAAGGATTAAGAAATCAGGATCATTAATAAATTTATTTTAAGAAAATACAGCCTCTTTATCTAAATGTGTCTTTGCTATTTCCACAGCAGGCACAACAAATACTACCATACAATTAAACAAAAACGAAAAACAGGTTTCAAATAAACTGTCCTACAGCTGCCCTACAAAGCCAGCCCATGAGCTGGAGACCTATAGATGGGATGGCAGTAGGATCAGGCTGGGTTTTGCTACCCACACCCCTTCGTTTTAGGGCTTTCTTCACAGACTGAAGTAGAGAAGCCTGTGCTCTTGCCAACCCCCATGCATGAGACACAGGCACAGGGCTGTGGCTGAGCTAACATATCTCTTGTGAGTGCATTGCCTCTGCTACTGCCCATGCCTGTTCCCCATCCATTGTGGCTGGGCTCCAGCCAGCTCAGATCACAGACTCCAGGGCCTAAATTCATCCTTGCCAGCCTTCAGAAAGGTGCTGCAAGCTGCCACTCCTCTGGAGGAATTGGGAATGGCAGAATGTTGTATAAGACCCAGAAAACACAATCTATACCTAGAGGAGGGAGTGCACCATTCCTGTAAGGCAGGTTTATAAAACAGCATGAAAATGCTGTTTTTGAGCTTTTTTTGCCTTGTTGTTCTGAGAGGAGCTCGTGGGAGGAGGGTATATTTCAATGGTAGTTAATTAAAGACTGCTTTGTTTGTAATTCCATGTGGAATTGTCCATGACTACAAGTTTGAAGAAAAACAATGCACAGCATTTTGCCTTTGGTGCTGTTGCTGGTTTAGATGTTATGTAGTTCTGTCATATCCAGTAACGGGAGAAAGGAGGCACCCAGGTGAATGTTGCTACAGCTATTTAAAAATTAACTGCTTCCTGTTGAAGAGAGAAAGCAAATTTCCAGGGCAGAAACTTAGCAAAAGTAAAAAGCTGAAAAATGATAACATTTTTGATTTCTGTAGCATCACTAACAAGAAAAATCTTCAAGCCAGGAAGCAAATAAACGCAACATTCAGCTATTCCTTTCATTTTTGGCAAACAACCAAAACTTTTTTATTTTCTATTTAGAAAAAAGTTTTCTTTCCTGATGTATTTTAAATGAATTTGTTGTGCTTTTTTTTTTAGTTTTTTTTTTTCTTTTTTCTGTCTTGTGAAAAAGCTATTTTCTCTAGAACACCATTTCAGCTGTAATTTCAACAAGCTCTTGTTGCTTCTGAACTCAGGCTTCCTGTGTAGTAACACATTTCACTGTTGGCACACTCCTCTAACTAACAGCCTATAGCATATTTGGTGTCATCTGTTCCTGTTTCCTTGGCTGAGACGTGGGCATCGTGCCACATATCTTTGTATCCTTGGATCACTGACATTTTTATTGTTTTTAAAAATAAGCCCCAACTGCAACTTAAACATACCTCACAAAATTTCTGTTTTTATTAAATGCTACTCTGTGTTTAATGTAGTAATGTGATAAAAATGGTGTGGATATTGCTGAGATGATTGGCATCTGCTGCAAGGTGCTGAGCATTTTCATTTTCACTGAAGGTCACAGAATGAGGGTGCTAAATACTTGGCTTCTTGGACAAATGCTACATATGACTGTGAACATTTGTTTACATAGTCCTGGTTTAAAAAAAGTAAAAATCACTCTTATTCTTTGATGTAGAAACAGAGGTACCTAAGTGCAAGCTAAATTTACTATCACAGCAGAGCTGGGGTAGAATTTTTCACACTTTCTTTTAGGAAAGGTAAGCAGGAAATCAGTATTCCTAAATAAAAACAGATATGGCTGGTGTAATTATTTGTTATAAGGGTGTTTTAGAATTACTCTCCCTTCCCTGTGTTATTTTGTGGCCATGACATTTGTACTCCCCTGGCCTGGGGATAGTGTTTGAAGACAAATCTAAAAAAACAAACCTAGATGTCACAAGTCATGGAATTCATCGAATCAAACCCAACTTTTGAGACTACACATCTGTAGTAGTCTACACATCAGCTCTCTTTGCAGGGCAGAAATGAAAAGTAAGAACTGCTGTGGTGTAGCTCAAGCAGATGGTTCATGTGGTTGGAGGAGTCTTGTCCTGGAAGAGGAAGGGCAAGAGGGTCAGAGAGGAGACACAGATGAGATCGTTGACTCCCAGTAACTAAAGAGATATTTTATATCATGTGATGTCATGCTCAACATATACAGCTAAGGGAGGAAGAAGAAGGATGAAGCAGGGAGGGACATTTCGGGTGATGGTGTTTGTCTTCACAAGCCACTCCTATGAGTGATGGAGCCTTATTTTCTTGAAGATGTCTGAATATTTGCCTGCTCATGGGAAGTAGGGAGTGAAAACCTTGTTTTGCTTTACTTGCACATGTGTCTTTTGCTTATTTTAAGTGTCTTTATCTTGACCCATGAATTTTCTCACTTTTACTCTTGTGGTTCTTTCCCCCATCCCACTGTGGAAGAGTGGACAAGGAGATGTATGGTGTTTAGTTGTCATCTGGGATTAAACCATGAGTAAGTTCTGCTTTTCTGACTCAAATGTGATTGCCAAGACTAGAAAGCACCACCTTGGCTGTTCAGCACACTTCTCATTTCAATATGTAATACACAAATGACCACATCTCATTCTGAAGATAAACTGTTCTGATCATTACCTCTTGGTGCCAGCAAATCAGATCTTACCTCATTTGTCTGACCTTGCCTCTAGTCAACATATTTGTTACTCTCTACCAGGTCTGTTCTTTTTTTGACCCTTCAGGCCTAGCTCTACTCTGTTTTGTCTTTCATAAGGTATATTTTGAGACCTTCAGGCTTATAACACAAGCTTTTCTCTCAACCCTTTTGTTTTTTTTTCCTGTCTTCTTTGAATGTGCTCCATACCACCATGGACAACTGAACCATTCTATTCCCAACTGGCCAACCCCCTATACAGCAGGAAAATCCTTGCTCTAGTGTTTGATACCCCCCTTTTTTTGATGTCAGGGCCTGAAGCAACCCTTCACACTACTCGGTCTGGCAACTCCCAGGTACCATCCCTGAGCTCCTATCCAGTAGGTGGGATCTGCCAATACACTTTGTTGTATTTCAAGAATTTTTTTCAATGTATCGAGCCGCTTTGACATGCAATTGAAAACCTTGTGTAAGGGCGTCTTCCTCATAATTTTCTCCTCCACTCATCCCTGTAATGTGCAGACGTTATTGACAATAATTGTAAATCCTAGTTTGGAGCTATATTCAATACTTCACCTTAGAAGATGATAGGAGTAACAATTAATGTGTGATATATGGGCTCACTAGTGCCATCTTTTTAAAGGCAGCCATAAAATTTCAAAAGCCCTTGTAGCTCTTTTAAAGTTGGCAAAAGTCTAAGTGACAAATAATTTTCTTTATATTTCTCTGAATAGGCTTTTGGAATAGTTTCATCTGTTATATTAAATGGTTATGACTGGAATAAAATTATTTTGATTTATTGAATTAACATCCAAGTTATGCATAAATTAGTATAGTTTCTAAGCAATTGTGTGGACAGCCCCAAGGGAGTAGTAATGAAATGCTGAAGCAGGAAAATAAGAAATTGTTCTTCATGTCTAACTTTCCAAAAAACTTTCTCTTTAATTATATTTGTTCTGTTACAGATTTCTCTACTTAGTTTTCATTTATTCTTCTGTACTAGTTTCTCCTGTCAGCTGATAAATTCTTTCTCCTTTTTCCCTCATCACATACTGGTCACAGGCATGTCACAACATGATTAAGCTTTTCTTGGAATAGTGCAGGGTGGAAAGTGTGATCAGAAAAGATTTGACTGTTCAGCCTAGTCTAACACCATGCAAGGCAGGAAATGTCTAAATGTTTTGATGAGAAACAAAAGAAGGATAAATCTTGTGAGATTGTTGGTACTTTTAATTTTAAGTCATTAAAAAATAAAAATGACCCATTCCAAGAGACTGTAATATTGAGTTGGGGTGCAACACTTCAGGTTGCTTCTGAGAAAATCCCTAAAGTTAATTGGAATATTTTCCCATGTTTTTTATTTTTATTTTTTTTGTAAATTAAATTATTTATTAAAAAAAAAAATGGACAGAAATTTTATTCAAAGACTTTGAAAGGTCTTCTTTAGACTTGAGATGGATAATTGGCTACATGCAAAGACGAAACAGGTATGGAACTAGGGGAAAAGTAAAAATGAAAAAGAAAATTGCATTCACATTAGAAAAATGATGTTCTTTTAGGTCAGAAAGAAGTCTCTCTCAGCTCTGCTAGCTGGGCTCCGGTGTGTCTCATCTGCGGCTCAACCTGATGTTTACTGTGCAGGGATAAAGCTTCATCCTCATCACAGCAGATGAACTGGGTATTTCTGACATGGGAAGTAGATGTCTCCTTGACTATGCTGTAAAGTGAGTTCCTGGGACAGCTGTGCTTAGGACTGAAAAAACACCCAATAAAAGAACTTGAGCAAGCACAGGGGGAGCCTGGCTTACATACACTCTTCCACAAAGAGCTGCCTTTGTTTCTGAGTAGCTCTGTCCAGACTTTGATATCTCCCTAGGGAGAAAGCTGACATGTTTCTGACTGCACAGTTCTCTCTGGAACAGGAAAGATCCAAGGATATTCTGCAGATTTTTATTTCAACTGTGCCTCTTTAGATCACATTATGAACTCTATGCATGATACTGCTGCATAATTCTGCGAACCTAGAGACTGAATTTTTAAATGGAATTGAAATATTTGATGAAAGTTTTGAAAAGTTTTGCTGAAATTGTTGCTACATTGTATCAAGACATACTTTGCTTTCATTTTATATGTTTGCTTTCTGGAAGCATAAGCAGTAAGCTGAAGTATTCTGATAATGAATTCCACTATTTCCTCTATGCTTTTTAAATGCTTCATTATGAAAAAGCAGATACTTTCCACCTTTCTATCCAAAAACTCTTCAAGATCAGAATTTTCAGGGTGCCAAATGTGTGTATTTTGAGTTTGAATTTCTATATATAAAAATTGGAAAATATGTCCCAAAAAGAAAGAACAAAGAGGAAAGAGATACAGGGACATATTCCCTGACTCTGAACGAGAACAACAGAAGAAAAGTGAGCTATCAGTAGAAATATATTTTATTGTTGCCTGTAATCTGTGTTTTCCATTCACACCAATTTCTGAGGAGACTGGGGCCTATTTTCCATTTGCTGTATGTGAGTAACTCCCGTTGTTGAAAATGGAAGTTATTTGTTGTATCAAAGAGAAAAATGTGGTTAGAATGTGATTGTAACTGGTTTTTCCCCCTAATTTTCTGTACTGTGTGTTATTATTTTGTGGAGTGCCATGTTGTGTTTTTTTTTTTTTTTTTGTCTACGGAGTTTCTCATATTCTGAATAAGGTCAGCTTGCAGTAATTTCAAGAAGAAAGGCATCTTTTGCTGCAGTGTGCTATCATTTTGGGGCTCGCTGCAGACAAATTTGCAGATCAGGATAGTTTTTTCCCCTTCAGTTTGGTCTGTTTTACTTTGATAAAGCCATGCTAATGGTCCAAATGATCTCTGCTCAGCTTCTGAGTTTTAGTACAAACAGGAAGCTCACAGCAGTCTTTCTGGTTCATATATCAGTTTGAGGTTCATAGTTTTTTTTACAGTAAAGAGCTTATCACATCACTAGGCGAAACTAGAATGATTTTCTCAGCTGGGGGTGGGGGTTGGTGGGGAGCATCACATTTTTATTACCAGGGCAATGCTGCTAATGATTAAAGTATTCTTTGTTTTTTCACTGAACAAATTAATTTTTTCCAAACAACTGTGCAGATGAAAAATGATCAAATCCTGTGACCTTTATTGACAAAGGGAATGTTGCCCTTAATGTGAATGTTGGGCCTTATTGAGTAGCTTCAACTTGAAGGAGCTGAGTTGTGCCAAGCACTCATTACTATGCAGAAGAGCAACACAGATGCTGTACTATTGCTTCAGACTTTCCTAGCAGAGTCATATTTGTGCTCTGGTTGTACAGAGAGTGGAGTTGCTATTGAACAGATGAAGTATCACTAGTGTCCTTGTGATTTAAGTGGTTTTTTAAAAATTTGTTTGTTTGTTTGTTTGTTTTTTTGGCAGTGTGTTTTATATTTTGTAGATTTAGATCTTGTAGGAGAACCAGGTGTCTTTAGCCTGAAGGATCCCAGAATGGATTTTTTCTGTCTTGCTTTACCTCTTCTTTTTATCCTGCTAATAAGTGGTCTTCCTGAACATCACTGTAGAAGAAAAGGATGAAGTATTTGAGCAACCAACTATAAGAGTTACTTTCTCTAGTGTCTAGTCAGCTTTCCACTCATTGTTGAATGATTGATTGCAACCAGTGTAAGTGCTGAAATTTTGCTTTGCTGAATTCAGGTTTTAGGTAAACCACTCTGAAATACATTGAAAAATGGAGAGCCTTAATGTTCCTACCCAACCAAGATGAAGGAGAAACTGTTGCATGTCAGAGAATGAGCCTGTGCAGCCTAAGGACAAGTGATGAGTCACATTCTGTACTGCTGCGGTGCTATAAGAACTGCTGTTGAATGCCAGGCCTTGCCAGCTGTGAAATTACTATTTCTGCTTGATAATGTTCTTTTTTTTCCCAAGCCGGATCTAAATAAAAGGCAATAATTGAACTTTTGAAACAATTCCGACTTTTTCCTTTGGTCTTCAACCAACACATTATGGAAAGTTTTAGACTTGATATAATCTCAGCTATCACACAATTTTCATTTCCTCCCACTTCATTGCCTAATTTGGCTGAATTGATTGAAAATTAAAGTAATACAGTCACTATTATTTTGTCAAACTGGGATATACTTTAAAAAAATGCCTGCACATTGAAGTAATTTATATGGTAATAGTAACTCTTGTTTCCAACACAATTGAAAAGGGGATTTTGGTGTTTGATTACAGAGTTAGACTAGCATTCTTGGAAACTGAAAAACTCAAGTTTTTGCTAACATGGCAGAGGAAGGAAAATTTTTACTTTAATGGTGAATACATATCTGCATCTAGGATAGTTCAGGTATCATCTGGATTTTGGGGTCTGTTTGCTGAAAGCACAAAAGGGACATTGGTTATCATGGAATGCTGATTTGTCTTGGTTAGACTTGTCTAAGAACTTAACTGAACAAGGTACTTAGGCCTATGTGTAGTGTGAAGCTTCTGAGCAGTATCCCTGAGTTTAACAAGTCTTCTCCAACAATGGCCAAGCACTTTGGCTGAGGTGGGGTTCAAGGGCACCAATTTTTGTAGGTTTCTATGCAAATATCTTTCTTATAGGTGCATTTGTCCAGCTGTTTCTGATTGTCGGAAATCCACAAGAAATTTGAGCTGTAAGAATAAGCTTCCTATTTTTAATTGTCAGAATCATTAGGTTTCCTGTGTATTCTTTTCTAGAGGGAATAATTATTCTCATCTACATTGTGTTTTTTTTTATGTAGGCAACTAGGATCTACATCTCACGTGAAGTGGAACGAAATTTCAAAGAATAATTTTGAAATAGTGATAGTGCCAGTGTCTCCTTAATAAAAAGCAGATCGTGATTACTAAACTCCAAAATAATACTATTGGTTGGAACCATCTGTCCTGTACTTAAGAGAATGGATAACATTAATGTTAACATTTAAATATCTATGTTTTCATGTTAGCTTTGTATGACTTAGTGATTCATAGACTCTGACTTATCTATGGATTAAGCAGGTATCATGTCTGACTTATGAAAAGTTCAGTGATTCATTCTACCACAAAATAATTTTATACAGAACATCATGTAGTTTTTGCAAGAAGTCAAACAGCCTATATCCAAGTCCATTTGCAAATAGTCTATATCAAGTCTATTTGCAAGAAGTCAAACAGCCCAGCTTTTGCAAACAGGACTGAAATCACCAGATTCACTGTGATAAAGATGACCAAAACCCCAAGCCAAATCTAACAGACAGATGGGTTACTTGAAGATTACAAAGTGACAACTTAGCGAGGCTTTTGGAAGACTATCAAGTCTCAGAGAGAAAGAAAGTGGGTGAGACATTTCTTTAATCAATATTTTTCTAAAATGTTTTTCTCATTCTGCTGGGACAAAAAAACCTATCAGGCAGCTTCTTGGCTGATAGTTTTGGGCAGGAAACGTCTTCCGAAATGGTTTTCCTGCCCGCATCCAGAACGGCAGGCAGGGTGGGACGGAGGGAAAGGCTTCAGCACCACGGGCAGCGCCCGCGCTGGGGCAGGGGACGGGAGCAGCGGGAGCGGCGGGAGCGGCGGGAGCGGCGGGAGCGGCGGGAGCGGGCACGGCGGGACTGCAGCCGCTCGTCCTTCATCCGCCCAAGAGAGGCAAGCTGGCTGTGCTGACCAGGAAGTGTCTTTTTGTGCCTGGGCAGAGGTGGTTGTGATGAGCCTTGGAGAAAGCACGGAACAGCAGAGCGTGGTGGAAAGCCGGCACTGCCTGATAGAGCCTGTGCTACGGGAAAGAGATACTCCTATGGCGAGACCAGGGGAGATGGAGCCAAGAGGCATCTAGCTGTGAGAGTGCAGCAGCAAGGCTTGAGGTATCTGACCTCAGAATCTGGACTCAAAGCTGATGAAGGGTCTTCTTCATCTCTCTCTTCTGCAGATCCCATTCCATGAGAAAAATTCACAGTAGAAAGACCCTATTACTTGAATTTCAAGAGATCTGTGAAGTGCAGCTAATAACTTAGAGATTGCTAATTATCACTGAGTGACTGCCTTCAGATTTTTGCAGAGATGGCTTTGCATTTCACTTTTAAAATAAGTGTGGGAAAGCACACACGCAGAGTCTGTGGAAAGAACAGTAACTTAGCAAGGACTGGCAATGAGGAGTTACCACAGGCTACAATAAATCTTTCTGAACCAGATTAATTTCTCCTACCGTTCCTGCATATCATCATTCTTGAAGGTCTCTGCCCATACAGTAGGTATCATAGAGCTGTTGTGACAATGAATCCATTGTGCTAATGAAGTGTTTGTCTGTAGGACTTGTAAAAATCAAATAAAGTATAGCAATGGAGGCAAAGGACTGCAAGAAGAGGTGAGACACTTTGAATGTGCAGCTTGTGATGTGCTGTTATGGAGAAATGGATTTTCAGTTTCTGTTGAACAATTCTTTTACAGTGGTGGGAAAATTGTTAAACCATGTTTTTCCAAATTTGGCTACTACTTGCACAATCTGTATTTTCTCATCCTAGGTTTGAAGTGATTGTGATTCCCGATTTGCAGAGGTTTTGGCACAAACAGCACCTCCTGACCTCACTGGAACTTGTCCATGAAAAGAAGATTCTTGAAACATATTAGATGATGAATAACTGTAGAGATTACAGAAGATCAGCTCATGTGAAACTCATAGAATTCCAATTTACAACTTCCGATTTCAATTTTAAAACTTCCTGTACTTAAATCTCTGTCACTTCATCTTCTTGAAGTGTAGAGAAATGTAAATTTGTTCATATTTTCAAAGTTCTTATACTCAGTAGAAGAACATGAGATATACACCCTTAGACATTATAGCTGTCACTACTCTTTGCAAACTTAAATGCTGTGGAATGTAAAGGAAGAATGAAAGTCCAGGATAGAGCAATTAAGAAAGCAGAAAATGGCATTAATGTTATTTTACCTTTTGGCCTGCTGCAATACAGCCAATGCCAGCAGTGACTGCAAGTCATTACTTTTTGACAGCTGCTTCAGGTACTTTGGAAAATGACTGTGTAATTGTTCTCAACCTCCTTTCTTGTGGACAGGTGTCCATACCATGATTAGCACTAATTGGCAATGTTGTTGGCAGTGAGAGAAGGGAAACTAATGAAAGAATGAGCATGGAGGGGGAATAAATTTCCCAGCTGCCAAAGCAATATGCCTGTCTACATTCCAGCCTGTTGGGGGAACAGAATGTCAGCTCTGTGCATCCCCTCTCCCCAAACATATTGTTTAGGAGAAGCCAAGTTGTTTTAAGGGAAACGCTGGGTAGTTCAAAAGGCATTTGAGACTGACAGTGGAAGAAAGACCTGCTTTAGGAATTTTTAAACTTGTGCTTGATCATGTTTGTTTAATTTTAACTTATTTAGAAAGTAAGTTTTCAGAAACGGGGAAAATGTGGAGAAAGAGCTTTAAAAATATAACATCCCAAGGAAAACTCAGTGATTCCTTTTCACAAAGGAATAACATCTAGTAAGGATATAATCAAGTCTGTCTCTGGAATGCTGTCATCATAGTCTTCATGACATGGTGATGTCCATCTCACAAACAACCCGCTTCCATCCACTGGCTGGATATGACTTTATATTGACCTATCTGTTGGAATTGTAGAGGACTGTTGGTAGATATAATATAAAGTTTTCTTCATGTCTGCCACATGAATGCTCAGACATCCATAGCATGATTGGGGAATACCATATGTAGCAGATGCTATACATTTTATACTCATTTGAATCAGCAATTCTCTGGTTGTCTCACTATGTGACATAGTATCTGAATTTTTGGTGAAAGTGGATTTGTGTACGGTCTCATTAGAAGGAAAGAGTCATGGTGACCAGGACATTGTGACTTACTCAAGAAGCTACATCACTCTGAAAAAAAAATCTGGATTCTGACCTCATCTTCTATCCTAGTTGTTATTCCTTCCCTAGACACCTTGAAATTCTTACCTGTTCTCTTAAGTTTGAGTTGCTAAGTCAAGACTGCTTCAGACCCACCAGTTCTGCAAACCCTGAAAGGAATCACCTTTGCCATAAATGCTTATAATGATGTCTTTTCCTGAAGTAGAAGCTGGTAGGAGCAAGTTGATACCATTAGATACAGTGCCAAACATGCCATAAGCATGTCCACCTGTGTGCATGATTTTGCAGTACAAAATGCAGTGCACAATCCCCAAACCTCCTGGGGATCAGATATGGACAATCAACACTGAGGTATAGTAATGTACGGTTCTTAGCTCCCACATCAGGTCAAACTGAAGCATGTATCTTAAAAAGGGCATGGGAAAAGTAACAATAAAGAAAGATGAGGATTGTGCATGAGGAAAAATATAATTCCTAGGAAGTAAAGGTTGAGTGGATGAAGGAGACCTGACTTTGTATGGGAAAACCCAATACTGTTGTGATATCATGCAGGAAAAGAGAGAGGGGGCCTGCATTGATTCTTGTATATCATTGCCTTCTCCTCAATGACTTATCAGCATGGAGCCAACTGCATCTTGTATAATGGATGTACTTTCTGTAGGATCGATACCAGCTCATCACACAGCCAGCAGCGTTGAACATCTTTTTTGTCCCAGCCTGCAGCGTTTATTCTCTCTTGTTGCTTATCCCACGTTATATGTTCTGATGACATGGCAATTGGTTTTGTTGGGTAATGGTTAAAAAAAACCCTTGTGCCCACACAGACATGGCAGCACAGACGAACAATGGCAATGTGGAACATTTGTAATACCCTTCTAACCCGTTCCCCAGCTTCCTTGGGACAGTGACCTGTCCTGTGGTCTGAGAGTGACACCTATCACAACGCCTCAGAGGAAAGAGTCTCTGGATCACCTTTTGGATAGCCTTTGGGAATATGAAACTTATTATGAGAATCCAAGAAGCGTATTTTGGGACTGCACAAGATTTCTATGGGATGTTTTGGAGAGGAATTAAAAGGGGGGAAAGGAATGTATCTAGCTGATTTAGGGAGGAAAAGAATTTGTGAAAAGGGAGGGGTAAAAGGCTGGTTCCATGTAAAAAGGTTGCTGCTGGCTCCCAGTCTTTTCACCAAATCCCACTGAGAGAATTAATTAATTTTCCCAAACATGATCTTTTCTTCTGAGAACGAGGAAAATAACTCGTGGGAGATAAAAGTTCTAAAACAAAGGAAGCAAGGAGAAATAGGAAACATCATATTTGGGCTGGTCTTCCCTGTGGTACATTTATTCTTATTTTCTAGAGAAATTAAGTCTTTTTATATTTCTATTTCTCTTTAACCATTAAAGGAATGACAGAAAACAAAAACATAAATGATGTGGTGAGGTTAGCTTTTCTGGAGAATAGTTCTACTTCCCTTGCTAAAGTGCCTATAGTTATTACTCTTAGGATAATTGTAGCATTTTATCATGTTGGCAGATCCTTTATAATAATTTTTGTTCCCATTAAGCAACAATAGATGAAAGGAAGCCTTGACTCAGGACACCTGTTGGCAGCCTCACAGTTGCTACTGAATAAGAATTGCAGCAGTAGTTGTCACTGCAGACAGGATGTCACGGAAGAGAGCTGGCATTTTAAGGACTGCTGTGTGTTTGTAAAAGCTTGGCCCAGTCTAAGAGCTCTGCTTCATCTTCCTTGCACAGCTCTTGTTTTATTTCTTGCAGTGACACTAAGCAGGTGAATCACAGGACTGAGAGAAAAAAAACCCACATAAGCAGGACTAGGGATCTCAATTCCATTTTTATGATAAAAAATAAAGGGTTAGGATTGGTGATTTTTAAACCTAAGACACTTATTTTCTGTTTTTATTTAAATTTATTTTAAATGCAGACATTTTAATAATTTTAGGATAAATGACAATATACCCAATAGTGAAGGTATTTACTTGGTGACTGTGGTATTAATAATATTTTTAGAAAAAGGAAAAAAAATCTTTAAGTAAATGCCCACTGTATAGTGTTCATATGTTGTTGTGAGTGCTACTTCTTTGCCTATTTTTTTCTGTCCCAGAGGCGCAAAACTTCAAATTGAATCGCTATAGGGTCACACCCCTCACATAATTTATAAATATACACTGTGAATGAGATTATGTTTTAGTAATGGCAAAAGCTGGTTAAAATGTTATGAATTCACATGAAATATCAGAGAAGCTTTGAAATGGGGGGCAAAGCAGCAGCCAGAAGGAAATAATACTCTTCCCAAATGCTACATCATATCATGCTCAAAACTGTGTTACTGTAATTATAGGACAATGATAATAGTTTTTTCTTTTTTGATATGAAATTGTATCAATGAACATTCTGTGCTTCTTAAGTACAATCTCTCTCATAGCACTCTTCACACAATATGACTGAAGGCCAAGATGTTACATTCTTTTGCAGGGCACTCAGCTTTACGAATGCCTTTTAACAGAACAATTTTTCTTAGAATGTTATGGCTCTGATAAGAGGACTTCTGTGCCAGATCCGGAAGGATAAAACTTAGCATCTGTGGATGCAGGAGGAGAAATAATATTATTGAACCCTATTTCTTAAAAACAAAATTAAAGGTAGCTAGTGGAAAGTCAGGCTAAAGTTGAGGAAGAATATACATCTGCCCTGACCACTCTGCCCATCTTCAGGCTGGCATTATGGGTTACACAGATGCCCTCAACTCTGACACTAACTTATACTTTTTTGTATCAAGCATTATTGGTCTGGCACAGGGGCAATACACTTTCAGGTGATATACATTTTAAATGTTACAACTTCTGCACTCTACTTTTTAACTCTGTTCAGCTTGATGCATTGATTGCCAAAAGCTTCTGCTTTTGAATAATTCAAGAAAGTCAGCTGTCAGTAGGTATATAATTTGGAGAATTGCCTTTGTACTTTTAAAAATCCTCAAGTGTGTGCCAGAAACTGACTGAAACTCAACTTGTACTGAGTTGTATTTATATGAATAGGCTCTATGGGTTTAGACTTCTCCCATCAGTTTTTTACATAGACTCCAATAGTATATTGAAGAACAGTTTCATGTAGAGTTATTGAACTCAGAGCTGATAGGCCTGATGATTTCCATCAAGTTTTTCAATATGTCACGATACCTGAATGTCAACGATGCATTGCTGTAGAGCTGTGAGTATTGCCTGTCTAATTTTTTGTTATTGCAAGGCACTAGAGCCACTTGAATTCAATCATGGAGTGAAAAGGTAAGAACTCTCTAAAAAAAGGAGAGAGAGAAATATTAAAAAACTTACTTGGGAAATGTGGGCATCCTGGATTGCACATATCTGAAATATGGATGCAGAAATTAAAATAAAATAAATAAAATATAAGCTATTACATATAATTAATTTGTATAAACTAAAACATATGGCTCATAAGCACATGACAAGATTAAACTGAAACCTAATACATGTAAAATGAATGCATATAAAAATAAGTCTGATGAACTCAAAGCACTTAACACACTGAGTAACTCTTGAACAACACTATGAGCCTTATGGTCTCCTTGTTACTGAGGTGCTGCCTTTCTTTTTTTTTTTTTGTTTGTAGTATGACAGTGCTGCTTGGTAATCAAACCTCTGCTGTGTTCCGAAATCTGCAGGGATGTGATATTTAGACCTGCAGAGTCCACATTTGCTAAAAAGATGGAAAAGGATTTTCATTCCTGCCAGAAATACATTGCAAATAGGACATATTGAATCTACATATACATCTATATAATAACATAAATATAGATTTATTTGGATCTGGACTACATTTTTTTCTTTGGAAATGGGATACATAATTTTTAATCTTTTAAAATGTGTGGATTAATATGTCTGTAATCATTACATGTATGATTAAACAGCAATTTCTCCTTTCCAGTACATTCCAGTGTATTCAAAGCAGTAAAATACAATGCATTTAGCAAGATGCCATTCCTCTCTTCTGCAATCCACCATGTGGAGGAAGAAATTAAGAGACATGAGGTGAGCACCAATGCCAGTGCCACCAGGATGATTATGTTTCCTTTTATCTGAATCCAAACAACTCTCTTGGCTTGCTAGTCTGCAGTTATGGGGAGAGGAAGAACTAGATGCTCAAGAGTTAAATGAGTGTGGTGGTGTCAGATTTGAAGGGTTGGCCCGAATTTTACTCCCTCAGTCATATGTCTCTTCCTAGTCCTGTCAGAAAGAGAACTCTTTGCTTGCGACTTTTATCCCATTGTGGGGTCAGTTTTCATATGATCCTTAAGTTATTTTCCAGTTCTCTAGTCCAGTGTCCTGATTTGTTCCAGCAACAAGATGGTGGCTGAGTTTTTATGTACAGCAATTACACTTGAAAAAAAAATGCAATATTTCCTTGAGTTTCTGTTAACATATGTTCTGCTGTGTACAGTCTCGCTGAGGTAGAGGTCATAATTGTGGATGAGGTGGGAAAGTTAATTGTAAAGCTGTAGGTGTTTTTTTTTTCAGCTGTTAATTTTGTTAATTTTCTGCCCTTTGAACCATGGGAATTGCCTTAGATTTTTTTTTCTGTGAATGTTCAATTATTATGCCCCTCACCTCATCCCAAGCTACTATTTTTCCATCTCCGCTTTTATTTCCTACTGCTCCATTCCTGCTTCTCTTTGCTTCATTGCTCCACTCTGACTTCCTTCATAAAAATCTTATTTTCTATTTCTCCCTTACATCTCTTCATGTTTTTATCCATGCCACTTCTTAAGCTTCTCTCTGCCTTAATATTGTTGCCTAGTCTGTGGGAGTCAGCCTGACCAGTATCCCAGGTCAGGCAACCATTAACAAAGAAGAGTTGTATCCCAACCCTAGACCATGAGAAGCTTTTGTTTAAGTTGTGGTGACCCCTGAAGAAAAGTTCCCAAAGAGTTATGGGATTGTCTATGTTAATACCTAATTTGCTAGTCAATTATCACCACTCCCACATCCAGAATGTTCTCCCCTCTTTATGTTCCCATTGGCCCTTAGTTGGTGTATTGTTCCACCCCATCTACCCCATTGGACCCTACTTTCCTTTGTCCCACCTCTGCACCACTTTCTCCTGTGCTTATTGGACCTTGCTTCAACCCCACCTCCTCTTCTACCCCATATTTTAACCCTGGACCTCCCTTATTCCTGGTCTTCGACCATCAGCTCCTAAAGAAACCTAACCCCCTTGGTCGTTGTATTCGGATTTTTGGGCCTCGTCCCACTTTTACTTTCATTGTTATTAAACTGTTTTATGTTACCAGGCTGTGGTCATTGCACCGCTCTTCTTTTATTCTGCCACTTGTATCCTGAATATCTGAAGAACCCTAAAAAGGATTATCGGGGACCACCCTCGACCCTGATACTAGTCTAGAGCACAACCTTGCCGAATTGTGCACTCTTCCTGCAAACCAGTCATGTAGCCATTGCTGAATAAGTAATGCATAACCCATAATAATTGGCAGACTAAAAAGCTTTGAAACAATATTTTTTTTTTCTCCTGATGGTGGGCTGAGTTGTTGACTTGAGCTAAAATATCTTTTATTTAAATTTAAAACAGTTGTCTTACCCAATCACAGTAATTTTTATTCAGTTTTGAACACCAACCTCTGGGCTGGGTCTAAGACTACGTTTTATATGGTCCTGTGCAGGGAGGTAAATCATAGCAAACACCTTTCGGCTTCTCTAGTTCCAACCCATTATTAGTGTAGTGTACAGGAAGAAGAAGGCATTTACTAAAACATAATTAAGACTGTACAAGCCTCTCAGAACATTTTCTACTTGTCACATGAAAAAGGGAGATCTTCTAGACCCTTAGTGTTTGGTTTGCCTGTCAATGGCCCAGGCAAGCTGAGACCCTTGTGCCTGACCAGCCTGTCAGTGTCCTCTTAGGGGGACCTTCCTCTGGGTAGTACTGCTGGGTCAGAGGCTGGTCTGACTCACTTTTCCAGGAGCACACACCAACAGCATAAGGGAGAGCCCTCAGCAGGTTTTCCACATTTTTCAAGTATGTTCCCTGCTGCCAGCGACTGCCCATGAAGGACTCACACTCACAGTTTACAGACTCTTTATTAATAGAAAACTGTGATTAGGTGAAGGTTTGATAGTATCTGTCAGTGGTAGTATCTGTCTGCAAAAATGTATTCAAAACAATGCACAGACAAGCTCCATACCCAATAAAAGCATTCAGCCACAGAGTGTGGCTCTTACCCAGACATCCCATCCATGAGGGGAGGAGACAGGTTCAGCTCATTGATGGATCCCAGCAATTACAATGGAGTCTTTCCTTACTTCTTCTCAGTCTCTACCCAGTTTTATACTATTTCTGCATGTTTAGGTAGAGCTTGAGTCACTCCAGTCATGCATAGCTTAGTTACTGATTGGTGTAACTCACTTTGCTCTTAAAGAAGCAGTCAATAAAACATAGAGAACGTGCACATTGAGGGGTGGTTGTACCTTGGAGGGGGTACCTTTGGGAAGTAGCTGTGTGATAATACTACAATTAGGTTATAATGAACCAAGTTCATCTGAGGAGAGTGATTTCACCACAGCTGCTGCCTTGGCAGCAGTACATCTCCTCCTCTCTCCCCTGGCTGACAGGTGTTGTGGGCTTTATCATCTACAAAGCACCTCTGAGTTCCCCTCCCTATGGAGATTCCAACTGAGCCTGGCTGTGGTGTCTCCACTCTGCTCCATGCTCCATTCCATCCCTCTTAGCAGGTGCTGTGGTTGCAGATTGTGTGCACATGGAATCACCGTGGGATAGGTTTCCGGTGTGCCAACCACATTCCATCCAGGGGGCAGCAGCTATATTTTACCCTGTAATTTCTGTACTTTTATAGCTTCTGTTATAATGTGAATAATAATCCTATAATTTTACCCCCAGCCATCTTTCCACTTTAATTAGTAAGGCTTTCTTAAAAACCAGCTGAATCTGGGAGCACTGAGCTTCACAGCCCTTTTGTACAGGGCTTGTACCAGGCAGACGTTATAAAAAGGCTTGACTAGGATGTAGCTTTGATATTTCAGTATGCCATAATAAGTAACTTTCAGAGCTTCTATTATTACTTAACTTGTGAGAGTATTTACTGAGACTTTATTAGAAGCAGGTTTCCAGGTTTCTCTGCTTTTATCTTGCCACCTACAGTATTTTGTGAAGTCTAACTTGGAAGGAATTTTTTGTTTTATTCTCTAAGTGATCCAGTCCTAACAATGAGTCCATGATGATCAATTTAATTTAATTTATGTTTTGTCATAAACTGTTACCTTCTTGACTTGTCTGTGTAATATGCAGCCTCACTCAAAAGAGCTGTTGGATACATTTTCAATTGCTTTATGTGAGTCATTGTTCTAGAGGGAGCTTTTATTATGGATTGAATACCAAGGATGATACATTTACATGTATAAGAACAGATAAATGCTCTATTAGATTTATACCAGTTTCTAAGGTTTGCATATATTCACAAATACACATCTACATTAGTATGCATACAGACACTCAGGGTCTTGGAGACAGAAGGATAAGAGGGAAACATTGGGATCCTGCCAAGAGGAACTACAGTATCTTTGGTCTGATTATTATTCATTATTTATTCCTGTTGCTGCATATGACAAAGTTGTTCATACACAGTTGTCCCTATCCTTGCATAGTCACTTGGGCTGCTTGCCTTTGTTCCATGCTAAAGCTGCAACTTCAAGAACAACAGGATGTGAGAGACGAGGAAAGATTGACTCTGGACATCCTGAAATGTCAAAAAAGTCCATCTAAAATAAAAAGCTGAATACCTACCAGCAGAAGAAACTATGTTTAACCTCCTGCAAGTATATGAGCAACTAATCAGCAAAAAACCAAGAATATGGTACAGGGAGAGCAGTTTATAAACAGGTGAGACTGGACCACAATAATTAGAAAAGTAGACCAGATCTAATTGGAGACCTTCCTGCTAGAGCCATAGAATTTAGGATTAAGGTGTGTGTGTTTGCTTGTCTGTTTCTGGCAACTGCTTTCTGTTGTTGGGGGCAGGCAGGACAAGCTCCTCAAGCATGAGATTTTCGTGCATCTCGCCCCACGTTGCCATCTGCAGCATGTGTGGACATCTCTGCATCAGCCACACTGAGCTCCAGCTACATAGCCAAGGCATTTTGAGTTCAGTTTATCTGCTGGTTTTGGGTATCTGCTTTAGGATGAATGGTGCCGTGGTCATGCTCTCTCTCCTCCTCTCCACTCCCTGCAGTGAGGACCCTGCTCCTAGGGACACCTGCAGCACATACTGAAGATGTCTGTGTTTGATCAAATGACTTTCAACTAAACTTTGGGAGCTGGCTGTGCTTCCTTTTGCCCTCAGTAAGCATGAGGTTAGCTGTACTGCCAGCACTACAGTGAAAGATTTGGATAAGGGTAATTTATCTTGCATTTGCAGTAGGATATGCCTGCACATGTGGCTGGTCACTAGTGTTTGACTGAGAGAAGCTGTCATGTGTGATGCAGTTATCCTGACAGGAAAAGTGCTTCTATTACTACTTTTTTTTCTGCTATGTGAGTGAATATCAACCAATGTGACAAAGCAGATTAGATTTTTCGCTGGTATAAACTAAGCCACTGACAGGATTTGGGCCTGTAGGTGTATCTGTGTGCAGGCTCAGATCTGGGACCCATGGAAGCATGAGTGCAGGAATCTGCTGGGATGGTCCAAGATGAACAAAGTAACATCAGAGATGAGATGGGTGAGGGATGACGGGTAGAGTCCTTCAGAGAGCGTGTCACAACACACAGTGTAAACTTGCTACCCAGCATTAACTCCACAGGAAATTTTGGATGTCTAAAGTTTGATCCTGGCAACCATGTACACCTGAGAGCAAATGTAACTGATAAACACACTCAAGTAAATGAAATTGTCATTATTTGATTTAAATTATAAAGTGAAATAAAAAAGTAACTTCAAGTTAGTTTCTGTTGCTATGTTTTGCTATGTTGAACTCTGCCAAAACATTTTTTTTTTTCATTTTCAAGTTCATCTTTTTCACCTGATCTGCTTGGGAAACTGTAACATTAAAACAGAACAAGGACAAACTTAATTTAAAAAACAAGCAGTGTTTCACATCTGCTATCAGTGACAATAGCCAGCTTTTGATGTGTGATTCTGATAGCATCAAAATGAGAAAGCCTGGCAGTGATGCCCTGTTTGGTAATTTTAGAAGGAGGTTTTGGAGCTTACTTTGGACTTTCTGAACTATTTGAATTATTTACTGGCACCCACAGGCGAGTAGCATTTTACAGTGTGTTAAAACCAAGCTTTGATATCTGAAAATAGCTCCTTTGGTACAGTGCTTGTTCTTCCTTGATTCTCACATAAGCTGCATATTTATCATAGCTGAGTGATAAATGGTAAGATTCTGCTGTTTTATATGCAATGAAATGACAAGGTCAGTTTTAATTAAGCTGAGATCAAGCCCAGTCTGTATTGCACACTTCTGATTAGGTTACTTCAAATTAACATAAGTTTTTGGAGACTTCACTGAAGTCAGTGGTGTTAAACACCAGCTGTGCTGGCAGATAAGCGTGGGATATAAGAAGGAGATAGAATTCACATTGAAATTAGCACTTGGCACAATATAATTCTCTGATTGCAAACTATGTGAAGTTGCCTGCACTAATTGGTTGATTTTATTTGAAGCAGATGTTGTTAGCTTTCCCACTAATGATCTGGAGAGAAATTTTTTTTGAAAGACATACCATGTTAGGTTCTCTGCAGTATAATAAGCTAATTACAACTTTAAGTACTTGCAGTAATTAGCACAATGTGTATAAAGTGGTCCTGATCTTTTCACCCTGCTGTATTATTGTTAGGACATGTAAAAAACAACAAAAAAAAATGAGCTAGCTGGATTTAGTTTCCCCAATCTAGCTTTTTGTTTTCACAGACTTTTATATTAAAGAGATAATGAGCTAGACTTTTATCCTCATTTTTAAGCACGCCAAAAAGTTTTAAACCTTTCTGTTTCACTCTAACTCTTCTCTAAATCAAATCTGTTTAGTTTCATCTATGTCAATTGAGGTAAAGTCTTCCAGCATCTTAAAATCCCATTAGTAAACAGTTCTGTATAGTAACAGAGTATTTGTTTTCTATTAATTTATTTAATCACTTGCCCATGGATTACCAAGATCTAAAGTATACCTGACCTATAGAAAGAAAACAAACAAACCCACCCTGGAAACTTTCTTCTTTCAGGAGCAATTGTGGTCCTTGTGGTACTGTCAGTGATTATAAACTGCTAGCAGTTTGCAAAATAGATACAAGAAAACCCAGCAAGTGATCCTGCCTGCAGAAAGAAGGAAAACCAAAATGAGTTATATGAAAATGGTGAATCAGATATTATCCTCATAATCCCTTCTGAAATTCAGTGTGACTGTTGCAGATGGTGGGTACACTCCAGAAATGGCTGTTCTGAGAAAATAGCTTAATGAACACTTCAGTTTAGCTAGTGGTCTCCTGGCATGGTTTGGTGAAACTTGCTCTTCAGAAACCTCCATCAGCTATTTACACTGAAGATGCTTTCACTTCCTAGGAGAAGTGAACTGGAAGGACTGGAAGCCAGATAGAACCATATGCACAAATATGGTCACATTTCCCTGTTCCCTGGTTTTGTGGGCTGAGGGATGACACACTCAACTGTCTTGGACATGTTATATCATTTCAGGAATGCCCCAGCCACTCGTGTCACTTACATATGCTGCTAGAGACTGGTGCCATATGGCATCTCCTTTCTACCACCTGAGAGAAGGGTCAGGGGACTGTCTCTTTGGGTTTGTTTTCTGGGAAAATGATTTACTGCCTGGAACTTCAGGGGCAGACTATTTCCAGGCAGCAGGAGCCTCCAACAGGTGTTTTGTGGGGCCGTGGACAGAAGCCTGCTTAGGTGGGCTGAGCTGTGCTGTTTGCAGCCCTTGCATGGTCCTGAACAGCTGCTTGCAAAGACTGGCACAGCAACAATGAGGGGACAGAGTGCAAATCCCACAAAGTCTTTGGGCAGGCATGTGCAGGGATGTCCATGAAATGTGGAGGGCTAGAGCAGGAGGGAGCTGTTGACACTGGGCAGTTGGACTGAACTCTTGCTGTCTGAAAGACCCTCTCTGACAAAGTGCTTCAGGCCCGAATGTTTCTTCTTTAGGTCCTTTTAACTGCAAGTCATATCTGTGAACAGTGTTTCCCCTTGGTGCGGAACAGAAGAGTTTCAACCCATCACGTTTTCTCATTTTTTTCCTTTTCCTTTTCTATACTGGTCTTCAAAAGAAATATGTCCTTTGCAGTTAGGGCAGGGGTTGAGCATCCTTGTGCACCTCTCTGCAATGTGCACGTAAAGAAGGTATTCAAAAACAAATCTGTATTTAGCATGGCATATTTCACTGAGATATTCCTGGGTTAGCAAAAATGACACAAAGTTTAAAATACTCATTTACTTCCATCAAACTTTCTTCTTCTAAATAAACTGGTAAATCTATGTCTTGAGAATGTGAGTGAAAAAAGGAAATATTTGTCATTATGGCGGTGGTGAGCTTTAAGGAAAAGTCTTGAGTTAGCACTAAATCATCACTCAAAATAAACCACAACTTGATTTCTGTAACTCCTTGAGACCAAATTAATTACTTTTATTGCCTTGAGCAAATCTTCTAGCTGTGGGTTTAAGCTAAAGCAAACATGCTACTTTCCTCAGTCTGAAGAATTAACAAGTAAAGATTCTTTGTTATTTTAATCTCATGATTCAATCTCCTGCTGCATTAATTTGGTGATTTGACTAATTGGTGGTTTAACCTATTATTAACGTTCCTCCATTAATTTCCTGATGCAATTTTAATGACATCTTGATGTCACTGTTGAATTAAAGTCTGTTTAGTCTAAGAAAAAAAGAAAGTAAAGCAGTAGTTTTAGATGTTGTTATCTATTTGCTGAATTTGAATGTTTCTGTTCATTCTAATAAAAGTCTGCATGTTTTTAATATAGCAGATTGGGCTTTAATCCTGAATAAAGCAATTCATTTCCCCAAAAATTTTTGTGGTTTTAACTGAAATAAACAGACTCCATTACACTGTTCCTAGGACCTACTCCAAGGTCTGCATGCATTGCATGTAAAAATCTCCATGTGAAAAAGCAACTTCTGGGTCAAGTGGTGGTGCCCATGAATATTCCCTCTGGAGTATAGAGAAGTAACGAAGCAGAAACTGAGTTCTTGGCTGTGCTACAGCTCATCCTAAGTTCTCCACACAAGTCTCTTCATGTGGTTGTACCTCACTGTCTGCTCTTGATTAAATGGGGATCTCACTTCATTCCCTTCACCTTTTACATGTTTCATCTGTTTGTGATGTAAATGTGTCAGAGCAGAGACAATTTTTCACTTGTATTTACAATCTCTACAGTTTTGGTTGGGACCTTGAAGGGCTCTATGGTGCACATCAGTAATGGCAGCTGTGTAATTAAACCTGGGTAATACCAGATATGGTGGAACCATAGTTATTTATAAGCAGAAACTAACAGAAAGAGTAACTCTACTGCTTCTGGAGCCTTGCAACTGCTCTTCTGAATCATGCATGCATCTCACCCAATCTGATGCAGAGAAGCACAAGATGCGTCGACAGAAATTGTAAGAAATGCTGTGAGGTGAACAGTCATCTTGTTTTCTAATTTATTTAGTGGTGTAGTGCAGCTTGCAGGGGGATGAGCTGTGCAGCTCGGCCAGCAACAGATGTGGTGACAATGTGTGTCTGGCACGCAGCACACACTGGAAGCATTTCTACATCCCTGTCCCTCTTTGACTGAAGAGACACTAAGGTCAAGGCACTGTTACCTAGCAACTAATGAGAGCTGATTAATCCATTTGTGGGCGTCACAGGCTGCAGTGATGTATGGGAGCCTGTGCTTCTGCTATTCCTGTAGTGGCAGGAAAAGCAAGTACCAAAAACATCAGTTACGACATCAGTAATGCTGGCAATGACACCATCAGATGTGTAAATAATAACAGCTAAAACTGACTGTCCATTTTCAATGCTAGCATCAGATTTTGAATTTCTAACCTTCGTTATTGCTTCTTGGAAGACTTGGTAGAGATGGGATTTATATATGAAGGAAATCAGATTGCAGATATGGTGCAATTTGGTTTTTCCAGAAAAACAAACTGTTGACTTTCCATGGGCTCCCTGTGAAAGCAAAGCTTCCCCCATTAGGCATAAATGCCTAATCAAACTAAAAGAAAGTGAAACTTTTCTGAAACCAAATCTTTTGAGTTTTAAGGGCCCCTAAAGAGTTAAATAAAAATTGAACATTTTATAATGCATCTGCTTTCTGTCTGCACCACATGCTCCAGAAGGGCAGTGCTTCACCCTGTCAATGTCTAATGAACTGTGCAGTTCCATATGATTTATCATTGCTTGTGTTCCACCAGGAATGATCAATAATATATTCTATATTATTTCTTTTTTACTTCCAAATGCACCCAGCAGGGTAGATAAGCTTTCACTAAATTGTTGGAAAAAAGCAGAAACACTTTCCATATTTTTACAGAGAAGACCTTAGCAGACTTGGTTTGTGTTTTAAAGGCTTAAAGTCAAAAGCAAAACTATCTTTCACATACACTTTGCTTATTTTTAAATAAAAAAATCTCTTGAAAAATATTAAGACTTTATATGTGAGAAAGAGACTTAAAAGTGAATAGTTTTAACAGAGGAGATAAAACTTTAAAGAATGTATTTTTCACAGTTCAGTTTAGACAAGAAAGCCAGAAAAGCAAACTCCCAGAGGCTCCAAGCCCAGCAAATAAGCAGCAAAGTTTGGCTGAGACTCAGATGAAGTAACATGTTGGTTTTTTTCATGCTCTTCTTCTTCCCACTCCCTCAAATGCCTTGTGTGAGACCTTCCATTTTCAGGCATTAGTTTTACATTCTTTCACCAGCTTAATGGTGTAATGGAGGGCAAAATTATCTCCCCTTAAATGACCAAATTGTTTTGCAGACAGAAGTGAAGGAAGAAGGCCAATTCTCTTGCTGTAACCAGAACAATCTGAAGCATAAAACATATTTTGCCTCTCCCTATCATGATTGCTTACCCTTCTCAATCTTGTTTATTCTGAGAAACTTGTGCTGGAGAAATTTCTTTCTGATTAGTGATTAGACACAAAAGGAAATGTGGACTGTCTTACCCACTCATTCAATTTCCTTTGTGCTAGGCTGTTACCAACACTTACGCTTTCTAACCAAACGTTCCTGAGAAGCTATTTCTTGTGTGCTATATTCAAACTCCCTAAATAACACAGGGATCACAAGTCTGCCCCTTGACCTAGGGTGCTTTGAAGGTGGAAATGTGTGGTCTGATTTGCTTTTCTAAATCTCTGCAAGCTGTGTGGGAAATGGCTGATGCTGGCTGAGGAACATTTGATGATGCCTGCAGCACAGACCTTGCAAAGGAGCAAGGACCTCAGTCCACAAAGCCAGACATGCCAGTCAGAGTATGGGGGCACACCAGGCTGTCTTCTGCAAGTGTATTTAAACCCTAACTTAGCTCAGGAGCTTGGGAGGGGCAGCTGAATGGTCAAAAGTATGAGAATATACAGCAGGTTTTTCAAGCAAGCGAAGATGCCTTTTACATATTGTTGAAACACCCTTACCCTGCTCTCCTACCTCTCCATAACTGTCTCCATAACTCCCCACCACACAGATAGCAAACATGGCAGAACGGCCTTTAAAGTCTTTACAAGAAAGAAGAAGCAGCTCCACTGTAACTCCCACTAAATTTAATATGTGGTTTTTTTTAATTTTTATTTTTAAGAATAGAAAAGAAGGGGAAAAGAGCTTCAGTTTTGTTTCTGATTTATCAAATGGCTTGTGTTGGAAGGGACTCTAAAGACCATCTAGTTCCAATATATAAGGGGACATTCATCTGAGAGGCAATTGTGTATATACAAAAATGTTGCTGGAGGCACATAAAAGGTGTTTAAAAACCCAGCTCTTAGAGAAACCGTGTTGAGGGGAGCAGGGAGTGGGTGACAAAAGAGACATGACAAGCCTGGACTGTGTTTTGCAATTAGATTTTTTTCTTCACATGTTATTTATCTGCCCTTGCTCACTTCTTTCCTAAGTCCAGGCCTGCCTCTCTCTGTGGTCCTGAGTTCAATCATTTCACCCAAGCTGCCCAGTTGTCCACCATGAACTGATGCTCCTCTCCATCTTCAGAAGTGGAAAAGGGGTGAAGCAGTCTCACACTGTGAACATTCAGGAGTGCTTGCAAAGAATTTGGCCTTCCAATTTATGAAGATCCATGACCATTTCAACCTGGTGAATGATTTAAAGGTAATTTAAACAAACCTACAAAGGCAAAGAAAAGTGTATTAAGAACATCTTTCCGTGCTTTGGGAGCTACAGGGCAGCAAATGGAGAGCTGTGGGCAGCACCTGGCCCTTCGTGTTTCCAGCCTGGGAAGAGGTAAAAAGGTCAGGGCTATGGAGGAGGAGGGTGGGGAGGGATGTTGCTCCACAGTTAGCAATATATTTCTGTTAGAAGCAAAACTAGAACTCCAGATTTTCATCCTAATTTAATCTTATAACAAATTCTAAAGTGTCAGCATCTGAGGCCTGAGTTCTAGAAAAAGCAAAAAAATCAGAATTAAAAAGTTTTTGTAGCTCTTACTAACATTGTTTATGTGAATGAAATATCTCCTAAGGCCTCAGTTATCCATAGAAGTAACTCAACAAAGTTTCTTCCACAACCTCTTTTCAGGACATACATCAATTTCATAGGTGGCTTGAGAGGGTTTAAAATTGAACTGAAGAAGGATAGCAGCACTTTAGTTGTCCAACACGTGACTTGCACTAAGAGCCCCCTCTTGCCAAACAAACTGGATTCTGTCTGTGCCTGTCTGGGGTATGTATTTGTTGTCTGAGGCTGCTTGGTGCTCCAGTTACACATTTAACAACGTTCTTAAGTGTTCTCCAGCTATTTTTCCTCTGCTGTCAATATCTGCAAAGAATAATGCTTGGAACAGCTTACACAAGTGCAGAACAGGCCCATTTCCTACTTAGAAGAGTGCAGTGGTAAATGTCACTTTATTCTTCAAATGGCTTGGAGTTGGTCCTTTGCTTTATATCGCTGGAAGCAATGTTTCAGGGCCATTTCGTCAGGACTCTGAAGTGTCTACACCGAACTGTTACAAGAGGCACACTTAGCAAAGGAAGGACTTGCTTCTTTCCTGAGGAATAGGAAACACCCTATCTTGAGAAGAGAAGAGAAGAGAAGAGAAGAGAAGAGAAGAGAAGAGAAGAGAAGAGAAGAGAAGAGAAGAGAAGAGAAGAGAAGAGAAGAGAAAAATCTTCACCATGGACTAGAAGGGGATCACCAAAGTCTGTTTCACCTGTGGTGAAGACAGAATTTAGGATAAAGTGCATTGCTCCTTGCTGTACATCTTCCTTAAAACCTGGGTCTGTAAAACAAAAATAACAGCTTTGTTTTACTGACAGGGCAGCTGGTAGGTTTTTAACCATAGTCTGTTTTTATTGAATATCAGTCACTGATATGAGTTCATCCAAATTTGTCTTCATTCTCAGTGCTGCAATCTGTTTTTCTTTGTACAATATTGATAATTTTTTAGAAAAGGGAGCCGAAATCAATTAAAACCAAACAATTTTTGACACTTTCGGCTTTCTGCAGTGGTATTGGTTAGTCTCATGTTCATAAATACTCTAACATACAGGTCAAAAAGATGACATTAAAATTTAATGCACTTGGGAAAAATAAATTAAAAAGGTCTGCTGGAGAGGTTTTGCCATAGTTCTCTTCCTTCAGTTTGTCAGAGGATGCATAAACCTGTGACCTTTTTTTGTACAAAATTACAATATATCTCCTCTATCTAAAGCTGGATAATTACAAGGTTATATAGTCCCTTGGCAGGCTGAAGAAAAGGTTACTCTCATTTTCTTCCAAAGGCTTTAGAGTAATGCTGTGTGCTGGAAAGGTGTACAGTCATTTAATCCAGTGTGAATGGAGAGGAGGGATGGTGTCTCTTGCCACTGCTGCTTAGTTACTAACGGAATGACAACACTGAATTTATGTTTTAGTTAGCATTGTCATTCTCCTTACACACACAGCGTCCTGTATGCTGGTTTGTTCACAGGGATTAGCTGGAGCCAGTGCTCAGTGATTCCTACCAACATCTCCTGGGTGCACCCAGCAGTTTCTTCAAGATTTACACTATAATATTTTTAATGGACTACCTAAGACTTGGTTGGGAAGATAAACTTCCAAAAGAGAAACTGTACAGTGCAGTCACACTGGATGTCTGCCAGATGGCAGAAAAATGAATCAAAGTCTGAGTAATCAGTGGGATTGAGCCTGGGAATTTCCTTTGATCTGTGTCTGGTAGGTGTACCCACTCCTTTTACCTTCAGCATCAAAGCTGAAACCTGATGATGACTATACAAGGGATAACTTTACCCAGCACAGTCATAGCCACTGCAAAGGGTGCCAGTCAGACTTGAGGAGACCCAAGCTGAGCCTGGTGCTTTGCTCCAGATCTGATCCTGACCAAAACAATAAGGTAAAAACTGAGCAGTGAGTTGGCCATGTTTGTCTCCGAGGAGAAATCTGTCAGAGAGTTGTGAGCAGACTACAGTGTGCTGCTGAACAGCTGGCAAAGGCACAAGTATAGCAACTGTGGGCTTTGGGATGAGAAATGAATAGGAAGTGATGGATGTAGCAACAGCTGTAGATAGAAAAATGTGTACACATATTAAACGGTGCTGCAAATTACAAAAGCAGAAAGTTAAGGTTAAAAGGCCTTTAAATTCATCAGCACACCCACAAGCAGTTTAACTGATCCCTCTGTTACAACAGTGCCAGCCACCATATACCATGGATCCCTCATTGTGATGTATGATGTTACCAAACTTTGCTACCATGAAGAAGGTCTCTCTCTGTCCCAAGCCTGGAATCTCTGTCCTTCTTTATCTTGCATGAAGACTAGTGAGCTCAAAAAAGTAGTTTTGTGAAAGACAAAAAATACTCCAAATAGTCTGCAACTCCAACTCACAGCAGACTAGAATATCACGGAGCACCTGTGACAGTCCTGTGAGGGCTGAATTCATTTCTGGGCAGACCTGGCTGCCCTTTACTCCAAGTTTGTGACAAAAACTACTGGTCTGTATGGATCAGCATCCCAAGCAGCATTCTGTGCTGTGCTGTGGTCCTAAGGTCTTGAAATACTGTTTAACACTCAATTTAATTAACAAGAATAATAATTAGAAATGCTTGGAAAGCATTCAGAAAAAAAAAAATTAAAAAAAAATACTAGAAAGAAAAAAATAAATGAGAGCATTATTTCCCTGGAAATTTTCTTGGTATTTTCTTCTCATGACCCATCACCTGTCCTGTAGTGAAGTCAAGGTACTGGTGCCCTGCAGTAAGGGGGATGCCCACTGGATGTCATGATTGCTCCACAAAAGCTCAAACACAATGTAATTTATCTAGCAGTCAAAATGTTATTCCTGAGAGGAAGCAATTTCAGGATGTACGTTTTGCGTAGTTATTCTCTTTCTCTGTTTCAGCCTCTCATTTATACACACACATAAATCCTTGGATTTCTTGAACTGTGCAGAGGCAGTAAGCCATAGCTAAACCCCTGTGTCTGATAGGTTTATATGCAAATCGTGTGGAGACAAAAACTGACTGAAAGTTATTCAAATAAATTACATAGGAAAAGACTCTTGTCACTGATTTCAGAAAAAGTCAGTCATCCACATAACTTTGAAAATCATGGTCTTATTGCCATGATTAATGAGAAAGAGGTAGAGTCTGTAATTGCAATCAAATAGATTCAATCACTTAATTCAGTGATTAATGAGATCAACAAATTGTATGTGGGTCATCTCAGCTTTAGACTCCTGCACTGCCTGTAAGTTCTTTACAGAGGGAAAGTAAATAAGAAATGAAACAAACCAAAAAATGTACTGTTCCCCTGCCAAAAACTCTTCTCCAACCATCTGAGTTCATAGTACATGGAAAAATATGACTGCAAATGCCTACGTTCTGCAAATGTCAGTAGTGGCTAGCTCTTGTTTTAATTTACTATTTAAATGTATTAAACACGAAAGGAATCTTGTTAAATGTCATAATCATAATGACAATCCAAATGAAATTAACTAGAAGAGTCAATTAGATTCAGAGGCCGAGCAGGAAGTAAAATGAGTCATGGGGAAAGGAGGATCCCCCAGACTCCTGCACAGCATGGATTACAGTCTTAAATGTCATGTGGAAATGAATACAGTGCTAATGTTCTCATATTCAAGGGCAGATTATTTGCTCAGTCTCCAGAAGGCAAGCTTTTATTTTTTTCTTGAAGGGTTAGGCAAACCTGTGGACTAAGTAAACCCAGAAACTGTGCAGCAGTATGGTGCTACCTGAATTGCAAGCACACAAAGGCTGTTTGGATGAACAAAGATAAATTTGTGGAGGCTGACAGATATGCAGAAATCATGATTCATAGAATCATAAAATATTTTCATTTGGAAAAGACTTGTAGGGTCATCAAGTCCAACTGTTAACCCAGCACTGCCAAATCTACCACTAAACCATATCCCCAAGTGCCACATCCACATGTTTTTGAACACTTCCAGGGATGGTGATTCCATCAGTTCCCTGGGCAGCCTGTTTCAATGCTTGACAACCATTTTGGTGAAGAAATTTTTCCTAATTCCCTGTCTAAATCTCCTGTGGTGCAGGTTAAGGCTGGTTTCCCTCGTCCTATTGCTTGTTACTTGGGAGCAGGGAGTGCCCCTTATCTGACTGCAACCTCCTTTCAGGCAGTTGTAAAGAGTGTTAAGGTCCCCCCTGAGCCTCCTTTTCTCCTGGTTAAACATCCCCAGCTCCCTCAGCTGCTGTTCATAAGACTCATTCTCCAGACCCTTCACCAGTCCCATTGCCCTCCCCTGGACATGCTCCAGCACCTCAATGTCTTCCTTGTAGGGTGGGGCTGCCAAAACTGGACACAGGATTTGAGGTACAACCTCATAGGGGTACCTGTGAGTATAGAGGGATGATCATGTCCCTGCTGGCCACACTGTTTTTGATAGAGTCCTCTTATTTTCAGTATCAAAATAGCTGATACCCACATGTTACCAGAAGGCATAAATGAAGTGAAAAGAAATGCATTTGTGAGCAGGATAGATAAATTGTTATGTAGCAGAGACAATTTAGCCCTCTTCCTCTCTGTCTCTGGCCTTATTTTTCTGAAACATTGATGGAGGCAGTTCCACAGTGATCCTCTGTGCATAGATTTACCATGCCTACCAACACTGCCATCTCCAGTAACAGCACTTGGAGAGTTCAAAAACAGATATTTTCCTTACTGGTCCATCTCATGTATAGTATGTGTTGCAATTTTTATGGACTGTCCAGGTACATATTTTTTGATCAAAGATGTTTCTCAAGATCATCTTTCTGGTTTGCATTTTACTGTCACATATATTCAGCAAAAAACAACTTCAGATTATGGTTGTGTCTTTTCAGTCACCCAGTCAACTAATATCTTGTGAATATTTGTAGTAGGAGGAGGTCAGAGCAAAGGTACAAGATTAACTCATAGTTTGCAGATAACTTCAGAATTACTTCAAGGGTGTCAAAATTTAATTTAAGGATTATGTTAGTTAAAATAAGGAAAGGCCTTACAGTTTCAAAGGTATGCATCATACAAATGTTATTCCTGTCTTATCCCCCTGTCCCATTAACTTGGAATTCATGTTACATCTCTGATTTTTGTCCCTTTCTTCTTCCACCTCGTCATGAAAGATTTTGAAAGACTAAATGAGAATAGCAGGTTCATCAAGGGAAAGTGACTCTTAAATGCTTACATTTTTGGTGGGTGATTTATATTTTACAACACAGCTCCAGAGGGCACTAAAACCAGGAGCAATTGCTGTGCAGTTTAATGATTTGACTATGTTGCCCTTGCTTTGAACACAGCAGATGAGTTTCTTTGTCACAGCAAGCAGGAAGAAGCAGCTCAGCTGGGAAGGCCCAGGCATGAAGTAAAGACCTGTTGTCCTTCAGATGCTGCTGATGGTCTGTAGTGTCTGTGCCTCTCAACAGTTCTGTCCCCTCATGGGTCTGCCCCATTTGATTGGGGATGGAGTGGTTGGGAAAGCTGTGGGTGAACAGTGGTTTTGTGCTATGCTGCAGTGATGTTTTCTGCTTGCTTTCATTCTCTTCCTCCTATTCCTTTCTGTCTTTTTTGCCTTTCTGACTACTGAAAATTGAGCTGACATTTCAGGAAATTATCCAGAGTTATTCTGAGACCTCTTTCATGAATTGTTAATGTAGAGCCCATCATTGCATATGTATAGTTAGGATCGTTATTTTGCCATGTGCATTACTTTGCATTTATTGACATTGAATCTCTTCTGCCATTTATTGCTCCGCCATGAGAGATTTCCGCAGTATTTGAGGTCAGTCTTATGTTTGATTTTTCTGAATGCTTTTTTAGCAGCTGAATATTTGCCACCTCACTAAAAGAGGTTAATTGCATTAATAGTGACAAACAGACATCTACAGTTCCTTTATGAATAAAGGGTGAACAGAGCTGGCTGTAGCCCTGAAACTTACTCCCTGTGGGAGAACATCCCTCCACTCTAAGAACTGACCAGCCACAATTTTTGACTGCTCAGCTTTTAAAGTAACAATTATTAATTAGTAGACTCTCTCTCTCTTCTTCCATGACAGCTTAATATCTTTAAGAGTGATAAGTGTCCAAACTTTGCAAAAGCTTTTGGGAAATTCAGGTGTGTGATATAACCATGTCACTCCTCTCCACATGCTCACTGATTTCTTAATAGAGCTCTCTAGCTTTTTGAAATACCTCTTTCCCATAAAAAGCCATGTTGGATCTGACTTCTCTCCAGTATATCTATGTGCTATTTATGACAAAACTACCACTATTCAGTTCACTGTGCCATTCAGGCTCAGTGCACAGCAGCTGTCACCATCAGCACAGCTCTTAGAAATCACAGTCCCATGCTGTGCCTTTTCTTTCTCCTCTACCTTTACAAGATAACCTTCTAAACCAGAGACTAAATACCAAGCTTCATATTTTAGCAGTGTTGCACCTCTGCTCCTTCATCCTGGAGACCATCTGATCCTCGCTATTTCTTATGATTCTTTCAATTTCTTTATCACACTGTGGGTTGAATTGTTCCCTGGTCTCATCCTCGTGAGGAAAGGCTTTGGTGTCAGTGAGTCCCATAGCTCCTACAGGAGGGACACCCTGGGAAAGAATTAATTAGGCTTTTTTACTTCAAATTCATCTTCTCTGCATGCTCCTTTTAGATATAAGTAGGACTTTTCAACCTGGCTTCTTTACTGCCAGACTGCCAGGTAAAGTTATTTGAAAAAGCTAGTATTTTTTTATTTTTTTTTACTTATTAAAAAAAAGTCTTTCTTCCTAGTAATTTAGACACATATAAGGTTTTACAGATAACTTTTTCACATTCAAGCTGATTTAAAATTTTTCTCATTTAGCCCTTTTTATTTTTTAAGGTTGCTTTTTACCTCTAATGGCAGAATTTTACTCTGCCATTGAACACTCTTGCATTTTACTGTAGTCAGAAGGTGATCTTTTATCTTTTCTCATGGCAGTGCATTTTGAGTCTCTAATGGGCTACCTGTAAAGAATTCCTACCTATGTTTTGTGCCTCTGCCAGTCCACTGAACTACTGCTGTGTAGCCTTCTCATTCTCCCCTCTTTGAAAGGAAACACTCCTAGGAGGTTGAATGAAATACTCCTAGGAGATTTCTGTATTTTGAGTATCTTTTATGTACCTTGCAGCTAACTCCCCTAGGGTGGTTGTTTGATTGATGTCATGGGACAGCTACTGTGCCTTGGGTTAAAATATTGACAAGAGAGAATTGGCTTGTCTGACCACTCGGTTCAAGAAGTCAGAATTCATGCTGCTCAATAATCTGTCTGCAGCATGTTGCCCATGTATGAATTTTCCTAGGTCATAAGACTCAACGATTTTTGACAGACTCAACAATTTTTACTACTCTTCTAGGGTGGGTTGATCCTGGCCAGCAGATAAATACCTACCCAACATGTCTCTTAATCTCCTGTCTCATGGGATTGGGGTGGGGGAAAGGGGAAACACAAGGAAGGTCAGAAGACTCACAGGTCAAGATAATGACAGTTTTACAGGGAGAGGAAAAGCCAAGAGCACAAGCAAAGCAAAAGAAGGAGTTCATTCAGTACTTTCCATAGGCACACAGATGTCCAGTCATTCTGAGAAAAGCAGGTCCTCAGCATATGCAATTGTTTGTTTAGTAAGATGAACAATGTAACAACAAATGTCTCCCCTTTGTCCTTTCTTTCTGGAGCTTTTATTGCTGGGAATGCAGCCATACGGTGTGAAATACTTCTTTGGTCATTTCATGCCAGCTGTCCTGCCTGTGCCCTCTCTCAGCCTGTTGCCCACTCTCAGCCTACTCACTTTGGAGAGAAGGAGAAGAGAGCCCTGACACTGTGCAAGCTGTTTCAGCAGCAGCCCAAACACTGGTGTGTTATCAGGACTGCTTTAGCCACAAATTCAAAGCACAGCATCATACTGACTGCTGCGAACAAAGTCCCAGCCAGACCCAGTTCAATCTCTGCCCCTCACTGCAGATCATTTGCATCATACCTAGGAGCCACTGATGTGTTGGCACCAGCCCTTGTGGGTTAACCTCTGTGCTGCCAGTTGGCTTGTTTCCATTGCCACCTTCACAGGGGGTTTGCCCAGGGGGTCACTATGGGAGTAGAGCACTGGCCACTCTTCTGGAGGTCCAGCTGGAGGTCCCTCACTTCTGCAAATTTGCTTTTCTCTTTCTCCTCTCTTTTTCCTCTTTCTCCTTTGTCAGCTTTGATAACTTGTCATGTTAGACTCCACACAGCTTTCTCCTTCCCATGGTTTCCCATAACATGACAGGATCTGTTGGTAAACAGAGCACAGAGCCTTTCACCTTTAGGTGTTTCCAGGACTGGTGGGTAGAAATGTGTTCCAGTGTGTCTTCAGGTGAGGAAACGTTTCCAACATGAAGAGTAATGGGAATGAAACTGAAGAACTGAACTAATACCTTTACATGAATCTCCTTCTTGGGGAGAAATTGGAGACTTTGATAGATGGGAAAGTCCCTGAGAAAGGCAAACACTCGTGCCATCAATATAAAGCCCAAGGAGTTTGTATTCTCTGCAGAAAAATCTTGAATGTTGATTGCAACTCATGAGGCAAAACAGAACTGAGCAGCCAGAAAACACATCAGAGATATAGTATGGGGGATATAGGTTGTAGCTGTGTGTTTTACATGACTCTACCAAGATCTACAATATCAGACAGTGTGAGTGTGGAGGTAAAGACACACTCTGCAAATACTAGGGTAGCTGCTCTGCCTTGTCTGAAAGAGAATGGGTGCCCTGCAGCCTGCCATATATAAGGTGCTGAAACCTGGAAATTAATAGCTGGCAGCTCTTCTTTATCAGGGGTTATTTGTATATATATATGTTTTTAAAGGATTGGAGCATTTTGTATTTTTCAGAGACAATCACTTGAACAGGAGCTTAGTTGTCCAGGCTGTGAGATCTGACTGCAACCTGGAGTCAGCAGGCAGCCTTTCAGGTTTAGGTAAATCACAATGTAGAGGTCATGTCTCTATTTTTTGCCCTTTATAGTTACAAAAGCACTTGATTTCTTTCACCCACCAAAATGGCTTCTGGCTGAAAAAGGCTGGTTATTACATGCTAAAGAATTGCTTTGGCTTTGGAAATAGAAAATTCAGTAATACTTAGCATAAATCCACTCATCTGGACCACCAGAAGTGATTTAAGGGTATGTCTAGTGAAGGCAAGGAATACAACATAGGCAAGTAGATTTACCTTTTAAACATTTTCCTTTAAGCAGTCCAATTTCTGAAGATATTTGCTATTTATATCATTGCCAGAGGAGGGAAAGGGAAAGGAAAAAATACATTAAAATTATACATGAAAAGCAGGTCCTGGTGCAGTTTAAACTTCTTCCATCTAAATTAAAGACTAATTTTTTCTGACACAGGCACTCATACAAATGTGGCATGACTGTTAGGCAAGTAGATCACAAGTTTTGTGTGTCAGCAAGTGGGCATCTGGGGTATTTAGTGGTTAGCTGATATCAAGAGAAGTGAGTGGCAAATAGGCAGTGTCAGAACAGTGTACTGACAGGCATGGAAATAAACAAGAGTTTTGCTCTGCTGTATGTGTATATGTGTCCCATGTGTTGTTGGAATTGAACTAAACAGGAGCAGGCATGGGCTGAGCTCATGAGAGACATTATCTCCACTGATACATGGTTGGCTTTGCTTTAGCATCTGATTTTTCTCTCCTTGCATACACTTTATTGGCAAACAAAAAGCTTCTCTTGGAGCTGAAGACTCAGGTGAGACATTTGAAGTCTGGGCGCTGCACTGTTGAGCTGAGCAACGCATTTTGAAAAGCAAGACCCTGGTACATCTTCCATCCTCAAAAACACATCATCGTCACAAATGAGTGTAGAGAATTGCTGTACCTCTGTAATATGGGAATGTAAAACACAGAGAAGACACAGACATTTTATCCAAAACAAATGGGCTGAAGAACAAAATTGCTCATCAGAGTAATTAACTTTAGAGTCCTTTTCTCTATCTCAATCTTTGTTCACTTAGGTAATTTTAAAGACATCAGTGTAACTATTTTATGCCTGCTCTTGTTAATTTTCTTCAAGTACAGTAAAATAACATTTTATTGTTTGCACAATTCCCTGATCAATTGCATTTTTCTTTGTCACACTTGCTTGGCAAGTAAAACTGCCTGAGCTGTGATGGTTGGGTAAATCAGTATCATTCACAAGCTCATTTTGCACTTTGGAGCGTCAAATGTTGTTTGACTACGAAAACTTCTTCCCTGCTGTTGTTGGATGTGGGAGGAAGGGAGAAGATAGGTAAATTTTTGTAATGGAAGACTGAGACACTCTTTTGAATGTCAGTTTTATATATATTGATAAAACCTGCAGACACAAATCAGCTTCTGACTGTGCTTTCACTCGTGTGCCATAACTTCCCACATGGTCTAATGAGTAAGCACAAAGGGAATAATAGGCCTGTTGATTTATATCTTATTTAACAAAACAAAAAAATATTGGTGACAGTGTGCAATTCCAGAGGGAATGTTGGGAAAGAAAAAAACTACAAGCAAGAAGGAGGGTGGGGTTCTCAAACACTTGTGTTGCACAATGCCAGGGATTTAAATTAGGGGTGTCTCAGATTAACCTGTGAGGCAAGCTCTCTCTGGAGGTTTGATGCACTCTTGCCAAGGCTTTGGGATCTGCAGGGGAGGCTGGCAGCTCCCCTTCTGCCTGCCTGAGCTTTCTCCCTGCAAATCCAGGGCATGGATGATGAGGGACACTGGCTTGCTCTGGAGCCTCCAGCATTGTGGCCACAATTCAGCTCAGTGTGGCTGTGAGATCACCCCAGCAGGTGCTCCAGGGTCCTGTGCTTATGTGGCCTGCAGGGATCAAGTTCAGACACTTAAATTCTCTCATTAGCCTATGGAAGGAGAGAGACTAAACCTGTGTAAGTTTAACTGGCAAACACAGGTTAGATATTTGCCTTAGATGGAGTGATGATTTCCACAGAAGTAAAACAGGTTTATCTTCCTACAAAGCCCATTTTTGGACAACTTTAGGCTTATATGCTGACATCTGATATAAAGGCATTCTGTCTGGTGTCACACAGAGACACAAAACTCAGATTATGGAAAATAAGATCCAAAATACTGGCCTGGGACACTTCCAACTGATGAACTGATGACACTTCCAACACTGTGAGTACAGAGATAGGAGAGGCAGCTTTATGAGTATAGGATTATGATTGTGAAAACTCATATTTTCTATGCCACTGGCACCATTCCTGACACAAATATTTGTTTTTAAAGCCAAGTAACAGAGACAAAGCACATGCAACTGAAAAATTGCCGATTAACTATTGTGTGTAGGTTAGAAGGGTTCAGCTGCATTTCCTTCTGTGCAGTCAAGGGTAATATTGGTGTGATGGAAAAAGGCAGAAAGATGTACTTATTAATGATTATTAAAGGGCAGAATTTTAGATCTTACAACTGACATGTGCTCCTGAAGTCTGCTAATTTAACCATCTGAAGATTTGATCAAAGGCATTTAATGTGGAGATTGCTTAGCAAGATGCAGATAATTAGATGAAGGCTACTAATTATTTACTTCTGCAAAGTGTAACCTAGCATTGCTGTCTGAAAAGTGACATTTCCTGCAAATCCTGTGTTTCTTGTTCCTTGGTGTAACAGCCTAATGGTTAAATACCAAGTACAGATTAGGCCAAGAACATGCCTCGTGTTCTACTTCACAGTAAATATAGACAGTTTAAGCTGGAGAACAGTGATGATATAGATTAAGAAGGGATATATATACTTTCAAAGAGACACAGTTCTTCACTGGCTGAAGAGATACCTTAGTTTGTGTGCCTGGAGCTAAGTGAGATGATTCCTACAGCTAGCATGGGATTTAGCTGGGACTGAATTAGCAAAAACAGCTGTGCCTGCAGTTCTGTTACTGCCTTCTGTGGCTGCCACCTTCCCATCAAACTCTGGGTCTCGCTTTTCCTTTTGCAGTGCCATGTGCTCCCCCAAGCCTTAGAGCTGAATGCCCTCTCGCAGGTGCTCCTGTTCTCTGGAGAAGACTGATCACCTCTGCACCCCCAGAGCTCTCCTTCTGGAGCAGAGGGCAGGTCTTCCTCCACCAGGGGCTCTTAGAGATGGATCTGTGTTTTAGTTTTCCGTCCCCCAGGAGCAGAAGGTCAAGCTGTCTGCTTGCTTCCTAAACGAGTACTCTGCTGACTGGGTTATGAGGTAAGGTTCTGCTCTATAAGAGGCTTAGAAGCAGCTTGAGGGCATTTTCCAGTTGAGCTGCTGCTGCTGAACTCTGGCAGACTGTCACTGCTGCTTGTACACAGACCTGAGCTCTGCTGAGATGATTGTTTCTGTCGAGTTGTACATGACACTCGGCATTCCTACTGGCAGAAATCCTGTGCTGGGGGAATTCTGTGAGTAGGAATGCAGGCATCCTGAGAAATTCAAATAAAAGTTAATTTGGGTAGAAGGTGGCTTGAGGTTTCAGACTTACACATCATGTAAATCTAACCTCTATTGGCCTATTGGTTTAAACATTCCCTTCCAAAATGTCTTAGTAAGTAACTGTAATATGAGATGTGATTAAGCTTTGTCCACTTTTCTCCAAAAAACAACTCCATGCAAAAAATTCCCATAAATTATCCAAAGCAGCAGCAGTCCTCAGCCTTAATTGCAGCATCCATTACACACTTACACTATCATACAAGCTCCTTGGGTTTAGTGAAACTCAAGAATTCTTTTTTGTTCATAATTTCAACATGCATTCTGAGGGAAGCCTCTGTGGAGAGGCAGCAGGCTCTGAAATGAGCAATGGCTGTTGCTGAGCATTACAAAGCAGCTGAGACCTCCTCCAGTTCACGCCCTGCTCTTGCTCCCAGCTGCCCTTGCTTGCTCTCAGAGGTCACCTCACTGACACCATTGCAGCTCTCCAAGCTCTGAACTCACCTCTCAGGCTAGTGCCAAACAGGCAGACCAGAAAATTCTGCTGTAATCCAGAAACTGGGTGAACCTTTTGTCAGCTCCAGGAGGCTGGATCTTGCATGGTGTCCCATGGGTCAGGTACTGAGGTGAGGAAGGAGAGAGGGGCATGAGTGCATTGCCAAAACCCTCAGGGCAGCTGGGCTTGTTGGCTGCATTTTGGTGGTGTCTAGAGCTCCCGTCTGCCACACATCACCTGGGTGTGGCCTCTGGTCCAGAAACCGAAATGTTAGGGATTGGCATTATGGCTTTGTCTGTCAATAATCCCTGTGGTTTCCAGGTTACAAATTGGGGAAGGACCCAGGTACTCAGCACCTCCATGGCTTTACTGGGAGCAAACCTCGGTGAGGACAGAGCTGGGCTGAACAGGGGTGGGCTAAGCAGGAAGAGCCTGGGGAGGTTCCCACAACTCTGCTATAGCCTGAGGATTCTGTATGACAGTGCAGCTACAGGATAAGCAGGTAGGATATGACTGTGTCTTAAATGTTCAAAGAAACAAAATCACATTTGGTGGACTAAGGTAGAAGTAAGATGAGAGACAGGTCACAATGGATAGAAAATAAATGAAGGAAATCCAAGCTGGATTTATCAGTAATTAAAGATTAGAAGGGAAGGAGAAATAATTATAATAATAATAAAAAAAAAGAAGCCAGAAATGGAGTAGAACATGGACTCTAGATAAGAGAAAGCCAAAAAATGCAATGTTTTAAAAACAAAACAGTGATAGTAGACGACCTGCTGAAGAACCTAAATAATCCCTATTTTAGAGGCATCCTAGTAGTTTCTGATGGAGTATTATTTAGACCTGGCTAGTTCTAAATCAGCATGTCTTGCTTTCAATTTTGTGATTGATATTCATCTTCCATTCTCAAGTAGGATAGAGATGACAAATTTTAAGTTTCTGTTGAATGCTACAGTGTATAACATTTGTTTCCTCTAGATTGATATGTTTCAGGTGAATGTTTATGTTATGGTATATGTTTATGTTAATTTTTACTGTACCCCAGGATGTAAGAAAACCTTCAACTATGTTAAAAATGGAATTAAGTGAAAAATCAATTTTCAAACAAACCCCACAGTGTTCCCTTTAAAAATGATCTATTTTCCCAGCCCAACTAAATGTTCACAGAAGAACCATGTTTCTACAAAATATTTAATTTCAACTTGCCAGCAGTGGAAATTTGCTTCATCAGGAGCTGACCAGTTTTGTTATTGATTCAATCAAGGAAAGGGTGCAGAGGGAAAACCCAGTGACTGATTTACTACCAACTTTTGCTCTTATGCATTCATTTACACTTATGGGCAGGAAGTGTAAAACACATACACAAAACCAGGCCAGTGCAATTCATAATGCAGTTTAGATCCATGCAGTACAGGTATAATTACATAAAGAACAAGACAGTAGGGAAGCAGGTATAATATTTGTGTTATCCGTGAATATGTAGAATTCATATAATTTGGGTTTAATTGTCCATGAACTATATCTGGTATTCATCTGTTTTGAGACTTCATCTGCGTTCACCTTGATTACTAAAGAGACATTACATCTCAGCAAGGATAAAGACCATTTTCGTTGTATGTTGTTAATAAGGAATAAAGTGCAAAAAAACCGAAAAGAAAATGCAATCCCTTTGTGAATAAAACCCCTCAACAATTGAAAACCTCTCTGTGACTGGGGATGATGATATGTCAAAATGGTAAAAAACTTCCTCCAACATTAGAGAATGAGCAAGCTCTGCATTTGAATGCTCATGCATTTGAGCAAATACACGGTTCTCTGGATAAAAACAAAACAAGTAATTAATTGCAAATTTTATGGTGATAGCAATTCCTGTTGAGAACTCTGCTGAATTTTCTCGTGTTCAGTAGCTCTCCATCCCACAGTGCCCTCTTCTGAGATACAGGAAAGCCTGAAAATGATGGGAAGAGACAAGCTCTCAAAGCTTTGCCAGTACATCACTTCTCAGGGCTCTCTTGCTGCTTAGGGTGGGCTGCTTTAACCCAGGAGTGCAGACACAGAAACTGTTTCAGTAGGCATCCCTACAGAACCTATATTTGCTTTTCTTCCATTTGCTAACCTTTCCTGTCCTTTATTCCATATCAGAGAGCTGTACTTTGCATTTTAAACTCTGATTGACCTAATTTCTGCTCACTGCTCCCTTTACTGTTAGGCCAGCCATCTCCATTGATATCCAAATTTTACTTTCGCTGTCCCTTCCAGATCTCCAGCTTTATTTCTTCAAGCTGTGTAACACAGTCGTTGCAGCAACTTCAAATTTGTGAACTGACAACTTGCTAAACTGTTTCATACACCATCCTCTATCCACACCTCTATCTTGGTTCTGGAAGCAGTAAAATGGCTTAAGTTAGAGGGCAGATCTGCTGGGGAAGACTGCTGTTAACATGCTAAACGTGATGTTCATGCAAATTGCAGGCATGGTGTTAGTATCAGTGCAATTCCCAGGCTGTCTCCAAGAATAAAAATGTGTGGCATCAGTTTGAGGTGATGCTTCTTGTTGGGGGCTGAATATACACAATTGTGGTAGTTGAAGCACAGACATGTGGATGTTGTGTGTTTTACTGCCTTGTCAGACATGCAACCATGGCTCCTCTGAGGTCACCCTTTCTCTTGTATGAATTTGATGAGAATATGGTAGCTGCTCTCCAGACTTCCCTTTGTCCTCACCATCATACATTTCTGCCTGCCAGTTCTCTGTCTATTCTGCCTATTTCTCCTGGTTCTGTAGTTCAGGTCCTCATTCATGCCTTCGTAACCTTTCTCTGTCCAAATTCTTATTGTTGCCCACTAATATCTCTATTAACCATACTATCTTTTTTCATTGGTGTCTTTCCAAACTCCCATCTTAATGTTACCCACTCTTGGCATACAGACTGCCAAACGGACTGTCTGCCCTTTTCTACACTTGGATAAACTCAAGGGTAAATTAAATATACTTTTATAAGTACTTTTATACTGGTAGAGGACCCTGATTGCTCCATTTTCCCCAGCAATGGAGATTCTCCAGCCATTGCCTGGGAATAATAATTTTGAGGTGGGTGGCATTAAGGGCTCCCCATGCAGTGGGTCAGCAGATGGCTGGCATGAGAAGGAGAGGTCAGCTGAGGATTCAGTGGACAAATGATAAGACCTATCATCTGCAAGATTGATAGTTTATAGATGTGTATGTTGGGGTGTCTTCTCAACTTGGATGCAAAAGAGGAGGTATTCATGATGCTTCAGTTTGAGCTGTGAATCTCAGCTGACTAAAGTCACCTTGAATTTGAAGGTATTTTTACATTTAGTCTTCTGTTCAGAATGCTGTGTTTCAAGTTCAAAGGCTTTTCACAGCAGTCATCTTTAAATACAAATAAATGTATTCTCTAGTAAAAGCAGAAGGCCAGCATTCCACAGTTAGTCAAGTATAACTTCATCTTGCAGAAGTCAAAGGGATGCTCTCCAATGACACTGAAGATCACATGATAGCCATTAGACAATCTTTGCTATACAGGACTTTTCAGGTCCTTGTTCTATTGGTGCTGGTGTGAAATGGCTGAAACAGTTTTTAAAGTATTTCTTGTTATTTTTCTATATATCATTAATCTATTCAGACTAGTTTACAAATTTAAGTAAATTCTATTGTTTAAAGAGAAAAAAAATGTCAAAATAGCTTAAAATATCTTCCATTATGTTCTTTGTTGCTCTGCTGCATTTCTGTCTCTATATTTTATTATTAAGAAGATCTGATTTTACTTTTATGATGTGAAGTCTGTCAAAACAATGCATTAAATAATTCCGAATCATTATTATCCAATACTACATCTGTTGCTTTCTTTCTTAGTTTTTTCCCCTTCCCTTAGATGGTCCAGGAATGAAACTTGCTATTTTCTTAATATTATTCAGCTGTAGCTGAAATATTCTTTTGTCCTCCTGCTTAGAATCCTTCAAACTACTGTGTTCATCATTCAAAGACCTTGAAGGGTCTTGCCTGTGACTGTTCCAGGTGTCTGAACAACACAGAAATGTCCTTACACTGGTTCGTTCAAGTCAGTATTGAGAAGTCGGTCTGCAGCAGCTCTCAAGAGGCATGGACAGAAAGGTGGAGAAGGCCAAGTATCATGGGATGATTTTAGAAAGCATGCTATCCAAAGCCTCAGAATTTCATGGCCTGCACAATTTTTTTGGAAGAGTCAAAATAGTTGAGGTGAGGTGCTGCCTGCAGTGGTTGCCTGAAGCCTCAGGAAGCGTGAGGATAGCCTTGCTTGTAGGCTTTGGGATGCTGGTGGGAGATCTACCAATCAGGCACCAAGGAGTAGAAAGCACAAACAGAACATATGAGACTTCCTAATTTTTCAACTCAGTCTCAAGAAATTGTAGAGAATCATGAACAAATATCTAATTTTAAAATATCTGTTCAATCCACAAAAGGCTGCAAAATGTTTCCCCAAATTTTTACAAGCTTATGAGCTGGCCTAATATACAAGAAACACCCAACCAAGCTGTGGTTCAGGAAAAGATCAAGGGCAAGGCCCCAGGTTCCTTCAGTGGCAGGAACTGCCTTGATGAAATATTAGGTGATCTTAGCAAGTGGAGTTTCCTCATCTTGCAGATGAGGGCAAAAATCTTCGTTCAGTGCACTCATAATGCTAGGGAAAAATTACCCATCTCTCTCTGAATTAGCTGTGAGTACACAGGGAACACAAATCCAAGACATCAGTGCCACCAGACGTAATGCAACCAAGACATGACTGCACCAGTGCACCCACTGCAACAACTCAGGAGCAATGGAGTTTTAGAATGATGCAAACTACTTCTCTCTCCAAAGCTGCTTCCATAATTCATTGGAGAAACTATGTTCTGTGTTGGCTGTGCCTGTTCCTTCTTCAGACTTTTCTAGTTTGTCTAAATATGGTTTTCCTTAGGGTTTTTATAAGGTTTTGTCCTCTTTCTGCCTTCTATATGTAGTCACTTGCTTTACCTTGAACAGCTTGTGCATGCAAGGTGGCACTTAAAATAGAAAAATCTAAAGCAAATGTGGACAATAAGTCAGTAACATCTGTGTTGGAAGACAGCATTAGAACTCAGACTTATTTAATCATGGCTTTATTTTGCTATTCTTTTCTCCTGTGCAGTCCAGGAATAGAGTAATTGCTTCATAAGACCTCAGTTTAGAGACACGCTGAACTTTGTCCTTTGGAATGCCAGTGTAGCTTGTAAACTAGTGGTCACTGCACAGGCATGTGAAAATGTATGCATGTATGTATATGTGGTCTTATATATTTCAAATCCAATTATTAAAATATTCTCCTCCGTGTGATTTATGAATGATGTTCCAACCAAGATCACATCATTCTGGAATGCAACAGAGCAGCAGAGACAGACTGTTTGTATAATCACCTCTGCTAAGAGCTGGGAGCTGGCTGTGTCTCAGCACAAGTTCCAGGGTGATGCCCTAGCCACTGAACTCTTCACTGCATTGCAAAGAGTATTGCTTGTGCCTTCTGTTCACTTTGTGCTGCAGTGTGCTTAAAGGAACAAACACTTCAGATCCCAAGCAAACTTGGGACCTGAAAGAGAATAGCCAGCTTGCCTTTAATTAGCACACTTAGGTGGGCAGAAAGAGACACAGAGCCTATTCTGTGAAACGCACAGGCATTTTATGGCAGAGCAGCATCAGTTCAGGAGTTTTTTAAAAGTAACTGTATGGAGCTTTTAAAGTAATTTTAGGAGCTCTAGGAGCTCCATTTCTGCCCACCACAGGTGAGAGTCCAGATCCATTTGTTCTGTTCACCTTCTGACTCATAGCTCTTACATTCCTGGATCCAGCTTTCATAGGAGTTGGACATAGGCATCCAAACTAGTCACCTTTCTCAGAGAGTAGAAACAACACAGACCTTTTCAGCCTGAGGAAAGGCCCAAGCAGCAGGCAGCACTCCTGTCTGAGCTGTGCAAGGTGTGCTCAGTGGCTCTGGGGGAGCCATCAGCCTGCCTTACTGCACTGCCCCACAGGTCGCCTTGCCTGGAGCAGGGCTGGATTCCAAGCAGGTATCCAGTGCTGCTCCCTAGTTCCCTGTGCTGGAGGAGTGAGGCAGACATCTGACATTGATATCTGACAGCCTTGCCTCTGGAGGTGTCATTGGAATTCACTCCACAGAATAAGAAAATTAGCTACTTATTTCCAACGGGCTGAAATATTTTCTTCTCCTCCTTTTCCCTCAGACTAGGTGGTTGCATTTTGATGCTCTTGCAGACAAAACGAAATGAGATAGACTGGAGCCAGTATAATACTGCTTGCAGTGCTGTAGTCAGAATCACAAAGGAGAAACTTCTCTGTTGTGTTCTACTGGAACCACATCACTGGCATCAGTTACTGCTGTTTCTAATCCATATAGATGTGCAAAACATTGTCTAAACTCTTTAGATTTTGCAGATACTTCCACAATGACATTAATTCTTTCTGACTATCTGAGCAAGCATCTATTTACCTGGCAACATGATAAAGCATTAACCTTCCCCTGTAAAGCGATGGGAAAGGGAAAAAATGGAGGGGGAATGCAGATCTTTTTCCTTCTGAAAGCTGTTTTTCATCAAAGACATTTGATATTTTTTATACTAGACAGAAAACAGGATTTCCATCTTGAAAAACATTTTTTAAAACTCTTCTTCTGAAACTTTAGATATTTTTAGATCAAAAAACATAGAACTCATATTACTAGAAAATGCCTTGGCCTATTGAGTACTGAAGATGAAGCATTACAGGTAGAGGTATTTATTAATAAAGTTGGCATCTGTGTTGCCAACCTGATTTGCATTTGCAAACTGTACCAGATCTTCAGACCTTTACACGTTTGCATGCTTCCAGAAAGCTATTTCTTTTCTAAAGGGATGTGGAGTTTTAAGTATTTCCACTAATGTTGCTGTAGAGTTATTGTTTCTTATTGTAAACTTTCCTGTGTAGTCTGAGGAATTTGGCCTTACCCTACAGAAAATTGTCCTCTGAAAGGAAGAGTTTGGGAAAAGAATCTGTTGTGAAACTCAAGCCTGCTAATACTCTTGGGCGTAACTCATGAAGATTGAAGAGTATGTCTTTCTAAAAGCTACTCTAATGTTACAAATCTCTTTGAATTCAAGGGAAGCTGGAAATTCACTTTTAAGCTGTCTGAAATGCTTCTCAGTACTCTCTACTATACAGCCATAGAAATTGGGCAGGTACCCAGATCAGGAATACAAATTTCATTCTGATATCTGAAAGTATTGTGTAATTCAGTCTTTCTTGAAAATCTTTTGGCCTTTAATTTCCTGAACTGTCCATAAACCACAGAATCATGCAGAAGTCATAGAAATTAATTTTGCAAAATATTAACCTATAAAGCTACCTTGAAATTCCTAGTCTTCTAAATATATTCATCCTCCTGGTAAAATAGAGGCTGGTGGCCATAAGTATTTGATAAATGCTGTGTTTGCTGAGAGCATCGCCTTACACATGTAAAATTTACCATTGGCCTTATGACATTCCTTAGAAATGGTAGCAATGTTCATATCTCTTTTCTTACCAACTGAAAACTGATACCAGGCTAATGATAAATTTACTTTTAATGGATCACTGTGGGGTGAGACTGTCATGCCCAGACACATTAAATGGAGAGTCCCATGTGATCCCAATAAAGTAGGGCTGGGAAATATGCACAATACAGGCAAACCCAAGAGTGTTTCTATTTTGCTAACAGCTAAGTACCTGTGGCTGTTAAAAATAATCTTTCCTGGATACAAGTATTAGCACCACAGAAACAACTTAGATTTTTCTGAAAATTAGAAGAAGTGTATGAAATACATGAACAAGGTCCTGTAGGTATTCCAGGCTAGAAAGTTGTATAGAACCCTCATAAATTAAGCATGCTGTGCATATGATTGTAGAAGCCACAACTCAGTGGTGCACCTAGTTTCTTCCCTGTCTTTGTCCCTGTCAAGGGAACTGATGAAAGGTCAGTTTTGGTATTGTTTTCTTCAGATACAGAGATTTCACATGACAATATAATCATATATTAGCAACAAGAAAATCATGGCTAAGCACCTTCACATGAGGTTGACACCTGGCCTCCACATCCTTCAATGTGCCAGCATTGGGTTTGTATGTAATAATAAAGCATTGGCTTGTGCCAGAGTAAAACTAGTGTACTGGAATAAAGCTGGCCAGAGTCTATAGAAATCAGGTAGGTATATAGTTTTTCAAATTATTTTCCTTGGGAGGTTTAGTTACCTTAATGAGTACAACTGGCCTTTCAGCTGTACAGAAATGATTTAAGTTGGAAAGCTGCTATTCCTGCTTTTTCCAACAGCCTGTGTCACAGGCAAAGCCTTATGCTTTTTCTGCAGCAATGCCTGTGGTAACTACAGTGGTAGCTGTGTGCCAGAAAGCAGACCTTGACATTTCTGTTAGTGAAAAATGGATTGAATTGTACTTACTTTATCTCTGGCAAGAGCAAAGTAGACTTGAAGCATGCTGTATTTTGGAAAGGAAGAAAAGCACAAAGAGTTTATTTAAAAGCAAGTGCATATGCACACATATTTAAGCACGTATCTTTCTATCCAGGGTAGGCTACACTTCCTGCCACACAGTAATATCAAAAACTATCATAAGGGTACAGTATATTGAAGTCACTTGGGTTTTAGGCATTGTATCTTAGGACTAGAATTTTGCACCACAGGTATAAGAAAAATACTGCCTTTCCTTTACTGTTGCTCAGAGAACTGCTAGTAAATGCTGGTGACCTTTCAGGCAAAGGACCATGTTTTTCAAGTAAAGGGAGGATGAAAAATAATCCTTTAATATATTGAGCATTCCATTGCTAAGGCAAAGAAGAAGCAAAAGTTGGAGATGTCCAGGTCAGAGTACTGACTTAGAATGAGATGAAGGTATACTGCCCAAAGTGTGGAAGTTTTCTTTTTTTTCCCCCTCACCTTTTAAAAAATGGCTTTATTTCCAAGTGTTATACAAGCTTAGCAGAGGCTCTAACCTGAAATAGCTAAGAACAAATCTCACCCTGTGAAGACACAGGTTTCCTTTGCTGGAGCAGGTGTGTTGAGAACCCTGTCAGATGCTCATACACCAGGAACTGTGAGGGGACTGAGACAAAATGTTTCCAAGATTGCAAGGAGACAGTAAAAAAGAATGAGCTTTGCACAAATGTCTCAGAGGGAACTTTAATAAAAAAGGGAAGGAAAAATGGACTTTTCCCAAATCTGCAACTCACTGACATTGATTTTTCTGGGCCCAGTGTATGATAATACATTTGCTTCTATCTTGCATATAAGGATATTTGCAAAAGCTGTTTAAAGAGAACTTACTAACAGGCTTTATAGATGTTGTGAGCTGCATTCAGGAATACTGCAGCAGATCTGTGGCATTCCCTGCTTGTGCACTACAGGAAACTTTTGTCCTGTGCTGGATATATGGCAGAAGGAGTCACAGAAAGAGGAAAAGGTATTAAGAGCAGGTGCACCCAAGAAATTATTTTAAGGCTGCATACGTAATGGTAGTAATATTTCAAAGGAAAGCAGTAAAATGAAAAAATAAAGGAAAAGAGTTGGGGAGGGAGTCATATGAGTTCTCTAGCTGAAGTAAAATGATCTTAGATGCAGGAGTGGCTTTATTCCCTGGACACACCCTCTTTCTGTACAATGTCTTACATAATTAAAGTGAATTTTCTTACACAAAATTTGCTTTTTCAATCTGAAATAAAGAGAGGAATTGAAAGAAAATGAAAAGCACCAAGCCATTGCGAGGGTTAACAAATGTGACTTGTGCCATTGAATCTCCAATTTGAGGTACAAGCCATGGAAGAATTTTATTTTTGTCTATCTCAAATTGGTCTCACAGCACAGCCTCTGTGCTGGCAGAGGAAGGAATGTGATGTTTGTGGCACATCCCTGCAAGGAGCATCAGAAACAGCTGAAGACTCCCATAGGAGTTTCCAATATCACATGCAATACTCTGGGGAGAAAAGCCTTTCCAAAACATTTTCTTTTACATGGACACATGACAAATACCTTCATTAGGACTCAAGGCAAGGTCACAACTGAGTCCTGATGTATTAGAAGGCTGGTAGGGAGCAAAATGAAAAAATCAGAAGGTCAAGCTGCTACTTTACATGTAGGGAAACCTCTGCCTCGTGGTAATTATGTTGAGATGGACACAACTGACACCAACACCAGTCTTTCATTAAAAACTTCTCATGCCTTCTTTCAGGTAACTCTGACTCCTTCCCTCATAGGCAGCTCCACACAACACTAACTCCTTCTCTCCTCTCTGCAAGTTTCCTTCTACATGACTGTCCCTTACCTGGCCACCTAACCCTGTTTGTCCCCCACACAGCATCTTCTTACCTTGTCTGTCCCTTGCACAACCACACATCCCTTCCTCCTCACAGCACAGCCAGCAGACTCCAGTTCTCAAACTGCAACCAACTACAACTCATAACTAGCTGACCCACTCTTTCATAACCCCCATCCTCATTGGCAGGCAAGGCTGTTTCCACTCCTTGGTAATCAGTACAGCTGTAATTCATCGGGAAAGATTGCCTTCTGCACTATACTTGCAACCTATTCTACTACACTTACAAACTTTTCTACTACACTACCTCTCTTGCACAGGCTGGTGGCCTTTCTGACTACTGCTGTGTTAGTGAAGCTTGAACCATCAAACTTCCTCTGAGCACACAAAATGCTTGCCCAGGCTATACAGTTGATGCGACTGTCAGATGTGTTGGGTGATTGGTGAGTGTTCAAGGTCTTTTTGTAAATTGGCCTTGTATCCTGGATGGTAGAAGGAATAAGTTTGACAGTTACTGTGATTTTTTAAACAGCATTCCTTGTCAGAAGTCAGACCTCTGCAGATTGCTTTCTGATCCTACAGAACAGCATGTCAAATATATTGCTGTTTTATGAGCATCTTTCCACCTTCCCAATTCCAAAAGTTTCTGGGGAGAATAAGGCTCATGAGCAGAGTGATAATCTAGCCCATAAATCATCGTGTTGACGGCAGTACAGTGCCTGAACATTCCCAGGGGAGAAGGTTTTACAGCCCTTACCAAAATCATTTGCTCTACATCAGGCATGATACCTGCCATAACGACCATGATTCCATGTGGCAGTTTATAGTTAGCTGCCATTCCCTTTTATTTAATTTGTAGCAAAACTCAGAGGCTAACAGGGCAGCCTTAGGAAGGCAGCATGCTTGTCAGCAGGCTGACACTCACCAGCTTGTGCAGCCTGGACAAGCTCCCGCAGCTGCAACTCAGGGTGTGCTGGTCCCAAGCTGCACTGAGTACAAGTTTCATCCTTCTGTAGATTTTTCCTACCATCTGAACAAAAAATATCCAAGATGAAAGGGTTAAGCACACTGGTGCTTAGTACTCTGTGCCAAAACAATTGTCTTTTACATGCCCAGCTCAGAGAAACAGTCCAAAATCCTCTGAATGCTGAGTAAGAGCATGTAAACCAAAGTTCCACACATCTTGTTTTCATTAAGCATGGCACTCCAGCAAACCTCAGAGAATGAGTTTGAGGGACCACTGAACAGACCTGGTATATCTCTCCTTATGTAATATATGCAATTAGTATAAGTTTCTAAGCTTTGTCTACCTGCCAAGGCATAGTTAAGGATTAGTTCCAAAAGAGGCAACATACATAACCATTGATATGTTTAATGATTGCTGATGCCTTAAGTTTTTAGCTTGCATATTTTTCAGATCATGTACATTATTGCATAACTCTGAACTCCATATGGAGTGTTAGTAAGCTCTCTTCATATTTTGGTCAGACCAAACAATCCTTCTAAGCCTGAGAACCAAGGACATCTTTGGCCTCAGGCCCTGAAAAATATAAACAAAAGTGAATTGGAAGGAAGAGCAAACTGGGGAAATATGACTTCATTACCTGAAGCTGTAATTAGACAATTAACCCCTGATATGCAAATAGACCAAACTTATATCTGTCTGAAAAACTCATAACCATTGTCCATCTTGGGTGTAACCTCTGCATGGCTCCTGCACTGCCCAGAGTGTATCTATTGACGGCCTTTAATAAATATCTACTTTATTCTCTAGCTCTGTCTAGCCTCTGTTCTAGGTAGTCGTTCCAAGGCATGAGTGTTATGGATAATGTAAAGCAGGACTGATGGAAGAGGCCATAACCCAGAGCTACCACACAGTTGGGTGTATAGTGTCAAACTCACTTTGACTCTTCATTTAATTTGTTTACCAACATTTTCTTCCAGTGGAAGTTAAAGATATAAATGGGACAGAAGTGATTCTTGCTCTGAAGTCAAAGGAAACATTCCCACATTTCATGGTCTGTAATGTCTTAAATACTTGAGAAAACTTAGCTCACACAGAAAGGAAATTATATGAGATTCTCAAAGACTGAATTAATGGGAATCTTGAAAGATGATCCCTTTAGGCAGAGATGGTAGCATTCATCACACCAGGGCTGCTGTGCTGGGTACCATGTAAAGGTGTAGGGAATGACACTTTGTCCCCCAAGTCCCAGTTATTGTCCTCCCCTAGTAATGTTAAGTGCAAGCCCAGTAGCCTGTTTGCATACTCTTTGATTGGTATCAATGTTTGTATTAGTATTCAAAAAACAACAAAGGATGTGTTAAAAATAGCAGAGATGACAGAAAGAGGGCAATTACTTGGTTGTGTGAATAGGAAGGATAATATTAAGTTACTGTGTGTAATTAAGGTTAGACCAAGGTGAAATAAAGATAGCAAACAAGGAAAGTAAGGAAAGGTTACTCATTCTGGACCCAAAACTATCCCTGCTGAATTTAATGACAGGTTTACACCGACCTCTGTGAAGGCGAGTGGGAGTAGACTTGAGGTTAATTTAGAGACATATTCATAAGGCAGTTTAGTGAAACTTGATAATGTATAATAGAAGAAAAAAGCACAGACAAATGCGAGGGAATTTTTTGAACTGAGCTCTCATCTCGGAAGCAGTTTGATAGCTGTTCTCACACATCATGCTGTGTGCTTATTACGAGAGATTAAATGCATGGTTTTGTTTCATACTAGATTATTTATGGGATTTTTTCAGGGCAAATTGTTTTCAACAGGCCTGAACCTGGATGTGTTCTGCCACTGGTCACTCAGGCTGCATGACTGCTTACCAGCAGGGTACCAGTGCTGTCTTCATGCTTGACTGGGAAACATTTGTGGCCTAAATCCCATCTTGTTTGCAGCTATCAGGAAATGCTGTGCTCTTTTACTGAGCAGGCATGGAAGTTATTGATTTCTCCTCTGTGTTCATGGGGACATTTCTTAGGGGTTGCTGTGTCTGCCTGAAACAGTTCAAGAAAATTGTGTGTGAGACAGAGAAGGAAACTAATTAAATCTTCAGAGAGGAAAAGGACTTAAATGATGAAAGATGGTGGAAAATTACTTAGCTAACAAATAGGTGCCTTGGAAATTGAACTACAAATTAGGTTATGTAATTTTTCACCACTAACCTAAGCAGTTCCATTAATATGATTTCCATCTTGTGATAATATTTCATGGCTCATCAGGAGCTTCCTGAGACATCTTGATGTCAGCTAGAAACAGTGGTAATACAAAGCTTTTGATTCCAGGTAGGGTGATGACATTTTTCCAAAGAAAAGGATTATAAAAATGATGATGTTTTCATGTCTTGTCATGTTCATATTGCCAAAGAAGATTATGTTTTTTGTGTCCAGCTGAATAGAGCATTAAATCGTAATTTAGACAAACAAATCTGATCCCTTTACCATCACTCATGTTGTCAACATTGCCTGGTGGGGCTGCACTGTGGGGTTGTTGTGATGTACAATGGCCATGCTCCAGGCAGGCTTCCTCTGAGGCAGGATCCACAGCTTTTGTTTCTCGACTGGTGCCTTCAGGCCTTTACCAACATCTTTTTAAGTGTTGGATCAGATTTTCCAGATTTCCCAGCAATTGCCTTTGTGTCCACTAACATAAAATCACTTACTTGGAGCATATGCTGCAATTATTAGTGATTTGATTTTCTCATGCATATATTGTACTATGTTTCAGCATTAGTTCTGCAGTGAGAAAAATGCATATTGCACAGTATGTTATGTCATTCCACCTGCCTGCACACTGGTATTCAGCGGCCTCATTTTCTAATACACAGTTTATTTTCCCCTTCTTTAAAGCATGATTTTAAATCAAGATGTAGATAGGAGAGCTGTTGTGAAATTTATGGGAGACTTTTCCTTCTGTCTGTTCCCAGAGCACCTTGCTACATCTCATTTTGTGGTTAGTGCAATGCGTCTAAGTGGCGGGGACAGATGAGCAAACAAATGTGGGTCTGTCTAGCAATAGCAATATAGACTGCATGTTTGACAAAGGAGGAGGGAAATATAAATTTTCCTTTTGAGGGGTAACTTCAACCTTTACATGATTGCAACACGATTTTGTATTTCATCCCCCTTCCCCTCCCTGCTTTCTTTCCAAGTGATTAGTCATCCAGTTGTTATTTTGCACCATCAGATGTGGTGGTGTTTAGCAGTGGCAAACGACAGCAGGTCTAATGTGCAGCATTTTAAAGAATTACTGGTATTTATATCAAGCTGAGCAGGTTCTATGGCCTCATCATAGGAACAGTTATGGGCAGCAAATCAGATTCAAATCCTGTGACAACTTCTTTGCCAATTTCAGACAAGGAATGTACATTTGTATGTTTCCAGTAGTTGCTGTCATGTCAGATGACATTTTGAAGCTCAGGAATAGCAGATCAGCTGAAGAAAAATAGTTCAGCAACATTGCAGAAGCAGCTCTTCCTTTCTTTTCCTATCAGCCCACCAGTGCTTCCTACCAAGCCCCTCATTTGGACAGGACCCTGCAGAGGCTTGGCAGGGGAGCTGCAAAGGCAGACTGGCTCTTTACCAGTGATGTTCCTTCAGGCTGTGGAAATAGAGCTTTTCCCCTTTTGATTCTAACTCTATATGAACTATGTATCATCCATAAGGTGATTTATGATGTCTAGTTGCAGATCCAGTTTCTTCATTGTTATGACATTATTTTCCTCATGGCTAAAGAAAAGTGATAATGTTTGGTTTCTTAAGTTCTACAGATCATCCTTAAGATAACTGAAACCCACATAACTGATTTAGGAGCTTGTATCTCATTAAGTCTATAGGATACAATATCAGGATACTCAGAGGTAATAAGCTTTGAATCCTAGTGACTTGGACAGGAGGACCCACAGTTAAACTACTTAGAGGTGGATTTTAAGATGAGGTTTAGATACCTAAATATGAAGATGGCTTCTCATTGAGAAGTGTCCATGGGCTGTATCTTGAGAGCTTTAAATGCAATAGGGACTTCAGGCTCCTTCTGTAAAAGTTCTGGTTTTGGCCTTTGTCACAGATGTGCAGGGGATCTATCTTCATCTTCCTGAGGTGTGCATGCTTTCGGGGAAGGAGATGGATAACTGGTAACACAGAGAAAGTGCATTTGTTCATACATGCGAATAATTATTCATGGAATATTTTTGCTTTGTTGGCTGGCTCCCTCAAGTGTCCACCCACCTACAATAAGCGGACTCAGAATGTCACAAAAATAAAGGCTCTAATGCTTAACACACTGAAGGCTGGATTCAGTGAAGATCTGAATAACATTGAAGATCTTTAATAACATTGCCTTCAAAGTCAGTCAGCAAGAACATCACAGGATTGGATCTGATTGTATATATGGACACAAGAACTAAAAAATCCCACCATACCGAGTAGAAAACCCACTAGAAATGGGAAAAAAGAAAATGTGATATGCACCACATGTGATATAAAAAGTGATTATTGTTGGGAACCTGAAGGCACATACATTTGGGTGGATAAAACATTTGTAGGAGCGAGAGTCTTCCTTTTAAGAGCAGCTCTGACCTTACAATTCAATGGCAAAAATCATTATTTTGTCCTACTTCTTTTTAAGAAAAGAAAATCTTCGCCTCATCTCCTACTTCAAGATCTTAGTGCTATGCCTTCTAAATATCAGTCTTCATTTACTTTTCTGTACAGAAAAATTAGCTTTGTAGAAGGGCACTTTTTAAAAAGTGCACTGTAATTCCTTAGTACATCAGCACTTGTTGAACTCTTGCTGGTTATATCAGGTGAAAAATGCTGATGGTGTCTGTATGTCATCTCAATGAGAGTATGATGATCAATTTATTTTTTTGTCAAATACATTCTTTAATACATTGCATTTTGTGTGGTTGACTATTCCAATAAAATCAATTTAATTAACTATCAAGATGTGACAGAACATATTCAGGCAGTGTCATTCATTTCAAAAGAATAATAAATTCAATTAAAGACAAGTTACCAACCATTCTAATGAGGTATCTCAGCATCAGCAGGATTTCATGCTACTGATCCAAATGAGATATTTCAGGGCTTTTATAAAATCATGATTATAGGCCAAGATACTGCATTAGTACCAGGATACGCTGTCACTATTTACTCACCAAATCATCAGTACTTTAAACATATTCTTATTAGTTCCTGTGTGTTTAAGCTGGAAAAGGGAAACAAATTACCCTGTGCTCAGCTTGTTATTCAGGAAAGTTTCTGCGGGGAGGCAGGTGGTGTCCTTACAGCACATCTCAGACTTTGTGGGGTGCAGGTTTCCTATGAACAAATAAGCAGTGGTGTATGCAGCTTAGTAGAGTTTACATTGATGTACTGTGCTATCACTCCATATTATTATAGTGTGAGGCTGGATATCAGTAGGGTCTATTACAACACTGGATGATTAAAGTGCTTCTTGACTTCCCACAAGATTTTAAATTCAGGATGAAGGAAGGGGAGGCATAGTTTGTGAGAGAAACACAGAATGAAAGTGAGAGGATTATGCTTCAGCAGCCTTTGTGATAAAATAGTAGTAATTAGTTTCAGTAAAATCCCATAATAGTTTTTTTTTGTGCTTTGCAGGAAACCAAGTGGCAGATAGATAAAACAAATTACTTTACTCAGGGCAATTAGCATGCTATTTCAAGGCTCTGACTATGTTTCCCCACGACTGCAAAGACCATGCCCTATTTTTCCAAGAACTTTATGTTCCTGAAAACCTCATCCATTTTAAACCTATCATCGTGTACATAGAGCTACCACATCTGTGAGCACAGCCTGCATTGCAGGGACAGCCCAGGAGATAATGAGTTATGGGACCACGTTGAGGGTAGGGGGAATTTGTAAGACTTGCTGCTTGCTCATCTGAAATAAACCCCCAGTGTCACTGTTGTGTGCCTGACTCTCTGATACGTAGCACAAGGAAAACATCTGGGCTTTATAGTCCCGCACTCCCGTGCTGCATCACTAGATCTAAGTGAAACTGTGCTCTGCAGCTTTAAGTATTCACAATTTTGTGGCTGTTTCTTGATAGTGACCCTATCAGAAAGGAAAAATTATTTTTTGGCAAATTAGTGCAAAGATTTCAAACTAACCAGAAATGGCAGTGAAAAATGTGTTTTCAAATTGTTTTCTTTTGATTTAAAAGACTTTTCAAGTTTGTGTTTCGAGAAGGCACTTATCTTGTTAAATTAAAAAGTGGCTTAATACACGAGTAATTCAGGCATTAAAAAAAGACAATAAAAAAAAGAAAATTGGAACCTATATCGTACAGAAAAATTACATGTTTGAAATTACTATTGAGAACATGCATGGTCATCATTTACTTCAGGCTAAGTTTAAATAAAGTTATGCAAAGCATGAAGATCATCACATTTACAAATGGGAAGTTTAATTTGCTTTTTTGAAGAGAAAGCCTTTGTTACTGCATTGAGGCCAAGGGAACTATACTGGTATGAAATGTAGGAATGGCATAGAAAGAAGTAGCGTGTTGTTTGGCCAGACTTTGTCCAAGGGCACCAGCTCTCCTCACTTAATCTGCCTGGCCATGAGAAAATGGAAGAATGTGAGTTTCACGCCAATTTCTGCATAAACCTGAACCCCATTCCTGAGCTGTAGAAGTACTGCATTTTAATTAGGCTTGGTGGTGTTTATCATGCCTTTTTACTTTTTGCATGAATCTTGGTTATTAAAGTCGAAGCTTATTCTCGTTTTCATTTATAGACTGCTTCAGCCTCCTCCCGTCTTACTTCTGGACCTTCAACCCAGCTATTTAATTTCAGGTTTGGCCATCCAGCTGTTTTAAATCACAAATTATAGCTTATGCAGCTTGGATGAAACCTAGTGCTGGTATCCCAAAGAAGAAATTTCATTGATATGAACATACAAATTTTGTAACTCATTTTATTAGTATCATTACTTCTAGGTTGCATCAATTGGATTGATATTGGATATTGAATGAGACCTTGTACATCAATTCATTTATTCCCTCTGCCAGCCGGAGTGAAGGAGACTTACTGGTCTAAGGTAGAGACACCAATAATTGAATTGTAAAATATTCAGATTTATTAGCAGCAATCAGAAGAAGAATTGAATTGTTTTAATCATGATCTCTTCCTATTATTCACCTTCTCTTCCTACCAGTGACTAATGGTGGTAAGGAAAGTAAAGAAACTAGTGGGGATATCTTGGAACAGGATAAGTTGGGGGAGGCTAATGGCATGTTTGTGATTCTGACAAGACAATAACAACACTCAGCCTGCTTGGATAATGGGATTGGGGGAAACCTATAGGCTGCAGGTGATGACTAGTAAACAGACTTCAAGAAGAAAGAGATTTTATCTGAAAGTTTTGCTTGAAAACCTTGGAAATTTCTATAGTAAAAAATCAAATTTAGCTATAAAAATCCAGTTTTGCTGCTATCCCCTTGGTGAGTCATTGATTACCTAAGAAAATGTGCTTAAAGAAAATGTGGTGCTGTAACTGCCACTCTAATTTTTTAACATTGTCTTCCGGTGAATCAGAATTAATTATTAATTTTATAGGGGAATGTTTTTACAGTGATGCCAGGATTTAATTGTGCACTTATTAAAGAAAGAAGGGGGTAGGACTTGAATGTAGATCACCCTTTTAATATACCTGTTTCTCATAAAGCTGCTACTTATTTGCCAGAATTATCATGCGACAATACATGCTGCTTCACAGCAATTATTACATGGTTAGCCTTCTGTCACTATTATGTAAAAATTTACTGTTGTTTTATCTGTTTTGTCAAAGAAAAGGTCAGAAATAATTTGTTCTCATGACAGATCTAATATAACTCTGAGACTTCTCAGTTGTCTTTTTCCATGGCAAAGTAATTCTGTCTCAAAATGGCAGAATTTGTGCTCCAAGTCCTGAAACTACAGGCTGGAGGAATTCACAAGGGAAACAAAAAGAAGACCGGCAGCAATATCTCTGTGCTAAATCCCAGGCCTTTGGGACTGAAAGCATCTCTATCCTACTTCTTTTTTTTTGTGTCCTACACCATTCAATTTTAGCGTAGAATACAAACACTATTAAAAAGGTGGTGCAAGGTTTTTGGCAAAATATGCACATCAAAATTGCACTTTGGATTTTTATGGGGAGAGTTGCTGGATGAGGGACATGAGGCTTGAACTTTTCCATGCCTTATCTTACAAGGTCAGAAAATGCCGCAGGGTTATGGTTGGTAATTCCCTCAAAGTCCTGGTGTTCTCTCCCTCAGGACTATGGCAGGTGTTGGAAAGCTGGAGGCACCACTTGCTGACACATACCTCCAGTCTGGGTCTGAATACGGTGCTATTATCCTCATTAGCAGCTATTCCATATACTGGCAAATGTCTACAATAAGGGCTTTAAAATGTTTGTAAATGACTTTTAGCAAGGGAAAAACAGGACAGAAAACAGCTCATTACAATTTCCATGATTATTCTCCTGTGTGGTAGCCAAACTTGAATTCCATCTACACCCCTGATAATATCAAACTTTTGGAATTGGAAGGATGCACCTAGAATGAACTCAGGCTCCTGAACAGCCCAGCTGATTGACAAGTTTGCCATCAGAAAAAAAAGAAAGAGAAAAAGAAACATGAATAGAAATGATTTCTCTTTGATGCAGGAATGCACTTGGAGTTTTTGTAACATGGCCAGGAATCCTTTCGGGCCTAAATGTATTCAAATGGCCAGGGACAGCTGATAAGTGCTTGAGAATTTCTGACCAAAATAATTTCCTGAGGTAAAGTCACTGTGATCCAATTGATACCTTTAATGTGGACATAATGTGAATATAAATTGAGGCAAAAAAAACTGTTCAAAGCAGAATTCCTCAGTAGCATTGAGGCTGCATGTTCCGTGGGACAGCTGATCACACACAATTTTACATGGACACGTGAATTCATTGAGGGGCACGTTTGAAAATGATTCATTAGACTTTTCTTGGTGATGACACGTTTACTGCCTATTGATCAGCTTGCTCTGCCAGATGGAAGGTGGTTCTACAAATGCACTGCCACATTATAAGTTTATGTCTGCTTAAAAATGCAGGAAGAGAGAATGTTAGTTTTGTCTTTTTATTCCTGCCCAAGTATGCATGTAATTTTCTGCTATAATTTTGATATAAATGTTCAGATACGTGTCTGGTGAAAGTAATTAATATCCATCTTTTTAGTTCTGTCAAGTTTCCAGCCAACCTGGTGGTCAACACTGCTATTGTCACATATATGTTTTTCTATTAATGAAGAGACGTTATAGCAAGGCTACATAAAAACTTCTGTTACTTCCTCAATTAAAAAAAAAAAAAGAAAAAAGTTTATGACAGGAAAAAAAAAGAAGCACTTTTTGCCTGAGAATAATAATGGAGACTCACATGCTAAACAAACCTCTTGTGGGCAGACAGAAGCTCCCAGAAACAGTTTCTCAACATTTGAGCCCCTGAGTCTCACTTTAAAATTGAAAAGATCATCCTTTAGTAACAGTGAACCATTTACCTTTTAAAGTTCAACTCTAAAAAAATGATTGCAAAAATGATATCATGGGTATTGTGATTAGTTTCAGTAATTAGGAACCTAATGTGCTCAATTCCTAAATAAAATGGTCTCTTTCTCTTCTCTCAGCCAGCCTTACACACATAGCTTGAGAAGATGAAAGTCATCTTCTCAAGAGGATGCTTCCCTTCATGTTCACAGTCAACTAACAATAATGTACTTATCTGGGCCTTAGGAATTCTGTTTGTGATGTGCAAGATGGATTAAAACCCATACCACTCCCCTGTAACATAATGGACTCTGCAGTGCTAACAAGAAGTAGTAAAGGTAATAAAAGTATATTTCAGGCAATAAAGCAAACAGATACTACTACTGAGTACACACTGGGAGCAGATGGCTGTAACAAGACAAACAGTTTGCACAGACACTTTCAGAGAAAAAAAATAAAATTCCTTTTTGACCTGATTCCCCCCTATATCGAAACACCGTTAGTCACACAAAAGTGGCTGTGGCTTCCCCATAGAGGCTCAAGCTAAGGGTGCTGGACTATTTTCCATTAAAATTTTGTTTTTTAAAGGAAAACAAAATATTAAATGAAAGTATACATAGTACGAAAAGCATCTGCATAGCTCATAAATTTGTTATTAAAAAAAAGAGTCCCAAAGCTAATATGTTTTAGATGAAAAGATGAAGTCTTTATGTTGATGTACTTTGCTGGGATCTTGTGGGATTTAATTTTTCTTCATCTTGTACTCTTTTTTCCCCATGCATTTAAAATCTCAGTCAAGCCACATCTCTCCTGCAGACCAGGAGCTCTCCTGGGAGATGTCGTGCATCACAGAAGAGGTAGTCTGGCTGGAAAGCCAGGCATGTAGGGGAAAAATGGAAATTGGAGAAGTCTGAATCAAAGTTGCAGTGAGGCATTGCAACTGCATTTTCAAGTTGTATTATTTCAGCTTTGACTACATTTTTTTTCCTAAGATTCTTTTTTTGCTACACCCGGGTAATCAGTTTTGCGATGCAAGGAAGGCTATAGCAGATGATAACGAAAAATCACTTCCAAACTATTTTGGTGGGTGGGAAGAAGAGAAAAGGAAAATAACTTCTACTGAGCTCTAGCTATGATAGCAGATGCCTCCTCTGGAGAGTTAAGACCATTGCCCAATTCTGCTCTGATGGTCTCATGCCCTGGCTTCTCTCTTTCATCCAGTTATTCTGAGGAATAGCGTGAACATGCGACCATGAAAATTTGGGCTGAAAGAGGAGAAATTAATTTCTTCCCCTGTCCCTTGATATTTCTACCAATTGACTGAAATTGTCAACACTTTGGGAATTCAGCTTTCTTGAGCCTGAGGTTCCCAGGCAGTGAAGAAGGAAAGTTCTGTACAAAAGAAAGTTTCAAACTTTTAAATTGGTTTTGTCTGGCTGTAAAAGAGCACTTAATGTTTGTATCTGTTAAATCTTTTTAATTATTGAGTAGTCCTGAGGGCACCTGTAAATTAAAGGATGATTGGAAGAAATAATAACATGATGAGGAAATTGGGGATACAGAGTGTTAAACTATCCTTCAAAGTGTCAGTAATTAAAATTAATTACAGTTCATGGCTTGCAGTGATTGTAGAAGGAGTGTGATGCTATAGGGAATTAATATTAAATAATAGGGTAGGAAATATAGGAAATAATACCAGACGTTATTACTTTTTTTTTACCTCACTGGCTATCTGAATATTACCAAAGGAACCTTGAAAAGTTTTTTACAAGTGGTTAAACTTTTGAACCAGTAAGTTTGTTTTGGGTGGTTTTCTTCTTCCAATAAAAAACCCAGCTCAATAAAAGGCAGGAATAATTTTTATTTCTAAAAAGGAAAAAGGAATATCTTATATTACTTTCTAATGCCCAGAGGACCTGCCCCCTGCATGTTTGTGCTCTATGAAAAATCCATCAGTAGCATCTGATTCTACAAATATCCATGCTTACTTGCCTTTTAGAAGGAAATATCATGCATATTATATATAGTCAATTTAGAAGGTAATTATGAAGACTGGACTTCCAGAAGAGAAAGAGACAGCTGCTGAAAACAGAGGTGCGTATGTGCAAAAGTAGGAACAAGAAAAATTAAATTAAAAAAACAATAGGTTCTCTCAGGCTGTGGCAGCAATGCAGCAAGGCAGCACCTTCAGCAATCTGGATACAGACAATTAAAATGGCATCTTCCCAGTGCTGGTATGAGACATCGGTACACCCTGTTTAAACATTTTGCTTTTTTATTCAGTGTAGTCACTAAGTCAGGTCTTGGGTACGAAAAGAACACGTCTAGCTGGTATGTCACAACAATTGGGATGAATAACTGTTCCATAGATAATTTTGGAGTGAGTGATTTCTGGTGTTAGAAGGATGCAGCTCTCCTCCTTCCCCAGCATAACCAGGCTGACAGGACTGGAGTGACTTTTGGCCTCCTTCTCTGAAGGAATCAATATTTAATTACTTTATAGAAGATAGAAGATCCTTTTCAGAGGAAGAAATAAGAATTCTCCTGGAAATCCTCTAATGGAATGGTGAGTAGGTACCCTCTGGCACATGGTGTTTGAATTTGGAGGTGTGAGGTAGATCCATGTCTCCCAGGCAGTGGTGTAACCAGTGCCGGGGATTGGAGGGTTCAGTAATTTATTATTTTGGCTTGAGATGTGGGAATAAACTCTTCTTGATTTTTAGGAAAGCCTTCTACTCCTCAGACCTACATCCGTGTCTTATTTCTCACATCACCAAAGGCCCTTCAGAATCCAGTGTCATTTCATTGCCATGGCTGAAGCTGTGGAAGGAGAGAGGGGAGAACTGACTGGGCCAGAAACAGAGAGGCTAAACCGGGCTGATTCTTGTTTAGAGTAGCACTTGGCACTGTAACCACTGCATAAAATATGCAGGCAGGGTTACCTGGTGGCCTCAGTCCAGGTGAGTGCCCCACTGCTCAGTCTCGCTCCAACTTGCGATTCTCCAGCAGTGGGAAGGATGAAGCAGCTCCCCTGGAGGCAGGTCCTGAGCATTCCCTGCTATGAAATCACAAACCTGGGAGGTATAAAGTGCCCTTCCTGGCCATGCTGTGTGCCTGTGGTGTGTCACCCAGAGTGCAGGCTGGGGCAGTCAGCAGAGCTTTCCTCTGAGCTGCAGCCCAAGGGACTCCCATAGCTCTGATGACCTGGAGCTGCTGATGGGGAAAGGAGGGTGGGGAGCATGCTCGTGTTGTGCTGGTTTGAAGTAAGAAAGCATTACCCTTTACTTTGAGGCAACCAAACCAGAGTTATCTCAGGGTTCACTCAGGCTTAGCAACATTTTCTTCAAATCCAGAATGCCTGAAATCTGAAATACTTGGATATCCATGCACTGTTGTCTCTCAGCCCCAGGGAGGATTGGAGCGGTGAGGGAGGGGAAAATAAGGATTAATGCCTTCTGAGCAGCTTCTTTCCCCTGGTATCAGAAAGGTGTTTTGTAGGTAAAAAGATAAATATTTGTGTTTTGTGAGTCAGCTGCACCAGTGGTGGATAAAGGCCCCAGTAAATCCTCCTGGCTGTCCAATAAAGAAAACAGTGTTTCATGCTTGTGTGGCATCACAAATATTTGCCAGGTCCACCTGGAGGTCATCCGTATGCACTTGTGCCCTTCAGCCTCTCTTTCCAGCTAGGATTTAGCTAGTGCCTTTGCTCTGCCTTATCAATGCTGATTTTCATCGTGCATACAATGAATATTAACTGGTGGCTGGAAAGCTGCTTCCCTTCACCTAAACAGCATCCCTGTCTCCTTCATTACACATAGCTCTACCGTGCTGTGGGTTAACAAATAACACAGGAAAGAAAAGGAGGCAACATGTTTAAACAAACATTTACTATCTTAGAAAAGCTGGGATGAAAGTCTTTTCTTGAAGGACAAATTTAGGCAAAATATCAAGTTGTTTTCTCTGCACATTAGATTGTGCCAACACACATATTGTAAATAAAGATCACCCACTGTTCTTTGATATTTATTTGGAGAGGTGATGGTTCTCCTCATGAATGAGGTAGTGACCTCAGGTCAGGAGACACTATGAATGTAAAGGACAGTATCTCTGTAGTAAATAATATTTCTTCTATCAGGAATTGTTTATTCAGAGTAACAGGAATATTTCTGAATTGTTATCCTGACTTGATGTTCTGTGTCATCTGGTTGCTGTCCAACAATGATATGCATTTACCAGTAATAAGAAATATAATTCTTTATTACCCATACAGATATGCCTGCATGTCATGAGGACCCTCTGTAGTTCTTGTCACTTGTAGAGTAACAATATTTTACATAAGAAATGTGTATTTTTGTCCATTTTTTACTCATTGCATTCTGTTTTTCTGCTACAGGAAGTAGTAAATTGAAGCAATGGATTTGTTTTTTGGTACATATATCCCTCCCTAATCTAGTCACTCAGGTGACCAGTAACTTCAGGTGCCTTTTGTGTCTCTAAACATTTGGACTACATGGTGTGGATTTCTTCTATTTCTGAGTTTAAAACAGAAAGAGAAAAAGAAAAAAAAAAAGAAAAAAGGACAAAAGGTATCTCTATGTCACACATTAATTAAAACTTTCAAATAGAATTGTTTAAATCCCATTTTCACCTTTCTGTACGAGTTTCCCATTGTTGCCAGCTCCTTCAACATTGTTGCCAGGTCATTATCCTGGAGGTTTCTCAAACCTCCAGTCAGAAGATTAGTTTGATTTTCCAGAGAAGTCTAACTTTTACTAACAGCAATAATAACAATAATTTAAAAGAAAGAAAGAAAGGGAATTTTTGGTCTCTGTGACTAACTAAAAAACCTCAGGCACTAAATGCACAAATGGAATGAAAGTGGAAAAATTAAAAAAATTCTTCTGCATCTTTTTCACTTGCAAGTTTATAAGCAAAAGGAGTATTTTATCTCTTTTTGATCTTGATGCCTGCTTTTTGCATGTTCCAGATTGCCAGAATTACATCCTGACTTTCCTGAATGTTTATATATTTATAAATTCTGAAAACTGAGGGTGCATTTTCTAGGCAACACACAGTTTCAGCTAGGTAAGGAAAAGGGAGATGTTGATCCTGGATCCAGTGTTGCATGGAGGTATTTTTGGGATATCTTAACACTGGGCAAGAGGAATAAAAGCCAGATTTGAAGCTGTCATTGAACTGTTACTGGTAGCAGTACATCCAAGTGATGCTTACAGGATTCACTTTCTTGGGAAAGGAGTAATTTACAAGTCTTAATGTGCACATGCTGATTATGAATGCTGGTTCACACAGTTTAATATATATTGAAATCAATGGGCAACAGATAGCTTGGAACAGATAGCTTGTAAAAACTTGGCATGAACTTAATGACTTGAGTGGTTTAAAAACGGGATAAATTTATTAAACCTTCAGAACAATTAAGTTCAGCTCCTTATTCATTAAGCGTCTGCTCTGATCACAATAAAGTGGGCCAAGAAGTTACTGTATGCCTGAATTCTTGTAGCTTTCCTTTGAAAGAAGATATTGTATTTGCCAGCTGCTGGCAAACTGGGTTCTGAAGCTCTCACATCTGGTCTGTGCAGTCCATCAGGGCACTCCCTCCCTCGGCAGACCCGGTTATCCACCAGGTGCTGCATCCTCTGCCCCCGGCTGTAGGTACAGGTGTGGCACCGACAGCCACAGCCTGAACTTGGCTGCATTTCCTTCGTTTGGGCATCAGTTCAAAGGACAGCAAGGCCTTTCAAAAGCTGAGCAATCAGAGTGCCAGTGGAGCAGTAACCAAGCACATATGCAGGCACTTCAATATCTGTGACCGTCTTTAGAGCACCTGCAGTGCCCGCTGAATTCAGCAAGATTAATCTTCAGATGTTAGGCTGCTAATTCTTGGGAAAAAACAAAACTCTATTCTTTTAGGCCTCTAAGAAGCAGCCCAAGTCTAACAAAACCTTGCAGATCTCACTCGGGACAGAAGGTTCAAATATTACTGAGGTGATGCTCTTACTACTGCGCAGCCACTCAGCCATCCTTATTATTTATTAATCACTGCCTTAAACTTGATTTCCCTAAAGTAGATTGGGGTGTCTTCTTTCCTGCTATACCTTTTTATTCCTTTGTGATTTATTCTTTTTTTTTTTTTTTGATACAAAACATTAGGGTGGTGTTTTAATTTTTTTAAATTTCACTTCATTTTATTTCTTCATAATTTGGTTACAGTTTTTCTCAGGATTTCCTCAGTTACACACACATTTCCTTCTTTGAACTTCCTCACAGATTTGATTTCCCCCTCATACTGACAGCAGTGTTTGCCCTTTTTTCATAAATGAGATACTGGAGCCATCATTCCATAAAGTCACTGGCTTGAACTACTGGGAAAGCCCTTTTAACATTGCCACCCAGAAGGACTGGTTAAGTGATCTGCTTGTATGTTGGCATTTGACCACCACAATACATTAATTAGAAATGCAGTTCTCTTTAATGTTGAAACCTACTTTTCCTTTTTGTTGTCTCTTTAAATTAATTGCTTGCAGCAAGAATTTGATGACTTTTTAATGAGATATGTTGTTATTGTCATTGTTTAGATAACTAATGCCACAGTGGGGTGAAAGAAAGGGCCCAGATTGTGGTTGCTTTCAAATTTTTTTTTCATTTGACAAAACATCAGAATATTGTACATTCATAAAATAAGAAAAAAAACCAAAAACAAAAGACACTGCAGATGATCAATGCTCATCACTGAGAGCTAACAGTGACTTCTGCACAGGACAAGAACTGGAAACAACCATTTTGTAACAGATACAAACATGCATTGAGTGCAGGGGGGAATGAAAAGAGGAAAGAATGTGGTATGGAACTTGTTGCCCTGAGTTTTTAGCCTTCTGATGTTGAGACATTCTTTTATACTTTCTCACACTCTCTTTCTGATAAAACAGTGGATTGTTTGCATTCCTCTCTGGAGGAAGAGAGGATGGACAGACATTGTGGTGAACCAATGGAGTCAGACGGGTTCCTGCGTCACTGTCCAATCCACGGCCATGGCTAAATGTCTTTAAATAGACATGTCATGTAAATAAAACTCTCTTTTTCTGTTCATCTAACTTGGACTCAGGTGTGTGTCTGTCTCCCTCCTTTTCTGTGTGCATCACAACAGACCACAGGAACTGAGATTCTGAGCTCCCTAAGCCAGAGCTGCCAAAATTACACCCCTTGGACCAAGTGCTCATTGGGGAAACAAAATTCCTGTCGGCATCAGCATTTTTAACTGTCAAAAGGTTGAAAGTTCATAATGAATTTTTTTAATTTTAAAGTCCTTTTAGCTCCCAGATGCTTGAGATTGTCAGACTGCTCAGTTGGGACATGCCCATTGAGACAGAGCCACAGAAGTTGGTCACAGCAGAGCAGTGACAAACAGTGCCTGACTGTACCATTACAAGCAGTGCTGCACAGGACGTTTGGAAAGCCACTGGGTTTAAAATGCTGCTGAATGTTACTGTGACCCTTGCAAAACAGGCCTGAAATCTGCAGTTGATCAAAGCTGCCATTTTAGGAACAGCAAGCTCTTTCAGCCTGGAAGAGAATTAGCAGAGATGCAATAGCCATGGATATCATTCTACTGTATCATCCCTTGGTGGACTATTCAAATGGTGGCAAAGCCACAGGAGTATGTAGTGTTTTTTCCTGTCCCAAATCCTCTCCACCACTTCACTTCCCCTTCTCCTGTGTAACCTGATAAGGACGCTGCTGTTCCTGGGGTAAAACACTACCCTGCAGCATTTTCTTGAACGGGAGCAGCAAGAGATAATGACAGTATAAAGTGCTGGCAAAGTGCAACCCTATGTGTGATCTTAGGACTCACAGCATTTTCAGGGGCTGTTACAAGATCAGGGCAGGAAGAAACTTCCGAAGAACTGTTCAGGTTTGTATTTTTAAAATACATTTCAAGAGAAATAAGCTTTACAATGTTTTTCTCAGCCCCTTATCCTGGTCTATGAACAGGGGGCCCAGGGTGGAGCAGTCTATCGCCAGCACCAGCAGTTCCCTCCCAAGTGGTTGTGGGACTCAGCTTCATGACTGATGAAATCCGTGAAGCCCCAAGGAAAGACTGTCCACAGAAAATTTCAGCTGATCCAGAAGCTGTTTATCAACTTTATTCATCCTCTTGGATTTACACAGACATAGGAATGAAGGATGTCTCAAATAAGAAGGACTGCAAAAGAGGTATAATGTTGTTGCACTGAATTATCCCTAAAACGAATAAATATTTAAATGTGACCAACCATATTGCAGCCACACATATTGGATGTTTATTGTCCAGTGCTCACCTGTTTTCACACGATTTTTCTTCTTTTATTGTCCTTTGTAGGCTGTTTGGTGATGTTATTTTCATTTCACTTCATACGGTTCTTTTCTGCTGTCCACAAATTGCCAGAGACTAATGGGACAATTCTTCAGGAATTACACTAAAATGAGTCCAACAGTTCCATGCTTATGTTGCATATTTCAGTACATGCAAGCACTGCATGCCATCTTTTCCCTTGAATTGTCAATATATTAAACTTTAATGAAGACATTATTCAATGTTAGGTAAGACTACTGACACCAATGAATTATTTTTAAATTTTTCAGTTTATAGTCCAGATGTGGAATCCATGTGTTATCCAGTCAGGTCAGATAAGATTGAAAGCACAGAGGTGTTAGGGTGCTGACAACTCACTGCTCAGGCCATTCCTCCTGTATTTTTAATTCTGTGACTATCTAGTGACAAAGCTGTTAAGTAGAAACAACAACCCAAGACTTGCACTTCTTGCTAAGTGCCCTGAAATGCAGTGAATGCCTGTTCCACTGGCATTTTTCTACAGCTTTAATTTGCAGTGCACAGCACCCATCACTGTTTTTCTGAGGTGACAGAAGTGAATTTTGCAACTTTATTTTGCTTAAAAATCAGATTTTTTTTTATTTCCTGTACATAAATAACAAAGTCTTCTGGGCTTGTATGTTTTAGTTCTTGCAAGACCCTAGGCAAATTGTTGGGGTCTAGCAGCCAAGAACACACAAAAAAGTGTTTCTTATGGGTATTGAAGACAACTGAGATGAAATCATTCCTTTAGAAATGAGGGGGGTTGGATATCCAAATTTCCTTTACAGTTCAGTAGTCTTCCACAAAGTGTATATTTTCTGCTCAGAAGAACTGTCTTACTACATATCCTGTGGAAAGAACTAAAAGAAAGCAGTATCTTTTATTAAGAGACAAAATCTTGAAAACATTAATCACATTGAGGGCAGTTCTGATTTCTTTTTCTTGAAATATTTGGTTCCATTCCTTGCCTTCCAGCAAGTGTGTATCACAGAGCTAGAAGTGGAGGATGGAATAAAATGGGCAGAGGAAATAACTGAGTAGGAATGATTTTCTGCCAGTGTTGTATAAAATCCGTTGATTTATCATGTCAACTGTTTGTGATAAGAACAGAACCCCCCCTTGACAATGCCTCTAGTTAAACACTGAATAAACTGTTTGGAGGCATCTATAAATAAAGGTATAATCACTTGGTGCAGCCACACTGGCCTGACCAACGTATTTCTGTTTGTGGACAGTTATGTGGGTTTTCCCAGGTAAATTACTGGGGATTCTGGAGTGAGGAGTTGTCCCCTCAGGGAGACAAAACACCTCAGTGACCGCAGTTAATGTTTTCTCTCATCTTCTGGTTTCACCCTCTCAGAGTCAGATCTGTTGAGGAATACTTGTGCCTTTGACTTGAGTATGTATAGATGCTATTACTAGATGCAAAAGTCAAAATGCCTGGAAGGCTCCCACTTTGGGATGCAGTCTCCTAACTCAATTAGATACTTATTTAATCTTTAGCATAAATTATTTAAATTTTCTTTTGGTCTGCACAATGGCATTTTAATGTCTTAGTCAATGAAATGATAAAAAAACCAAACCAAAACAAAACTATTATTTCTTCCAAATTATTTTTTTTTCATTTCCATTGTCAAGCATGTTTCATGAGCTATTTGGGATGCTTCTCTGTCATGCAGAATTGTCCAGGAAGTTGTGTAGATACTGTATTTTTGGTGTCTAGATATCAAATAACAAACTGAGGAAGCAGAGAGAAGTCCTGCTCTTATGTCATGTGGGCATCTGAACTGCCTACTTCAAAAACTCTTGAGTTGACAAGTCTGTAGAGAGCTTTTAAATTTAAATCTACATATGAAACATTTAAGTGTAAGGCTTTACGTTTTCAAGCTGTCATTTATTATATTATATTATTTAATTATCACGAATAGTGCATATTAACATATATATTTCATAATTTGAGAGAACTGATGGGTTGGTCTGCTGGATAGGGCATTACATGTGGATCAAGAAAATTGGGTTCTGTAGGTCTCTTTGTGTCTTAGCCCTTCCCTTTTGTGGACACTGGAATGGGGAATGGGTGAAATTCATAGAATCACAGGGTGGTTTGGGTCAGAAAGGATCTTTAAAAGATCATGTAATTAAACCTCCCTGCAATGAGCAGGGCACCTTCAGACAGAACAGGTTGTTCAAAGTCCCATCTAACCTGGCCTTCAACACTTCCAGGGATGGGATAGCCACAACTTCTCTGGGAAACCTTTTCCAGCACCTCATCATAAAAAAATCCTTCCTTATATCTATTCTGAATCTACCCTATTTCAGTTTAAAATTCATGCCTTTCTCTTGAAAGTGAGTGAGATTTCTGGACTGTAAATTCCTTGCTAAGTAGACTCTAATTTATTGTATAAGGTAGTGAATGTTAAGAAGCACCCAACTCAGAGGGACCATTTATATTTGATGTAAACTGGGTAAAAAAAGCACAGCACTAAAATAACCCTGTAAAATGTGAAATGCCAGGGCAGATACAGGTAATTCCTAAGTGTTTCTCCCTACCTTGATTTTATATTTTTTCCCCAGTTAATCATGTTTTCTGTTGAAAAAGTAATATTGAAATAGGGAAAATATCCATGTTCTCCAGTGAGTTGTAAATTCTTCCTCAATTTTGTCATTACCCACAGTTGCTCTCCTGCAGCCAGTTCTTCAGTGCTCTTGCACTGCTATTGATTCATATTATTTCAGATGAATTACTCATATAACAATATGGTTTTCCTGTCAGAAGAATATCTTGCTAGATAAGCATTCTTCAGGTTCCTGGGGTTTTTTGGGTGTTGGTTGGTTTCTTTTGTGTGTGTGTGTGTGTGTTTTATATGAAAAACCAAACTATGTCATTGGTTGGGTTTATTTTGCAGGGCAAACTTTTAAACTTCCTCAATATCTTCTGACTTGTCAAAAGAGAAAAACTCTTCAGCTGGGACAGATTTGCACTGATTAGATTTGTCACGTTATTTTCAGCTGAAGTTTGACTGTGTAGGAGTTAAATAAAAACCAGGGAAAGTCTCAGATGTGAGTTCATAGACTATTCCCTTGAATGCTGCTGTTAAAAATCCCCATGGATACTCTTAGCCTTGCTTCTAGCACAGTAGTTACACTGCCATTCTCTGTGTGTGCTTAGTTAGAGTGAGTCAAGCTATATAATAGCTGTAAAGATGCCTGAAATTTAAAAAGGTCCCTGGGTTATTTCATGCTGTGAAGCATTCATTTTTGGAATAAGATTTGTCAGTACCAGAGGTACAGACAATCAGCATATGCACCAGCAGCACTGCAGAGCCATATTTTCTTTAGACCACAGTACTTTTCTGAGAGATCAAACTCTGATGGATACACTGAGCAGGATCAAACCCTTCTCTCTGAGTTAGTGGAAACAGCGGGGAGCATGAAGTAACAAGCCAATTCTAAATGCCCCTGAAAATTAATCACTTCATGAGCTTCATCTTAGCAAGTCAGTGTCCATGGATACTGTGAATAGAGCAACAACAGACAGACCTTGAAGACCTTGGTGTTTCTGCTAGCAAATGCAGCTGTTGTCAATGCTTGACAGAATTACAGACTTCAAGTTACAATTGGTATTTCCTTCCAGAAAGACTTGGCTTGTTAGATCTGCATCCTAGGTCACAGCAGGAAGGGAAAATGGTCTAAAAAGTTGCAGTCAAAAAGAGGGTTTTTATGTTTTTGACTACAGCAGATTCAGTTCCTAGTCAGTTTGTTGCTTGATTAAACTACATAAGCATTATACGAGGCAATAAACTGAGATATTATAAAGGTGAGTTCATTCAGAAGCAAGTCAGGTGTCTCCAGTTTTAAAGCTGGAAAGTTTAGAATTCACAGAAAAGCTTGTTGCCCTTTGTCCTCTCCCTCTCAATAATAGCTCTCTGAAAGCAGAACTTATGGATGGTGTAATGTAACGCCTTAGCAATTCATCTGGGACATCTGGATATTAATCCAGTATTGATTAAACTAAGAGTCTCTTCCCACTCCTGCAGTCCTCCCAGATCTTTCACCTGTCAAAATTTTTCTCCAGTAGGAGGTCTGTTTCTTTGGACAGTGTGAATAGTGCAGTCCAATATTAGTAACTTTGTCTGAGGTGAACCCCAGTTTGGGACTGATGCAACTTCCAGTTGCTCTGCCATAAGTCAGTATCTGTTAGTAGGACACCACACTGGATCCAAACTGGTGAAGCATAGGGAAATCAGGGTCTCTATGTCCTGTTTCTGGTGGGCATTTCCCCTGCTATTTCTGGACCCTTCATTGCTCATATTTGGCAATGTCTTGAGCTTGTGAATATGATGGTTCAATTTACTGTCATTTAAAATTTTCTCTAGAAAGAAGGGTGCTCAGTAGTCTCTGGGCTTTTTTTTCTCTTTGTTTCTGTTTCTGATATAGCTTTCACAGGTCCAGCTTTCTTGGAAGTAAAGGAATTAGACTGTGGGCTAGACCTTGCTTTTTTGGGTTGAGTTAGTGCTTTAGATATGCAGCTTTGCTTTTTGAAAATTCATCCTTCTGAAATGCTCTGTGATTTTTCTGGAAGCCCTTTGCAGCAGAAGAAGTTGGACACAGAGAACTGTTTGGCATAGTATTTTTTTGTCTTGTTTTTGTTGTTTTTGGGTTTTTCCAGAAAAAATGCCCGATGTGGATAAAGAAGCAGAAATATTTGCTTTGGAATGAATAATGCCAGGTGCTGTTCTAGCAGTTGCAGCTAGGCTTTGAAGCTGTGATCTTGACAGAAGGTACTTGTAAACACTGCACAGTTTTGAGAACATGACCCTATGGTGCCTGCTTTTGCCATTGTCCACCATTAAAAGGCAAATGAGGGGAGAAAAGCAAGTAAAATTCTAGCTTCACAAGGATGTTAGTGTGTCTTCCACACCAGAGATATCAGATGAAGTAAGGACTGCAGAGGATTAGCACCAATTCTTGTTAAGCAGGTTTATGTACATGTTATACTAAATAAAAAGGGCAAGTACATGCAATGAGGAGATGTTGAAGCAGATAAAGCTGTGAATCTCCTGGAAATTTAAGCTAACCTTATTTAGCTAATTTCTAAAGTCTAGCCTAACCCAAGCTTTTAGACACATAATTATGTGAACATATGAGGATATTTCCTCTACCAAAAAGAGATTATAATATCCCTTCTATTCAGTGCCAAAGTTCCCTGATATTAATAGCCCAATTTTTTTCACTTAAATTAAGAATTCAGGGCTGTTATGGATCCACGTGCTGGGTCCTGTTAAACACTTCATTCTCTCATCTGTCATCCACAGACTTCAGAGCCACACCATCTATTTATAATACATTCTTTTTCTTTTCTTTCTGTGTTAGAGAAAGTTACTGAAGTGTCCAGTTTCCCATGTGTTGTGACCTACTGACACAAGTCATCATCAGTATTGTTGTCTTTGGCTGCCACAGGACAAGGAAAAGAGAGATGAAGGGAACTGCTTTCCACTGCTGAAAAAGGAATGCTACCAGAATTCAGTAAAATTAATAAAGAATGTAATGGAGCGGTGAAATTTTAGTTTTTAAAACCAGCCAGAAAATTCATGTGTTAAGGTTGCTGGTGAACTTTTAAAAATACAAAATAGTTAATATATGACAATGTTTTTTCCTATTCTGCCAGTCATTTTATTCTCTTCTATGAGCTTGGTGGTACTAACACTAATGATGACAGTCTGCAAGGATTATTTTTGTTTTTCGTTCTGATAGAAAGTTTTTTGGGTATGATAGCCATTAACATATGGACAAGACATTTGTACAAATTTTTTTACTTTGTGAGGGTTATAAAAATCCCTCCTCCTAAAAATGAGGGACATCCAACACTTCTGATTCCTGAATGACCCAGGAGTGGTGGAAAAAAATGATGTTTCAGAGGTATTCCGTGCTATGTCTGACCCTGAAAACTGCAGCTCCTTCCCAGAGTTGTTTTTAGAGTGGCATTATTGAATGTTGTGTTGCTATGAATTGTCAATTGAACTGTCAGACTATGGCTGTGAAATACCAGGGTTAGCAAACTCTCTTACCTTAGATATACAAAATGCTTAAATCCTATCCTATTTGGAGCATCATCACTTAAGCACCATTCCAGAAAGGGTAGTGACATTTCCCTCTAGCAAGGCAGGGCAGGAGAGGCTCACAGCCAGTCGCCCTCTCTTCCCTGAGGCATTTCAGGACTCTACCTGCATCTCCTACTGGGAAGGTCCATGTGGATTACTTCCACTGTCCTTTGCCATTGGTTTCATTGGTGTAGGCTGCCAGCTGAAATACACACTCACAAAAGAGGTAATCTTTTTATGATCTGTATTTTCCAAAATGAATCCCAAGCATTATTTTTATAATTTAAAAAAATTTTTAGTTTTGACTGATGGTAAAACACACATAGTTACATTTCCTGTTTTCAGTGTGAATCAGTCTCCTTTTTTATTTTACTCCCAAAATATTTTTTTACAGCATCAGGTGACAAGAAACAGAGATGTAGGAAGACTCAGGCCATGCCTATTCCCTGATGTACTGCTACTTAGTTTGTTTTTAATGACAAATGTCAGGTATCTGCCCTTTAAGAACACAATGTGAAAAATTATAATTCTCCATATCAGTAGGGGAAATACTTTGCATCTTTCAGGAGTGTGGTTCTTCAGTTTCTCAAAAATTAAAAGCTTGACCTTTAATAAAGGCATCGTTTTTTTTAGTCCCCCAGCTTGCCTTGAGTTTATTCTAGTAACAGTGCACTCAGCATTGAGATATCCTGTGTTAAATGAACATGGAAAACTCTCATTTGAGCAGAAATACTGTAAAGCAAATACTGTTAAGGACCATTTGCTGTGGAAAAAAAAGGTTATTACTAAGTGCTCTGTAGCAGCTTAGCTTGTTTCTCCCCTTTTCATGCCTTCATCTGAATTCTTTCCACTGAACTCTGGCTGAAGCTGAAAAATTTGTATGGCACAGACAATCTCACTTAAATTATGCCTTGTAACTACCTCAGCCTAGTGTATCTCAAATCCCAACTAAAATAGCTGCCAGGAGTTTCAAAGGTTAGTACGATTGAAAGAATGTTATTATGTCTTGCCCTTTAAGGAAGGCAATGTAAAGTACATGTCAACTATGTTCCTTCTGAGTTATTCCTCCTAAATACTCCAAGGATACTGTTCCCTGACTGTTCTCTTTCCTTCTCTTGTACTACTTAGTTATCTCAGAGTTTTTTCAGTGATAAATTCCTGCATGGAATTTGACCTTTCCATTAATGTCAACTCTGTCTTTATGGAACCACTAGTTCATTGTGTTTAAGAGTGAGGAAGTAATCCAGATGCTGCTTGGATGGTTATTTTTTTTCCTATTTTCTATTTAAATTTCAATTTCTTAGATGAGATGAAGGGTAATTGTGCACTTTATATGTTTCTTCATTAATACATGGTGTAATAGTAGTAATTATGTAAAAAAAGGATAAACAGTATTCCAGCTGAACTTTAGACTAAAGCTGAAATTCTTTGAAATGAATACAGTTTTCTTTTTGGCCTCATAACCTTGTAGTTGGAATCTTATCTTTGTCTTTTGAAAGTGAGATAATAAGGAGGTGGTGCAGTGAGGTGCAAAAAGAGTGAATATCAGTGTATATAAGAAACATAGTTTCTGAAACTGCAAGTGACTGCAAATACTGATGTTTCTGCACCCGTATTGAGTCAATTGTAGGGCGAAAATCTGAAAGTAAAGGGGGAGTGAGAAACACAAACTGAAAGAAAATGTGTTTTTCACAAGTTCAGATTCACTGACAATGTCAGCAGTTCTTGAGAAATAAAAAGCTTTTACGAAAATATCAATTTGCTTATTTAGGAAAATAAACATGTGCTTAGGAGCTGAAGCTTAGCCATCAATTTTTGAGAAGTGTCCCCCATGGTCCATGCAGCTCTTTTCAGAGAACTATGGCCTTCAGCATGCACTTTGAAGTGTGGACAGCTCCTCTCTGCTACAGACAGGAGAAGCTCAGTTGCAATGCTACTCTGCCATTTCCCTCTGTTATATTTCCTTAAGCAATCCAGAATTCACAAGAAGTCTGAGTCACAATAGGATGAATTTGACATATATTTTTGTGGATACTGCTAACTTCTGTATTCTCAGGGGTTAGAGGGGAAAACAGGAGGCTTATGATTCAGGGTTCAAAGCACTGGAGAATTTGCCTCTCTCTCTTGCTTAAGGTATGATGCATTTTTGCAAGGCAGTGGTTGCTGTTCTGAGCTGAACACCCAGATTTTCTGCAAAGCATAACTGCAGCATCTTACCCCAAAGGACTGCACAGAATAAAAAGTGCTGGTATGCTGTATGTCTCACACTGCTTCACCTCAAATTTTGTACATTTCTCAAGCTGGCAAAGAGGTGGAACAATATTTTTAGTGGGTCACATCTCTTTTACTACATTGGCTCTTTGGATTTTTATCCCATTATTTGCTACAGCTAAGAGCTCAGACGTCTCATTGAACAAGACTTTAAATGTCTTACAATTCAGTTTTAATACCACATTAACAGCCTTGATAAATGCTCCAAATCAGGTTATTTCTTCCTTCATGACACTGACAGCCAAGTTACCTTGTCCTGCATAACAGCTGCTGAGATCAGTGGTGGCCACAACCCTGTAGCAGAAAATTAGCCTGGATAGGCTTATAGAGTATTGCTGCTTTTTTGCAAAGTGACACCTATGTCAATTCCCTTCCTTATGGTGCTGAGGAGATAACAACCCCCCAGAACTATCAGGTTTACATGAGTAGCATTTTGAGTCTGGAAGTAGAGAAAAGATCTTAGGCCTAATGTTCTGCTTCCCTTCTGCAGCAGAACTCCTATCAATAGCAACAGGCTCAGAAATCTCTTAGAATTTTTTTATCCAGCAAGGAATCTGGGAAGTGTTTAGGACCCCATTTGGAGATCAGCACCTGCCAAGTAAAGAGTGGAGCATTTGCCTTCTGGAAAAGACTTTGAAAAGGTCACAGAAAAGCTCCATTCTTCCTGCCCACTCCCATTTATTTCTAAGTGTATTTGATCCTGCTGTGCATGAAGCCTCAAATCTATAAACAAGATTGAATGCTCTTAGACTCTCACTTTTCCTAACAGTAAGCTTTGGGTGGATTGAATTGACAGAAAGGTTTATTCAGAATAGCTCAGTATGAGATTCAGTTCCCAGATTAATGATTTAATTTCACTGAGGGACATGGAAGTTCTTTTAAAATGTGTATTCAGGCTCACAGGTAGCAGTAGGTCAAAGTATACTCAGGGCAGTTTCTAAACAACCCGTCCATGATTTAAATTCAGCCATTTTATTGTGAATTGGAGGTACTATTACAAACCCTCATACTCAAGTAAGGAACCTTCAGACTTGCTCCCTAGTGAAAAAATTGACTTCAGAAAACCTGAAGAATCATGAAAGGACATCAGAGTGGGAGCACTGGGTGGAGGCAGTGTCAAAGAGAAAGAAAAGTAAGAACGAGCATTGTACTTTGATTAAACTTTTCTCCCCTGCAGTGTGGAGGGCATATTGTGAAAAGAACATCTTTGTAGGTGGTTTTTTTTTTCGTCCTGCAAGATCTCACAGCCTGTGTTTAAAAATACCAGCTTTTACTTTAGGCAAAAGAAGAAGTATTTGTGCTATTAAAAAGATGAGTAAAAATTGTTGCTAGCAGAACAGATCTGAGCCATATCACAGCAGTGCAACATCTGGTTTAAGTATAATAGTTAATCTGCTGGCTGTATTAGCAGAGCTGCCTTCTGTACTGAAATGCTTGAGCACTTGCTTTAAATCTCAGAGATCCCAGGGTGGTTTGAGCAGCAACATCTTCCATAATTAATTGTATGTGTAATGCAGCCCATTTGAGAAGTCTGTGATTACTTGCCTATATGTTCTTGAACACATTACAATACCAATAACTACTAATTTTAATTAAAACTTTGAAATGTCTGCTGGTTGAAATATTCATTAATACCACTTGATTATGTTGTTTTGTAATCTTCTGCACTCTCTTCATTACTGACTATCAAGACTATGCAAAAGTATGATGCTTCAAAGCACATTCCTCCCCTATATAGGCAACAGTCTTCAGAGGTGTATTTTAATTTTGTTTTTGTTAAGAGAGAAAATAATCTCCTCCTCCTCCAAATACAAAGACTCTATAACACACAGACAAACCCACCATCTGTCATGGCCTCAATCCTACAGTTCAAATGATCTTCAAAGAGCTAACAGAAATGTAAGGCTTGTGCAGTGGTTTGCTCATTTATCCTTTATCTCTAGATTTTAAAAATTTTAGATCTACCTGATAGAGATGGGACTGAAATGCTCATACAAGCCAAGCACTAACGTAAATTTGTGAAATCTGAAATTACACTTTCTCACTCTTAAACAAAGAGTCTTTGACTTCAAGCCAGTACTTAGGCATTCACTTTTATTTCCTATCAGTGGCCCAAAGTCTAATTTTGTGAAAACTTTCCGACTCCTTCCCTTGGATTTCTTTTTTTGCCTTGAAGAAACTTTCTCTCAAACTCTTAGGATGGACAAGGAAGTTTCAGTGAGTTCTGTCATCAAAAATTATTTAGAAATCATCAGAAATTATTTGGAACACTAACCACTCATTCAACTAGAGTCATGGCATATAGCATAGCAATATATATATATATAAAACATATTTTATATATATATATATCAATATAGCTTTCCATGGGCATTATCTAACAGATCCTGGCCATCTAGAAAGCCTCACAAAAGTAAAACTCCAACATAAATGGAGTGAGAAAAATGTTTTGAATAACTGTTGCCAATAAATAACAGCTCCTCTGGAAGGAAGAATGACCTCAAAGATAGAAATAAAATGTGCTGATGCTCTCACACCACAGAAGGTAAGAATGAGCTTGTCAGCACTACAGAAAATTCTGTAGCAGCTGATATTTTTATATGCCATATAAAAATAACTGCCATGGTTTCTTTGTCTCATCAGTAATTTTATTGCTTTAATTGTGATCAATTTGATAGCAGTTATTTCCTTAGTGGCCTGTGCAACAAAATATTAGGAAGATAGTTTTTCAGACTATTAAAGAGATAATTTAATAAGAATTGTCCACTGCCACCATAGCTTTGATACATAATACTCATAGACTCAGCAACTATCAGATCTTAAGAGATGATCTAGGGTCACCTGCAGCACATCACACTGCCCTCAACTACTCTAAAGGGAGGAATCTTCCTTGCAAGTAGTGTGGATATGCTCAGCCTCATGATATGCCTCATTTTTGGGTAATCATCCTCATTTTTGGGCAATTTGGGATGAGCTGTAAGATGTATTTACTATCCCAGAAAGCCAAGAACTTTTCTGATTTGCCACAGTGCTCAAGGCTTCATGATGTAAGCAGCAGCTCACTGAAAGCCTGTGACAATTGGGAAGCTGGTGCCCCTCTGGAGGCAGTGCATGCTCTGTTAGGTCCCTGCTTGAAACAGAGACAAAAGTAGGGCTGTGATTCTGAAGGCAATAGCCTGTAACAATCCCACTTAGATTTAGTATTGTCCAAAGCCAACATATTCCCTGCAATGGTATATTTCTGTGTACAGCTCAGAAATTTTGCTGTGATGTATTGTTAGCTTTAATTTCCAATTATTGCTCCTGTCCTATCATTGCCAGGTAGACAGGAAAACCAGTTATTGTCAAATTCCTCTTAGGCACTTATATCTTTCAGATTGCCAAGTACTTTCTATTTCAGATTGTCAAGAAATTTCCACAGAGATGAATTCCAGGTTGTGAGATTTGGGTACTTAGACAGAGTTTGAATGTTTTCATATATCTTGCCAGGCCTCCAGCTGCTCATTGAGAAAAGCACTGCTCTCCTGTAAGTACTGGGTCACACCTGCCATCTCCTTCCACATATCTTGCATGGTAACCTGGCCAGAAACTCTCGTTTAGGACAGGTGTCACTGCATGGCTGAGATTCTCCTCTCCACGCCAGCCAAGCCTGTTGGGCCTCTTCCAGATTCAGCAAGTCAAAATAAGGTGCTCACGATAATTTCTCAATTTTGAACATCAGCTGATGAATGACAGAATTATAATTTATATAATAATGACTGTTACTGAAAATGGAATTAGCCTGTTAAAAGGAGATTAAAAGCTACAGGCAAAACGTTAAAATACTTGCAGTTGGTATGGTGACTTCTAAAAGAATATCAAAAGGTATTTAAAAAGTCCAAAATACAGTTGAACAGCAAAGGTGGCTAGAAAACAGTAGGAATTAGACCGGATTAAAAGCTAAAGCAAAAATAGCAAACATGGAATAAGGAAGAAGATTTAGAATGAGCTGCCAGGGTAAAATATACAGTTCTTTTTTTTTTTTCCCCTTCAAGTTGATCAATATGAAGCTTATCAGACTACTTGTATGGCCAGACAGATTCTCAGGGCATAAATGGTCAGCCTATAGCAGAAAAGCCAAATTAGTTATTTGCCTTTATGCTTTCTACAAGAATACACAGGGAATTTCTTGCCAAGAAAGAGTATGAGAAACCTTCTCAAAATGAAGTGTCAAGTTGGATTTCTCAAACTGAAAAGGTTTTAGACAAATAGGTAAAATGATCAGGAATGAATAAAAAACCCAGATGATATTCTTTCAAGCATTTGAACAGAAATTTAAAATGAAATAGAGAATCAATCACAATAGTGGACAACAGTAGTATATTTGACTAAATAATTTCCTGCCTTAAAGAACTAAAAAGTAGCAAATGACAAAGGCAATGTAGAGGACTACAGATATAAAAGCCATAATACACAGCCTACTTCAGTAAATAGAATTCAAGAATGCAGCCTTTCTTGTATAGATACAAGAATATGACACATGGCAAAGGATTAGCAAAGGTTCATACAGGGAAGAAATGCATCACAAATAACCCAGAGCTCTTTGAAGGAGTCAGTGATATATGAATATAATTACCAAGCTGGTCTACTTGGATTTCCAAATAGCTTTTGACATGATCCTTCATCAAAAAGGTTTAAGAAAAATAAGCTGTCTTGAGATTAAAGATAATTTTTTCTTCTGGCTTAATAAAAGCAAAATTGATAGAAAAGGCAGAGATGGGAAAATGTGGTTATATGATTACGTCAAGGGAAACAAAAGGTACAGATAAGGAGAGGAATTACAATGGATACCGCATTTCAGGAAGTTTAGCTGTTCCATATATTCATAAATGACCTAGAAAAGAAGGTAAATACAGGGTGACAAAATTTGCTGCTGATGAGATAATATTCAAGGCATTCAACTCTCAAATTGACTGCAAAGAATTACAGGAGGATTTCATGATACTGAATGACTGGACAGTAAAACAGCAGATGAAATTCAAGGTCAATATATGCAAAGAGATGCACATGGAGAAACACATCCTTAATTGTACATACAGAATGATGGTTTCTAAATTAGCTATTGCCTCTCAGGAGAGAGATATTGAAATTACTGTAGCTGGTGCTATTAAAACATCAGTTAAATTCGCAACAGTGGTCAAAGGAGCATAAAGTTTGATAAGAATGGTTAGGAAATGAAATGAGAACAAAATATAAAATTTGATTAAGCTATTTGATAAATGTGTGGTGTACCACATCTTAAGCACTGTGTATAGTTTGTGTTTATGTTTCTTGAAAAAGGGAAAGAATAACAAAAAACGTCAAGGGAATGTTATCACAGTGGTGAAATGGATTTTTCCAGGAAAAACTTGAACATGTTGGGAAGGAGATGACTCAGGATGATATGAAATATATATATTTTAATGTTAAATAATCAATGTAATGGGCAAGAATGGAGAAAGTTTATTTCTTTGCCTTCACACTGCAAACTGTATAGTTTGCCTTTGTATGATGTGCATGAATTAAAAATAACAGCTAGAGACAGAAAATAAGCAAATGGAAGTACCTTTTTACACTGTGTGTAATTAAATTGCAGCACTCCTTTCAGAGGAAGTTGTGTAGATCACATGTAAAGCTGGGTTCTAAACCCATTGAGAATGTGAGCTACTAAACATCAGGATGCATTTCATGAGTTCCATCAACTGCTCTTTGTTGGGGGGAGGCAGAGGCAGAGAGACCACACAGCCCTAGCCTGGTTTTTTCATACTTAACCAGCTGTCCTTGAAGGATAGTGAGGAAGGTGTAGTTTACCTCGTTTGTTCCCTAACTCTTACCATTTATCTTCTGACAGTACCAAGAAAATCCCTTCTTACTAAGCACTATGCATGTAAAGAGTGAGTGCCTCTCCTTGCCCCTCAGTGCTTACTTGAAGACCTTCTTAAAAAAAAAGATAAAGAGGTTTGTCTCAGCAAGATTCTATACTGTGTCCAAGGTCACACAGAGAGCCTGCTGCAGTGTGTGGCTGGAAGGATCATCCTTGCACTCCAAATATGGTTAGGAAATATGTCACAGATTTTAGTAATAAGCATTTTTAATTATCTGGGCCTTGCTTGGATTCATTATTCGGAGTCATTTAGGACCATGGTCTTATTAATTATATGGCAGCTTTCTGCATTAAGTGATTTAATTATAGAATACTACCTCATTAAAAACAACAAAACTGACCAAAATAAAGAATTCTTTAATAAACATAATTGAATCCTTAAGCTTTTAATCAAATTAAACATTGATTATTCATTAAGTGAAAGGGAAAGCATTGTCACCTTAACTGGAAAAAGTGGAGGCAAATGAACTAAGGCTTTTCTTAGGCTGTCTGAAGGTGGGGGTATTGAAAAACTCACAGGTGTACACTAGTGGGAATAGAGTTCTGATGCTGTTGAGGCAGGCACATGTCCAAAGTGGACATGACAGGCATGGCAACTCTTTCCAGGTCTTCCTCTGCACAACCTGGTCCCAAACTGAAAAGCAGGATCATAATTTCCAGTCATTTCATCTGTGTAGTGTGTCTGATGGCTTCCAACTTCCAGCTCTTGGAGAAATTATGTCATGGATATCAGCATTTAAATTTTAAGTCATTCAGTAGGCAGGCTGTGCTGTTAAAAATGTATCTTCAGTCTCTTTTACGTTCCTTTTTTTTCCTACTTTAGTTAGCACAGCATGGTTGGGAACATTTAATACCCCACAGTTTCTTCAATAAACAAATTAATTGTGTGAATTTTTGACCTTTTCCTTTCTACACTTTCCAGGCTTTTCTAGGATAGTGTTATATTCTTGAAATTTCCTGAAGATGTTTCTCTTGATGAAACAACATAAACATTTTTTTTCTGCCTTTATCTCCTTTCTAGTCCTTTTCCTTGAATATGCCATTGTCAGAATCAGTCTAACTTACATTTTTTTCCTTCCTTCTTGCCTTTTTCCTTTTTCTGTAGCACACACACTGTGAGGTTCTTTCTCATCCCTGCTGTCTTCTATCATTTTTACCTTTGTCCTGATGCTATGGGAGCAGAGTGTTCAGTCATTCCATGCTGCCACAGTCCTTTTTTCTCTCCTCTCAGCTTTATTGCCTTTGAGTGATGCAGCAACCACTGCGTGGTACCTTTGCCCCGTGAACCTCAGGGACACAAAACAGGCAGGAGAACTTTACTAAAGGGAGCAGATAGCATTGTATACCATTTAATTAAACAATTAATTATAATATGGCTATAATATGACTGCACATACAGTTCCACTGCAATTAATGGTGCAGATCAACAGTATGTTGAAACACTCCCAAGGCAGGTTTTGAAGTCAAATGTTTCTCTTCCCAAAAAAATCCTGACAGGAACCCTGCATGAAATTATAGTGATTCCAATCACAAACCATATTTTACCTCCTTTGTTTCCTGACTATGGAGTGTTGCCCTTTGCTGGGTGGCAGGTTGCTGCCAAAGCTGCTCTTTCACTCCCTTCCTCAGCAGGACACATGACAGAAAATATAATGAAAGGCTTGTGGATTAAAATAAGGATGGGGAGAGATCAGTCACCAGTTACTGTCATGAGCAGAACAGACTTGACTTGAGGAAGTTAATTTAATTTATTGTCAATTCAATAGGATATCGAGAATTAAAACCAAATCCTAAAAACACCTTCTTTCACCTCTACACTTCTTCCGAGACTTCATTTCCAATTTTGTGTACCTCTTGCTTCCCAGTTGCACTGGGGGATGGGGAATAGGGGCTGTGGTCAGTACATTACCTGTTGCTTTTGCTGCTGCTTCCCCCTCAGGAGGAGGACTCCTGACATTTCTGCTTCAGTGTGGAGCCTCCTAGAGGAGAGGCTTCATGACTGGGGGCTGAACACCAGGTTCAGATCTTAGGAGTGAACTTTTCCTGTGTAAGGGGTCCCACTGTAAGAGGTGTCTTTGTTGTGCTGGTTAGTGCTTATAAAGAATGCCCTCAAGTTTTGGTCCTGGTACAGGATTCAGCAGCAATGCCAAGTTCATCTATTTTCATGCTCAGAAAAGCGCTACCCAATTTCAAATCAGTTATAACTTAGGGGTGAGCTTTGATCTGTAACTATGAAGTTTTACAGTAGTCAAGTTGAAAAGTCAGAAGCCACCATGATACATGTGTAAAATAGTAGTTGGAGAATGACATTTTACCCATTTGTGATTGGTTATGGAAAATGAGAGAAGTGTATATTTAAATGCACTAAGAAATATAGGAGTGCAGTCAAAGACTGACTCAAAAAAGATCACAAAAGAGCTCTCTGTAATCCAATCCATATTTACTCAATGGACAATAAGAGGTTGTGACAAATCCCACCCTCCAGAGGTGAATGGTGCTTTCTGAAGCAGTTGTCTCACATCCCTTGTCATTCCTCAATTTTTTTTGCTAATGTCGCTTTTAAGCTTTTGCTGCAAAACTCTGCAGGCTTACATTGTTTCTTATAGGCTCTGTTGTGATTTGAAGCAGTTCTGCTGGCAGCCCATCAGCACAATCTAAAGGGTTTGCTGAGCTCCAAGGGCAACCTCCTTGGTCTGGCTTCGTTGACAAGGTGACAGGTTTGAGGGAGATAAGCTAAGAAAACTCTGACAGGTCTTCTGTGCTTAGTCCCAGGTCTGGTTCTTAGGCTGATCCCTGTAAATTGCCTCATAAGAGTTAATGTTACTGCTCTAAGCACATCTGCTGAAGTCTTAGGTGAACAGACTTTTGTCTCTCAAAAAAGTGAAGTTGCAGAAGGAAGTCAGAGATTCTCTTCACTGCAAGTCAATTAAACTGTAAATAGGGATACTCTTCTTTTCACCAACCCTAATTCAGCAAAACAACCCTACCCTTGTTTGAGAATCCACTGAAGGGCACAACTACCCAGGAAAAGGGGAGTTATTCACATGCTACAGTCTGAAACCACAATTTATTTTAAGCATTAAAAATAATGAAGCACAGATACCTCTCTTCACATGGGATAATTGTTAATAGCAATGAAAATGTGAAATTGACACTTTTTACAGGAGTTCTGAATGACCTAAATTTGAAAAAAATATGCATCTAAATAAAATATGTTGTATTAATTTGATTACATTAATATAATATTTTTTCATGAATTATGCTATTATTCTAGTATGATTTTAATAAAACTTATTTTTATACATACATATAAACATGATGCTGCTTTTCTGGCATAAATAATATTTTTGCATGCAATTTGTTCCATCCTTGTCTGTTATTTGTATGGGTCTTAAAATTTTGATGTGATAATTTCTCAAGTTTAAAGAGGCCAGCTAATGTGCCTACACAATGAACTAAACTAGAAATAAATTAAATCCTCCACCACTTGTCCTTCTCTACCACTTCCTACTATATTGTAGTGGCAGCATGAAACTTACTTATTACTGTAAGTAAACATAAGCAACTATTCAGAATGAAGGAGACACCCTCCTTACCTTTGTGCAAACACAGTTATTAAGCAGTGTAGAACTGAGCTTTCTGCTCTTCAGAGAGGTGAGTGAAATGATAATCCTTTCAAGGCTTCTGCAGAAAAGCAATTGAGGCACAAAGAAAAGGAACATATGCATATGATTTCCTTAGTTAATTTCGAATGTTTTGTGGTAAACTATTTTCTCTTTATGAGTACGAGAGATGTAGTGTTAGCACTGCTTGGAGCTGCCTTTCACTAAAACCATCTAGCACAGTTCCTAGTCATTTAGGCAGAGAAATTAAAGGGCAATTGTACTTTTTTGGAAAGAATTGCATCCTAGATTGAAAAAAATCCAGCCATGAAAAAACAAAATCTAAACATTTTCTGACGCTGTCTTCTTGTGTCATATCATGTAAGAAAATTACCAGGTGTTAGTGGCTGGTGACAATGGAGGAAAAGTAAGCATGTCCCCCTTGAGGTAGCCTCTGTGAATGAGATCTAGATTTAAAAATGCTAGCATCTCTTCTTCAAGTTGCTCCAAAAATTTAAAATTAGGAAACATTTCTGAAAGTCTAATCTACTATCTCTTACTCAGTTCCAGTAGGTACATTTAAAAATTGTTTGTTGCTAAAAAACCCTGAAAACATTTGAGTTGAAAACATTAGTGGATTGATCTTTATTTCTGTGAATGGGAATTATTTATTTACCAGTTTTCACAAAGTAACTTTCAGGCTGCAAGGTTTTACAGATTCCTCTCTGTAATCTGAATCTGGCTTTGCAACTTGCTGTCTGGAGAAATGACAGGTGATGACACAAGTCCCCTATCCCCTAAAAACACACAGGTGACCTTTCCTCATATTATATATCAGTATGACGTTTTACATATTCTCAGTCTACTATATAAATTAAGCAAAAATACCAGGGAATAAACAGTATGTAAATGCAGGGCTGAACCAAGAACTCATAATCTGAAAAAGTGAAAACGAATGTGATGATATTTAACCTGTTGTAAAACACTCTAATGCAACAAGGATGCAATTTCTTTTATTGCATTCTTGGTATGTTTGTAGGTCTTTTGCAATGTCATTGAAACATCTTTTTATAAAATGGCATCTAGGCTACCTATACTAAATGCAAAACAAAACAAGATGATCTCAACCTATCAAATTTTATGAACTGAAATACAGAAGAACAGTTCTGAGGAATAGCTAGGAAATGTATTGTACTTTGCTGAAGGCCATATGTAAAAAATAGCAAATGGAATGATGAAAAGAAGATTTTCAAAAGGATTATCAAAACATGTTTTCTTGCCTGAAGATCCTGTGCAAAACTATTTCAAAAGTATGCTTAACCTGTTGAGTGGAAAACCAAAACTTTGAGTGAAGCACTTTTGGAACCTTGCTCTCAGAATCAGCCACATGTGAGACAGGATATCCTTGAGCAGAGGAGAGGTGGGGCAGGGAGTCACAGGACCATGGCTGGGAGTGAGAGACAGGCATGAGTTGGGAAGGAGAAATGGGGCAGGTGGGTGGAGGGGACAGTACTGGGAACATGGCTGGAGACACCACTAGAAAGAGGAGAGTCCCCTGAGGAACCCTTGCTGGAGCTGGGACATGCTGGGACCTGTGGCTGTGATCTACCCACACAGGTCAGGGACATCCCTGAGGGACTGCATCCTAGTGGGACCCATGGAGCAGAAGAGCAGGGAGAAACCAGAGCATGGGATTTGGGGTTGGTCAGCCCGGAGAAGAGAAAGCTCAGGGGAGACTTTATTGAGGCCTTTCAGTAGCTGAAGACCTTACAAAAAGGCTGGAGAGGGACTTTTTACAAGGGTATGTAGGGATAGAACAAGGAGAAATGTCTTTAAACTGAAAGAGGGCAAGTTTAGATTAGATATTGGCAGGAAATTCTTTACTATAAGGTTGGTGAGGCACTGGAACAGGATGCCCAGAGCACTTGTAGATATCCGATCCCTGAGTGCTCAAAACCAGGCTGGATGGGGCTCTGAGCAACCTGATCCAGTGGAAGTGCCCATGGAACTAGATGATCTTTAAGGTCCCTTCCAACCCAAACCATTCTGTGATTCTAGGAGGAGAGAGGAAGGAGGAGCAGCAGAAAATGTCCGTGTAGGGACAGCAGTGTCCTGGGCAGCCCACTGTCTCTCCAAAGGCAGCAATGGGGCCAGCACCATGGCCTGGGAGAACAAGGGAAGGCAGGAAAAGAGCCATTGGTCTGAAACTGAAAGCAGAGAAGGGAATGAGAGATTTTTTTCCTTGGTGTTTGTTTAATTTTTTTCTTAATACTCGAATCAGTATTTAAAAATTGATGTCAATTGGCAATAAATTACATTAAGTACAATTCCCCAAGCTGAAACTGCTTTGCCCACAGCAGGTCCTTATCCTGAAACATTTATTTCTGATGGTGCTACTGAGGAGAGGTTTCAGTGATGCACAGAGCAGACATGCAAGGAGGAGGAAGCTTCTTCAGAAATGATATGGGGGAAGTTCTCAAGTGTTGGAGGAACATGCCCTTGTAACTTTTACAGTACATGGAGTAACCTTCGAGGAGGGCTGCCTGCTGCCAGTGCTATTTAGAGTTTTACATCTTTATTTAAATTACATTATCAAAATGAATGTAAAATAAACTACTATAATGCCTTGTCCTTTTCTGCACTGAGTACATTTGACAGGGAAAAAGGAATCCACTTATTATCTGTCTGATGAATAAATGCAAAAATAAATCCTTATTATGAAGCTTTCTTATATAGATCCGTTCCAGATATTAAGCCACTATATCTTGCCTCTAAACTGCATTATTCCCCAATGCAAACTGAAATTTTCACGAGGTGGCATTTCGTACTACACATTTGAATTTATGTTTATAGTGAGGCACACAGCGTTCAACATACATCAGCAAAAGCCTTTGATTTATTTTTCCTAGAACTAGGTCACATAAAGCATTCATTTTAGGATGAGGATATATATATACCTACTTTTACTGGCATCTTTGGCTCTGGATGAGAATATAGAGCTGTGTTAAAGAGATATTTGTCAAGCAAAATAATGGCTTATTGTTTTTCTCTGAGTTAAAGGTGATAATTACTCATGGCTTATACGAAGCCATCAGTAATACAGAGCTTCTCTGATGTTACTATCCACCCTGTAGGCACCCCTGTAAGTTCACCCCCGATGTCTGTTAATATTTTAAAAGTGGTTGATTGTCCAGAGAAAAAATGAGTTACGGTGGGAAACAACCTCCTATGTCTCAGAGTTCAGAACTTTACTGCAGATAACCACACTGGGTAACATCTTTCCTCCATCTCATCATTCCCCAGGTGAAAACTCCAGTTTTGCTGGAACTCATTATTCTTCAAGAAATTCTCTCACTTTGCTGAAGAATAGAGCCTTATGTGCATGGAGTTGCTGGATAAATGTTAATGCTCAGTTTATGCTCATTAATTAATGCACCTACAGAGACTTTCGTTTTAAAGAGCACCACTTATGGTTTACCTTAAATCATGTACTTAAAAAGCACAAAATAAATATACTTCCAAGCTTCATAAAATTGTCTAAAACACCACATTTTTTTCCAAATTCTCATAAAAACCTAATAAAGTAGGTTTTTAATCCCCCCAAATAACTTTATAGACCTTATATTAGTAATTTCTAGCCTGTGTTCATCTTCTTTGGACATAAATATTCATAGTATTGCAAATGAAGCCAAGGCAGAGCCCTATTGCTGAAGTATTTCACCTAACCCTCATCAGAGGTTCACTTTTGCCTTTCTTTTTGCCAGTGTTACAGAAGTAGTAATTTTATGACCGATTAGACCAGCAAATGCAAATGTTGGTAAATGCAACATTGCAGAGGCAATGGATTTTAAGAGGCTAGATTTAATAAAGAGTTAATTCAGCTGTACTGATTTTTTTTGGTCCTTTTGGTGTCAGATACAGACGGGATTATGTGCAGACAACACTTGATAGCAAAGCTTACACTGATTATAACTGATTGGCTGATTTCTGCAAGTTAAAAATCTGGAGCTTTGCTCTTTGGGTTGCTGTGAGGCAGAGAGAAAATGATGAGTGGAAGGTAGAGAAGGTGCAAGAGAGGGAATTCATAGGTTTACCTACACTGCATGCTCCAGAAGAGGCACTTTCTCAGAGAAATGCAAACTCAATCACTTTCCTTAATGGACCCTTCAGCTGTGAAATAACTTGTTTCCAGTCTGTTTCTAGTTGTGTTTGGCTCCCTATCTTGCACTGAGGGTGGAGGCAGGCCTGTTCCTGAGGGCTGTTAACTTTTGCTGGACTAGTTGGTTTTGGGCTCTACAGTGGGAATGTGGAAGTGAGATGTGGTAGGTATGAGTAGATAATACAGTGAGGCAGGGCTGCCTTTAAATTGGGACTGAACTGAATAAATTGGGGGGAATACTGTTAAAACTGTGTCTTGTGACCTATTTTTTTCTTGCATTTCACCAAGCAAGGGAGTCTATGAGTCTTCTTCAAGCTTTAATGAGACCCTGCTTGACACTAGTTGAACTCTAGGAGGAAAGAAACATCCCAGTGAATAAATGCCAGGAACCAAGCTTATCTAGACTGTGTGAACGTTAAACTCTTTTTGCTAGAAGGATTGCTATTAAAGCTCTATAAGGCTGTAAGGCTGTTCCCACTGGCACAGAGAAGTCCAAGCAATTTCTTTTATCTCAGAAGAGGCTGCAGTACCTTACAGGCATTAATCTCACAGGAATGTGTTTGGGGTCTGCCCTATAGATAGGTCGGGGTAGATATAGATAGCCTGAAGGATATCTGTAAAGCAGAGGTGGAGCTTGGGTGTCCCATTGGCAAGGGCAACTAAAACCTTTCATTTCTGAAGACTCTCAGGATGGACCTCTTGCCATCAAGCAGTGCAGGCTGCTTCAGTGACAGCAAACAATGAACACAATAAAGAGTGCTTTTTAAAAGTTATTTACTGCCATGTAGGCTTTTGGTTTTTGGAGGGGGATTGGGAGAGAGAGAGGTTTGGAGATGATCTTGGAGCAGAGACTCCAGAACAATATATATTGGTTTTTCCTTGTGAACACAGCAGGTCTGACAGTTTTGGCCTCCTTGTTCTCTTCAGTGAAAGGCAAAAGTGAGACTGAACACATCAACTAGTAAGCAGCAGAATCCAGAGGGAATGAGCCCAAGGTTCCTTTCCAGTGCTCACCAGTTCACATGCAGCATCGTTGCTTGGTCTCTGATGCACAGCTACAGAGAGAGATACACAGGGAATGGCAGTTTCCAGCAACTGGCTAAATGTGGCTTCTCTTAAAATTTAAAAGTTTGTATTTTTCCTTGTTTATTTTTCATGTTATGTGCTCCTGCTGACATCACAGCTGAGCAAACATCCTCCTGTCAATAGGCACGATCTTTCCTTTTCCTTGCAAGGTCTAGTTCAAGGTCCCCATCTAGTTTGGGGACCCAAGGGAAAATAAAGGAGCAGACAGGCAGCTTGCTGAGCTGCTCTGTCTATGTCTTGGCTGCAACAAAGAGCCTTTCCTTTGCAAATGAATGCAAAATTCTTTATGAGGGAGGCATTATAGTTGGAGATGGATCAGCTCAGTGAGGGGACTACAAGCTATAAATAAAAAATGCAGTTATTATAGGTGGGCAGCTCAGTACTGGTTGTATGTTCTGACAATGGATTTTCACATTTTGCTTGGCTCAAAAAAGAACTGTAAAACTTTGTTGTGGTTTTTTGTTATTTTTGCATTTTCTTTATGGCTTAATTACCTTTCATGTCAGAAATAAGATATGCAAGCTGACAACAGAAAAGTTTAAAGTTCTAGAAAGATTTAGGTGTAGTTTGATTTGAATTCAAAATGATGGTTGTTCTGAGAAAATGGTGCTGTTCTGGATTGAGATCTCTCCTAGTCACATTCAGTTCTATGGCAGCATCAAAGATTTGCTTTCATATTTTTTTCTGGGTTGCAATATATGGCTTAAACAAGCTCTTGAGCCCCATCAAGAATGGCCTCATTTCTAAAGTCATCATTATTAAACTCCATTAATATAATACATCCTTTTTAAAGGTCCTTAAGTTTGGGGCTTTTCCTGCAATCACTCTATTAGAATATCAACCTGGTGATTAAACCAAATGAAACTAAGCAAACGATTGTTTGTGTGTCTTCCTCTGATGCCACACATTTGCCTGTACTGCTAAAAATTAGAATATTTCTTTCTTCCTTCCCTTTGTAAAGGTAATTCCTTTGCCAGAGAATGTGTTTCTCAGTTATGGACAAACAAAAATCTGAACTAGCTCCAAATATATTTAAAAGTTACGCACATAAAACCCCCCAAAATCTCACTTTAGAAAGACTTTCCATATCAGAAAAGTACAAATCACAAGATTTTGAGAGGTGGAATAGGTCAGAGCAATTGCAGATGAAATTCAAAGCATTGCAGAGGACTTTTGAAAGAAGTCAGGAGTTGTAACATAGAAATAATCTTCTACCTATTCCTTTCCTGTCACATAATTGTGCTCCTTGAATCACATGCTCCTTGAATTGCTATATATCCTCACATTGTTGTCTTCTTCACTAGAATTTTAAAGCTTACATTTCATGGCACTTAGTGCCTGTGCTCTCTCCTCTGATATTTTTACTGTAATTGTTATGGTGTCAGCTGTGCTGATCACTTCAGAGGGATGAGGTCTTAAAAGTGTGGGTACACACATTCAATATTTATGTAGCCTTTTATCAGGATACTGCATTTTTTCATTCACTTTCTGTATCAGTCTAGAAATGAAAGGAATATTATTGCAGGAGCCTTGGCTTTCCTCTTGTGTTGAGATTTTTCAAATGGAAAACAGAGCTACCTTTTAAAACATACCCTTGATAAGAAATGAACTCCAGATCTGTGCCACTTGAATTATTTAGCCTGACACGCAACAAATAGAGCAGCTTAAGTTCTCCATGGAAGCAGTTTGCTTAAGAAAGAGGACACAAATCAAACCAGTTGCATATTTAAGTGTGACTGCACCAGTGTGTAAACCTCACCACACTATAATGTCAACTTTTGATAGCCATTAAAAGAAGAGGATATATTTTCTTTCAGCTTTGGTCATTTAGAAGGTGTATAGAAGATTTCCTTCCCCCTGCAAGCCCACATTATGCAGTCTTTTTTTTTTTTTTTTTTAATCCAATCTGTCTATGTCAGAAGCACAGCAGTAATTCTGCTTCTCTGTATGAGGGAAATTGTTTTCTACTAACTGATGACCTCAGCATAGCAGTTTCTTTTCTAGCACATCAAAGCTCACAGTCAGACTTGCTGCAGCAAGTGCACTTTTGAGTGGCTTTATGACATATAAAGACCCTCTTTGGCATTCATACTGTGCTTTTCTATTGTTTACAAGCTAGCAGTGAATTATTTATGGAAGTTGCTGGTGATACGACTCTCCTTTTGCCCAAAAGCTGTATTTTATCTTATGATGAGATTTTATGTGAAAGCTATTTTGGGGGTTTATGTCCTTTCTACATTTATTTGACAGGTTTTATGGTACCAATCCCTTGATTCCATTTTTTGTTACTGATAAAATCATTCTCAGAAAATGATTATTAAAAGCAGAATAGCTTTAACTCAGCTGATGATATTTTTCTCTGCTTTTCTGTTTTTGAGTGATTTCAGATGTGATCATACTGAACAAACACATGAATATTCTTAGCAAAGGAGCAGCCATTTTTTTTCTTCAGTTAAACTTTATATCTTAAATCCCTTTATAGTCTGTGGTGAAAAATAGCTATTGAAATTAATCTGACTCCAAGATACTCTGTTCTCAGCAGCACTGGAACATTCATAGTGAAATAGTGAAAAATGTGCCATGATCACATGGTTATGATCATGGCAGATTGGATCAACTTTTTTTGGGGTTGGCATGACTTTTCTGCTTATAGATGCAAAATTTTGTGCAGGAGGTGTTTTGAATATATATAACATGGGATTTTCAGAAGTGGGTAGGACCATAAAAATCTGTTCAATTTCATTATAAGAGAGCTGGATTGGCACTGAATGCTTTAGGAGATACTATTTTTAGTGTGAGCAGCTCCTCTTAAGGGTTAAGTATTTATGTTGGCTGCTTCTCATTTCTCTTCTTTGAGAAAATATGTGATCTTTTGAAATACATCATGTCTGCCAAATTTTAATCTCAAGGACTCAGCTGAGTTGCCTAAACATTGGCATGTAGTTTAATCTGAGATGCCAGAGGGCATCCCTGACATCTGAACAGGGCTGACAGATTACTCAAGAAAGAAGGGAAATAGATGTACTGCTGGTTTAGCAGCTGAAGGCCAGCCAGAATACCCTAGAACATCTCAAATGGCATTAGCAGTCTGTCCATAGGATGTGAATCATGCCTTAATTTCCTTTGTGGTTTCCTTCAACTGTCTAGGTATGATACTGAGGGAAAAGAAATTAGAATTAGCTTTCTAATTACTTTTGCTGTAACAGAGGCTTAGTGGAGACACCACATTTCCCATTTATTGCCATAATAGTTGCAGTTTCCTGTTTGACTGATGCCTTGTCTTGTATTTACATGTAGCTTTAAAGATCTCCATATGCAGGGACCTGCTTTATGGAAAGGCATTGGAACAGGTCTTGGCAACAGTACAGCTATTCCAAAGCCAGAACATGCTCAACGTGTGCATTTGTCTCCAGAAGTGGAGACCCCCAGTCCTGCTTGTTATTCCTTTTCTACTTACACAGCCCAGCAAATAGAATTTGGTCTTTATTTCAGTAGCTGGGGGTCTGGCATTTTATAAAGACCTAGTGCCTACTTGACTGGCGTTTTTAAATTTGCTTCTAAATCAAGGCCTCCCCACTCAGTCAACCACCCACAGAATGACATTTCAGAAATAAAAGTGTAACATCTCTGCAGATATGTCCCTGGTTACTGAAGCATCTCTCAGTCTCCAAGATAATTACAGCCTTACCTGTGAGCTATGGTTCTGTAAGTGAAGTAGGACCTTGTATCTCAAAATACCAAAGGCTTTGGAGCCTCAAAAAATCAGATAAATTGTAGTCAGTGACTTTAAGACCTATTTTCTGCCTGAGTTGGGAGTCAATGTAGATACATGATGGAGCTAAAACCAGTGAGGGATAAGGCCTACTGGTCCTCAAGGGAAGTTTTCATGCTTGCTTATACCAAAGTTCTGCATTCAGAGCTTCCATCACATTCAGCTACAGCTGTATGTGAGGCAGGTATTGAACAGGAATTGATCCAGTCAAACATTGCAACCAAAAGTAAAAAATGACCAACCAGTAAAAAGAAGCTGAAAGTAAAGAGAAAAATTCTGGGTAGCTAATTATTTCAAAAGAATTTTGAAATTCCAAAAGAGTTAAAAATTGTCCTTAGGAAAGCTATTTATTCTTTCTATAATGGGCAAAATTATTCTTTAATTTCAGCCAGTATTTGTCCTATCACTACTACTACTATTACTATATACTACCACAAGTACTACACCAGCATACTAACTAGAAATATACTCGGTTTAACTCACTTGATTTTAGTACCTGTATTTTTTTCTTAAACACAAAAGGGCACAGTCAGACCTATTGTCTTAGAAAATTCCCTTAAGGTTTATCAGTAAAAAGTAGTCCTGCGCTGTTCACTGGAAATCTGATTGTTTTGTTCAAACCACAGTCTATTCTTTCCCCTTCCAGAAGTCCACTGAAGAGCAGTGATGTTTTATTCTTAGTTCTTTAAATTCAGCAGACAAGCTTCTCACATCTGGTCAATTACCTGTGTCCTGCTTGCCCTTTCTGTCTAATCCCTCTCTTATATACAAGTCCTTTATGATGTGACAGTTGAACATTAAAAACAATGTGAGGTTAGATCAGAGGCAAGCTGAAAGTAACCCCTGTCTGAATGACAGATGCCTGTGCTGTACTTACATTTTGCTTCTCCAGCACAAATGCCCATGAAGATGATCTTTCATATATAACTTTAGAGAAATTTAACTTAGAACAGAACAAAATTTGTTAAGAGAACTTTTAAAAATTAAAAACATTGAAAAATGAATTCTGCGTAAATGAGTTTGGTATTTATTAGCAATGTTTGTTTAAAGCTATAAGATCTTGTAAAATTCTTGTTAGAAATGACTGAACAAACTCTGGATTTGATGCTTGGGCAGTGAAGTAAAAATAAAGCACCTTAAATGCCTCGTGCTGATGGATGACACCTCTGTGTTCTGTTTATGAGTGACTTTAGTGCTATAATTTTGTGACATTTCAACGTGGGACATTTTTTAACCCCATCTGGAGATCAGTTAATTTCTCTTTTTTCCACTGGTCTTTGCTTTCTCTTGTACCTCAGCCTTTCATACTCATAATAAAAGCAAAAAAGACTGTATTCTAACATTTTATTATGACCAAATTGTGCTTGGACTGGGCGTAACAGAAGTGACCAAGAACATGTGTCCATGGAATAAATATTTCTGAATAATTGTAAGGTTTTCTGAGGGCCATGGGATAGACAAAGGCAGTGTCCTGGTTCTGGCCAGGACAGGGTTAATTTTTGCAGTGGTGGGAGGGGCATGGCGAAGACATGGAGGTTATTTTATACCCCCTCACTCATTGCCTGTGTCAGGGGGAAGGGAGTCTCTTTTGGGGAGAGATTATGTCTCACATTTATTTACATTTTATTTACTCAGGAAATGTGCTCCTGTGCCTAAGTCACAGATCTCCAGAGATCAGTCTTATTCTTCTCTTTACTATTTTGTTAATCATGAATGATTTAAAAAAGATTTTTCCAAATAAGGGTCTGAGGATGACTAGTGGATTGAAAAGCTGTGGAAATTGTTTTCTGGGCTTATTAAACTGTGTTTTCAATAACAGCTAGAATTTGAAGTATAAGGGGCACATGACTATCTACAAAAATTGAAGAGAGCAAGCAATGGCCCACTCCTCATTACCACACTGGAGTGTGATATATTCTGTCATTAGTCCAGACAGGGTGAATGAAGACTGCAGGTGCTGATTCCCAGTCCCAACTAATTTTCATTCTGGATATTCTGGTTTGCTTGGCTTGCTCATTCTTTCAGAAGCAGTAGTTTTTCAGTCACACTGCATAATACTCAAGACTAATCTAGCATAGCATTAACTGAAAATGTTAAAAATATATTTTAATTTTTTGCCAACACTAAATATAAGCCTTGTGATAAATGAAGAAAGGATATTTATATCTGTGTTTTCAGAGCTCTCAGAGAACAGAGGAAATCTATACATTCACTCTACAATCCCCAACCCACTGCCATTTCCATGCCCTTAACATGATATTTATTCATTGCAAATTAAAGTCTTATCACTTCTGCCTTCAATTCCTCTGTAATAGCAGAAGCAGTAATCTAAACAGGCTGCTAGATTCCAATGACATATTCATTAGGACTGAATTATTAGTTTAGCACATCCTGAAAATAGGGACTGCTTAGTACATTTGTGCAGATGTCACTTTGCTGTGAGCACAAACTAGGAAAGGAACGACTACAAAACAAACTGCTACAGTTCTGTGCATACCAGTTGTTTTGGTAACCATTCCCTTCTTTCCTCCTCCAAATAGTATTCCTCTGACAGAGTTTGACTGGCACAGCAAAGGCATACGTTGATATTTGTAAATCAAACTAAGAGAAATAAGGGAATTCAAAACAGTTGGGTGAAATGTTCTCTGAACCTAAGAAACATCAGAGAATAAAACACACTTTCTGCAATAGAACTGCTGTTTTAAAATGGTAAAAAACCCACATAAGTTCACATTGCACCATATGGTGTTGAGTTAAATCTGCTTCATAGTTTTGAATCAAGAACATATGCACCCAATGAAGTGGCAGTTGTTAGAGAAAATATGACTGTTTTGTTAGTAAATAACATTTGAAAGCTACAAACAGCCCCTAATTTTTTTCTTCTCCAGTAGATTATCATGCAGAACAGCTACTACCATGAATGAGCATTTAAAATCTATTGACTCGTAATCACTTTAGAGGGTGAAGGAGCTGGCTCGGTGTGCAGGAGAGTCTGCACAAACTTGCTTGTCAGAGGAGATCACAGAAATATATTTGTTATACTGCAGGTGGCATTTTGATGTTTCAGTCCCACCTTTTTGAATGAGGAGTGATCAGGCTGTCAATCAGAGTGGAGCAAGAGAAGCAGCCACTTTTTTGTTGGATGCATTTTCCCATTTCATCCTGTATATCTCACATGCGTAAATCAAGACATGAATCGTGCTAAGTGCAGGCTAAGCCAGGCTGCTCAGCCTTTCATGTTTACTCATTCCACTGGGGTAAAACTATAGCTGTTTTAGCACAGTGATCTGAACCTGTGGACGGATATTGGTGCTCTGTACTGGGTGCTGGTGATCCAGCATGCCCCAGGCACCTGGCGAACTGGTGACTTTGTACACTGTGTCAATACTTGGTGAGGAGTGGGAGAGGAGCAGAGAGCTGTAGAGGAAAAGACATGCATAGAAAGAGATTTCTGAGGATATAGCAAGGACTCAGACAAGTCTCTGCCTTCTTGTTAACTGGCTTTTACTGTGTCTAGTCCCACTCTGAGTTTGGGAGCAGTAAGAGGATATTTTGGGTCCCTGCCAGTGTTTACATAAGGAACTGTCCACACTCAAATGCTTCACTGGCTTCAGTGCTAGTGCTATCTAAAATAGCAACTGCAGCTTGTGAAGAGCAGCATGTCTGTGTGCTGTCAGGGATGTGATTAAGGTTAAGAGAGAAAATCAGTGGGGGGAGCCCAAATAGCATCCTGCTATTTGGGTGCTTTTGGCTATTTGCTCAGCTCAGGAGCCATCAGCCCCCCTTAGGCCACTTGCACAAACCCAGAGGAGCACAGGGGCATAATGGCATGTAAGAGTGGACCTGAACTGAGGATTCCTTAGGAACCACCACCTGTCTGGGCCTCTCCCAGGACTACTCCAGCAAAGCCCAGCCCCAGTGTCCTGGTGTGAAGTCTGTTACCATGGGAGCAGCACTCTGAATCACCTTTTGGACTAACAGGGTTACTGCCTAGGGCCAAGACCCCTGGTGTGATGCAGGGAAAAGGCAGTTTGGCATCTCACAACATTTGGGGGGAGGAATCAAAGGTGGAGAAGGGGAAGTGTTTGGATGATTTGGGGTGGAACAAGAATGGGAAATTTGAGGGGTATACAACACAAAAGGGCTTGTTGTATGTAGATTGTGGGCTGGTCAGCACGTATGTCTGGCCATGCCCCCTACCTGGTCAGCAGTCTGTCTTCTCATTAAATTCCTGTTTCCTGGGTCAGTGACTCTTTGTTCTGTGTATACACATGTGTGCACAGAGGTGTGAGTGCAGTGACTGGAGCCAGACCATGGGCTGGAGCAGCTGTGTGTCCCTGGGCTGGAGCAGCTGTGTGTCCCTGGTGCTGTGGTGAGTGTGGGTGTGTGTCATCAGTAGTGATGGCCAAGCTGGTGAGCAGCTGAAGAAGCCTGGGAGCAAGGGAGCCTCTAAGGGCCAACTATGAGTGCAAGAGTGCCTGTGTATCTCTAAAAGATGAGGCTTAGGGCACAGGAGGATGGCTGTTGGGACCAGGGAAATGCCAGCTCTGTGTATGTGTTTATATGTGTGCATGATGATTTGCACTAGGAACTGGAGTGGGATCACAGCTTTGGGGTTTCTTATGTCCAGGTTCCAGTAGCTGAGGAAGCTGAGATCAAAGAGGAGCTACTTGGCAAACTGCCTAAGACCAGCCACTGACACACAGAAACACACAGGTATATGTGTGTATATATATAATATATATATATGTGTGTGTGCGTGTGTATAACTGTGCATGTAGGTACAGATGTGGTGTGTGTGTGTTCAGTGTGTGCATGTCCCTGCTGGGGATACATCTTCAGCCTCACTTTGAATTGAGTCATGGGACATGGAGCAGCCTTACCTCTATCAGGGTTCTGGATCCAGCATGATATATTTTACTCTAACATATTAATTCTGTATTACGTTTATTTTGTTTCCTCACTCATCATTCACGTTAAAAGCCCAGTGTCAAGGACAGCTTTCAAGTGCAGCAAGTGTCTTACAGTAGTGCTAGACCTGTGTTTTAGTAACACTTACATCTTTCTGAACACATGCCATTAAAATCAATTATTTAAAGCCCATCCTGCTGGAGCACATAGATGCTGGGATAGACCCATGTGGTACCAAGAAAATTAAACTTTTTCTTATCTCACGAGCCACTGACCAGGAACGGAGTGAATGGAAATAAGCTCATGACAGCTGAGAGTCTCCACAACTTTTGCTCAGCTCTCCATGGGGAGGAATGACTGTCTTTTCTCAATTAATCCTGACAGCAGAAAGATTGGACATGTGACAGCTGTCTTGACAAATATCTTGATCATAGTGCTTAATCTTTCCTTGACAGTCTTCACAACCAATGAAACATAGCTCCTATCTTTAAGCTTGACAAGATCCTGGAGAGCTCAAACTAATTGGTAATGTTGAAGTCTAAAACCTTTGAAAAAGTGTTTACAGGTTATAGTGGCATATAGCTAAGTAAAAATTCTTTAACACCTCTAAGACACTGTAAGTGTTATTCTGTTCTCTGCTGAGGGCAGTTGCTTTACCACTGCTTTTGCTGACCTTCCTTTCTCTCATTTTTTGCAGTGCTTGCTCAGGTCTAGTTTTTATAATTCCCCTCCTGTACTGTAGCATGACTGTGTTTGAATTTACAAGATGATATTTCGTGAGTAGCTGATCTCTAACTAACTGGGGTGCTCATCCTAGTCAGCATTTTAGCTTTCAGATGAATAAAGCATGAATTTGCCTTCAAGGTTTTGTGAAATAGTGACTGCAATATTTAAGAAAACATCTTTGGCTTTTTTCACGTCCTTTCGCCCTTTCGCCCAAAAGAGGGCACTCTATGCCTTTCTTTCAATTATTATTATTTTTTTTCTTACGTTCAGTCATTAATTACACAAAAGACGGTGCCACTTTTTATTTACGGTTCAAAATATGTGGATCTCCCTTGTCCATCTCTAATGAGAATCATTCACAAAGTAAGGAAAAGGAAAAAATTCATTGTAATGCGTAAATAATGAAGTATTATTCCTTTTCATTTCCCCACAAGTAAAAAACCAGGAATTGGCTCACGATCTGACCTACAGTGCTAACCAGGAAGCAGTTTCATTGGGGAAGCAGAATTTGGGCTTCCCCATGATGGAAACATAAAATAATCCAGTCTTACATTTTTGTGTGGCACCATGTTGGGCTTCACTCTCTTGATCTTAGTGCTTCTTGGGACAAATGTATCATAGAATCATGGAATCACAGAGTACCAAACTGGAAAATACCTCAGGGATCCTCTGGTCCAACATTTCTCTCAGCAAAGGAATGGTCTAGAAAGATAGGTAGGCTCTCTATCTAGCTGAATTTTAAAAGAATCCACTGCTGGGGAATCCTCCCCTTCCTTGGGGAGAGTATTCCTTGGGCTGATTATTTTCATTTGGAAAATTTTTTCCTCTTGTGTCTAGTAAAAATCGCCCTAGGAGTGACTGGTGCCCATTACCCTTTGCCTTTTCCCTGGACCCCGAGTAAAAGGGGAAGTTTCCACCTTTGTAGCCACCCTGTGAGTACGAGAACATGGTGACAAGGCTTCCCCTAAGCCTTCTTTTCTCAGGGCTGAGCAAACCCAGGTCTGTCAGCCTCCGCTCATACAGGCTTGCCTGCCCTCTGGTTGTCTTTGTGACCTTCCTCTGGACTCTCTCTGCTGTGTCCACATGCTTTTGTATAGCAGGGACCAAAACTGAAGCTGTTATTAAGGCCATGATCTGATCATTAGGGTGGGATAAGGATTTCTTTGACTCTGCTGGCGATGCCATTTTATGTTAGGGTTTTACCTCTAGCTATCCCTAAACCTCTCTCTGTCTTTCTAACACATCATCTGTATCTGCCACATTATCTGTATCTTTATCCATATTCATATAAATATATTTTTTCTTTGATTCAGTTTCAAGACTTGCAGATTAAACTCTTAGAAAGTAAATTTAAGGAAAAAAAAAAGAGGACAACTATTTTTATACATGAAAAAAGAAAGTTCTTTTTACTTATTGCTTAAAAAATATCAGACCGAAAGTTTAATTCCACATATTTTATCTGCTGACTGCTGCTTCTGCACACCAATGCTGTCTTAATAGCTACTATTGCTCAGTTCTCAGTGTCAGGTTTAACCCACCTCTGCATCTCTTCAAGTCTTCTTGATTTCCATTTAATTGTATGTGTTTTAAATCAGCTCTGAACAGGTCTGCCTGTTTTTCCATTTGATATTCTGGTAGTCAAATTTCTCCTATGACAAGTGCAGGTGAAGCAAACCCAATTCATGTCTTCATGAAAAAAACTTTTGACTTCAGAAATGATATTTGTCAGTAAGAGACTCACACATATTTATATATGAAGTTATATGTACTTTTAAAGAATATTTCAAGAGCTGTAAAGCATATTTTTAGAACTGCAGACTCCTATCTCTTGCTGCTCAGCTACCTTTAAAAATTGACTGCTGATGCTTTAGTTAAAGAATCTTTACTTGGGTGTCAGTTGAAGCACTTGAAGCTTGGCCATATCTTCAAAGAGTCTTTATTTATGCCAAAAGGATGTTACTTCCTCAGCCCAACATGATTTCAGCTAAATGGAGTAATATGCAAATCCATCACACAGCATTACCACTCACCATATGTGCAGAGATTCTGCCTTTCTCTGTGGTCATGGGCATCTCCAGATTCCCTCATGGAATGTCAGCATTGGGACAGGAGTTCATTTTTGGTCTAAACTTTCTGTCCCAAAGTTATACATCTAGAGAGTGGTTGGGCACTGGAACAGGCTCCCCAGGAGTGGTCACGGCTCAAGAAGTGTTTGGGCAATGCTCTGGGGAATGGTCTTGTGCATAGCTGGGATTTGGACTTGATTCTGATGGGTCCTTTTCAACTCAAGTTTATTCTGTGATTCTGTGACCATATTTACCTGAATAGCCCTGAAACAAAGTACCTTATACTAGGAAAAGTTCAGAAACTGATTGAGTTGAGGTATTTTATGTGCATATGCATACACACACACACATGTACACAGAGATAAACACAAATACATATGTATGTATATTTGTACATATACATACGTCTCCCTAGAAAGAAAATAATCCCAGAAATTGATCAAGTTTGATTTTTTTTCGAGAAAGGACATTTTCTATGAGAAGTAAGTGCTGATTAGATAAGAAAGTAATTATTTAAAATGGAAGACAAGACGCAAAATCACACAAAATCTATTCCATGGTGTAGCATAGGACTTTGAAATTCTTTATGATGAGCAAAGCTTTATAACACATGGAGAAAATGAGTTAGTGATCAAACAAGGTTGTTTTCTCCATTTAAAAAGTTTTGAGAAAATTTGTTATATTCAAATATAGGATATTTAAAATGCAAATGGAAGTATGTTCTTAACATAGTTAAAGATAAGGAAAGATATATCAGTGAAAGTGACATCAGTTCACGTAAACACTGTAATTTAATTCTAAAAAATGCACTGGTTTATATCCATTTAAATACATATATATGTGGACTGTCATGTTGATATAGGAAAAAGAGGCAGGACCAAACATCTTGACACAGCTGTGTGTAACATTCAGGAGTTCTGGAATTACAGTATTTAATAAAAACATCAAAGGAAATCTTCTCTACAGAAGTTTTTCAGAAGTTAAAAAAGGGATTGTATCAGGCTTTTTGCAATAAAGAACACTAAATTTGTTCACCTTGGAGAATGATTCAAACCATAAGAATGAGGCTTCAATAGGGCACATTTTTCTCAAAATTAGTCACATGATAAGTGTGACTGGTTTTCTGAAATGGAACCCTGTAGGAAAATCAGCTAGAATTACAACCTTTTAGTAATATTAACCCTGTGGGATATATTATTGGGAAAAGTGGTTTTAATAAATAATATGTTTTTCTTCAAGGGACACAACACTGAAGATAAATGTTCTGAAACAGGGTATTGTGCATGTGAAAATCTTGGAAGCCAGGATGCTGCTAGAATAATGTAAAAAATTCATTAACTTTTGATCCAGCTGTCTTTTCCTGCTCTTAATGCCGCTTATGGTTTAATACCATCTTACTACCACTGCCATTAGAAAAAGTTGCCTTACTCTAGATATGCCATTGCATGCAGTGTTCAAACATAGTCCTCTCACAAGTTTTCAGTTAAAATATAATAAACAGAAATAGATGTGCCTCTATTTTGTTCCATCTAATTATATATTGTGACTAAATGTGTAAGAAACAAGAAATCAGGAATACTGTATATTATTTTCACTGTGGGTGATCAAATATTATTTAGTGGTTCTATAATTACGATGTATTAGGAAAATTCACATTCAAACTAGCAACATCCACCTGAGTGGTTAGACTAGTTAGAGTACACTGAGCTATAATAGAAACCATAAAAAAGAACAGTTTAATACATGCTAGCAGGCTTTTCATTGATAATGTATTCACTAAGTTTGTTGTTAAAAACCCACAGGTGTAAAGCACATTAAAATGTAATTGCTCTGACAGTTCAAGGCAATTGTTACATATTACATATTAAGGCATATTTTTACTATTTACTTTTAAGATATTCATGCACCTGAGAAACCACATATAAAACAGAGGAAATGGTAAAAAAGGAGCCATAAAATCAAATGACAAAGAGAATAAGAGTGATGAGCACAGCTGGAGAGAATTGTAGTAAGTGTATAAATGGACAATGAACTGCTGAATGCTCTCACAGACACATTTTCTACCACAGAAAGAATTCAAAATGCACTTATCCACAGAATGCTGAACACTACTGAGCTTTCACTAATCTCCTGGAACATTAATCACTTGCAAACTTTAAATTGTTAATGTGAATAGAAATGAAAGAAACAATCGGTTTCTCACAACACAGTTTATTTACTTTTCTCAGAAATTATTAATCAGTCTGCAATTATTTATCTAGTTCTTAAGAAACCTTCACTCAGCCTTAATGACATCTCCATCCCCAATTTGAATTAAATGAATTAGAAACTGCAAAAAATAACTGGACTGTGAAGCTAGCAAATTACTACCATACAATTACAGGGGAAAAAAATCCCCATGCTTGTACCTTCAAAAAGAGAAGAAGTAGAGACTTCAGAAAGCTTGTTAGGGACTGGATTGTGGTTATTGATTTTACATAGAAAGCAATCAAATTCACTGGTAAATCCCCTTCAGAGATAATTCTGTTTGAAGAGCAGACAAGTCTAATTGTTAAAACACACTTCTCTTGCCTACCTTTAGCATGTAGCAAAACCACATCAGCTGCTTAATTAATGAAGGCTGACTTAGAGCAAAGTCCAAGGAATTCAGACTTCAGTTTTGGTGTGGATCACAAACTGTACACAAGTTCAGAGAAAAAAAAGAAGCAGTACCATGATTATTCACAAATTCACTGGAAGATTTCAGCCTGCTAGATTGGGATTTACACATTTAAAACACACAGAATTTTAGACACAGAAAACACAGAAGTTCCCAGAGAAATCTGTCTTTTGTGTCTTCCCTTCAGGCATGGAGAGGTTCTCTTGAATACCTTGGTGGCAGTCATGTTTAGACAATGCACATGCAGAAATGCCTATGCTGGGGAAGAGCATACCTGATATATGGACTTTCTTGCAATTGAATCTCAAAAGGTGGAGGGGTATAAATGGAAATTTTTCCTTCTGAGGACAAGTGAACTGGAATACAATGCTGCCAAAATACATGCATATGCACTTAAGACTCAGGTGAGGAGCAGTTGGAGTAAAACCAACTCTCCATCTAGCAGCTGGAATTTGGCCTTCTTTATATAAGCTGGAAATGAGAGAAGAAAAAGGTAAAGGAGGTTGTCTGTTGCTCAGAGGAAGGACACCCAAGTGTGGTCCCACAGAACAGGCTGTCCTTGCCTATTTCCCACAGCTAGTGTCACAAAAAAGTCTACACACTCCAGGCAGCAAGATTGAAAATCCCAGTTCTCATCACTTCTTGATATAAATGAGACCCACTCTTACTTCTGGCCAGGACTTACCCCCAGCCATGACTTACCTCATTGGGAATGCACTTCTGTGGATCTAGTAGTGTGTTACCTTTGCTCATACTTCTGTAGCTGAGAATATCTAAACCCCATGTCTTAAAGCTGGCTGGGTGACTACCAGTTTCTGTAGCCTGTCACTTTCTTGCAATTCAAAACCATATATGCAGTTCTGAAGATTCAAGTGTACACTGGACAAATTGCAAATGTAATTTAAGTCTAAACATTTTCTGCTAGCCCTGCTCTCTAATGATGCCAGTTAGTTTTCTGTTCAGTGCCCTTTCGTATAGCCATACACCAAGTGCTTCATTGTGTGAAGCACTGAAATGAAAAAATCCGTCTTGTAATATCAGCAACGGAGACATGACCAATATAGGGGGAAATTAAGTATTGTTTCTGGACCACAGCAATTTTTGAAAAGAGTTCTTGGCCTGCTGGTTACCAATTGCTTTCTGACTTCAGAAATGCTGCAGCAAACTTGTACATCACATTGGGAAGCTTTTTTTTTTCCTTTAAAAAAACATCTTCTTGATTTTACTTTGGCATTTATTGTGAATCAGAATCTCATTGATCTGCTCATGACTTGCATCAGTTTATTCATTGGCTCATTACACAACCGGTTTTGGAGATGCCACTTCATCTTTGTCAGAGGAAAAGGGGACTTGTTTGAATTGATCCAAATGGTAGTAGAAAGCAAGATGGGAAAATAAGATTTCTTTTGTTTTATTAGAAAAGTGTAATGTTCCCTTACTGATAATAAAAATTTAATGAAAAGCAATTAGCAAAAGAAATAATTTTCAATAAAGGCAGTAATGTTCTATTAAGTCATACTTGATAGCTCAACAGAACTGTGTTTTATATTCAGTATTAAACTCTATGACAACGAAATTACAGAAGTTCTTCCAGGCATAATATGATTTATTCACCATGAACATGCAACAGTGACTGGTAGTATCTTTTCTGTGACAAGACTAAAATTGAACTCAGGACTTTCAGCAGATAAAAATACCAAAGCACTATCAGCCATGAAGATATCTGTTGGATCTTAACTCTGATGGTGATTAACATCCTGTGATGGAAGTCATGCTTTATTTCAAGGTTTCATTTGTAAGTGCTGTACAAATTAATAATAAATAAACCTTTTGATTCGTGGTTTATCAGTTTCTAATGCCTTCCGGGCTGATAGACTCTCTATAATCAGGTTTTATAGGCCTCTATTGATGTGCAGTCACTATCCATGAAATATTACTGTCTGAAATAAGGAAATAATACCTATTAATCACATATTACCCATTGAGAATACATCCAATACAAAGACATTTGGGGTGATGAGATAACTCCTGCTGCTCTGTGCTCTCCCTCAGCAAAATGCCTTTGCCAAAGCTGGCAGCAGTTTCCCTAAATCTCCTGTTGCAGGCACCCTCAATGCAGTGGAAATCTCTTCTTATTTCAAAAAGTTCATGAAGAGATGAAATAACAAATTGGTGTCTGTCTGTTCAAAGGGACTTATGTATGTAGTTATGATATTAACCCTCTCGACAACCAAAACCCAGTCCCAAACCTCTATATGCTTTATCACTCCTCTTAGCAATAAAGATTGAGGGGACGACTAGGATAGTATATATCTTTAATTTGGCTCACCCACTGCCAAGAGTTTTTAAAACTGAGCTCTATGATCAGAGTAATGAAGGAATATTGCCTTTGTTGCTATTTCCATGGTTTGAGTAGTGCAAGTTAGGAGGGAAGATTTTACTTATAAACAGCTGATGCCATCTAGGCTTATCCACTGAAGTTTTTACACATGAACAGATAAAATAAAATATAAGCGACTATTCTTATATGTTTCCAGAATGGTTTTAGGTTATGGAGCAGTGAATCACTTAGTGTTTATGTGATTTTAGGTATCTTTATTTTCTCAGAAATTCTGAGCATAGTCTTATCCTACTTCCAAAGTTTTAATTCCTCTCCTGTTTGGGAAATATTTCAAGTGTTGTTTGGACTTGCTAATTCTATGTTTAATGTCTTGGAGAAGGAAAGAAGAATGTTAAATGTTAGCTGCCATGAAAGATAACAGTTATTTATCTTGTGTTACTTTGTAAAGATAGGTTAGGAAAATAGGTGCTGGTTGGAAAGGTCAGAGAGATCTGGGGAAGAAGTGCCCAGATGTTGGAAGCCTGAAAACAGGGAGTTTTGAACTTTCTGCGCTGCCAGGCACTGATCCTCAGAGGAGCACTGCTTTTGACTTGAGGCCTTGGAGAAGGCTTCCAAAATTGAATGATAGGACTGGAATCACTGGTGTGTAATTTGAATAGAAATGTGTAATGTCACATGGTGAAGAGTTTGGAATTTGGGGTTTTGGAATATAGTAATAGGCATGAGACAAGATAGAGGTTTTAGAGCATTGGTTTTTCTTCCTTCTTGTCCTTCTTCTTGAGTTTAGATAGTACTTGTTAATTGAAGAAAAAATGCCGCACTGCAGATCACGGGTATTTAGTCATGGGGTCAAAAGTAAAAATAATGTGTTAGTTTTTAATTAGACTGTTTAACTTTAAAAGACCTTGTAATGAGCAAGATACATTGCCATTTCTTCATTTTTAGCTTGTTAGCTAGAAGTGCTGTAGCAATCACTTATTAATAAGAATTAATAAACAACTAAGTCCAAACACAAAACTCTGTCTCTCATGCTTTTAATCCCAACTCTGACTAAAAATGAAAAAAGAAGATAAAAACTAATACCCAGGCTGGCAGAAGAGCAGTGGCAGTGCTGGGAAGGCAGGAGCACATCACTGAGCGTGGTGACATTTTGGCAGTGGAAGGGATGCTGGTGATGAAGATGCTCCTGAGAGCTGGGGTGAGGAGGAGCCCGTGGTGCCAGCCTGTGTCACAGTCACTGTGTGCTTCTGCTCAGCCAGAGGGAGCCAGGGACCACTGCATGGGAGACTGGCAGTGCAGCTGCAGAGAGCAAATCTTCCTTGTCTTTCAATATGATAGGGCAGGATTCCGCTCCTGGTGCCTGAGGAAGTGTTAATTCCTATCCTATGTCTTCACTGAAAGCCCAGGCTCTGGAAAAAGGAGTAAGGAGTTCCTGGCTGTGGTGTGAGAAGGAGGCAATAGATTCTGACAGGAGCTTGGTGAGTGCCAGGCAGTGCTCTGGGCCTTGCCAGCCTTAAGAAGGATTCTGCTTTCCACCATAGCAGGTGCTTCTATCACTTGGCTCTTCTACTGATTAGAAAAACTGGAGCCAAAATTCCCAGGACAATCCACATTTTCTTAGGTCTTCTTGGATATATTGCCTCATTTTAAAATGTCCTGGTGGGTGAGGGAATGCCTTATCTAATTGAGTGGGACTGTCAGTAAAAATCTAAATTAAATGAGGATCTATGACAGGAAAGGTGAAATGAGAGCTTCTCTAATTACAAAATAATTTCATTTTGCCACACTAATTATTGAAGTATGAGGTTCACGTAATTATACATGACTGGAAACAGCTCCAGCTAACGCTCACTACGTTTTCCCAATTAAATTTTACAGCATTGTGTTTGAATACAGCCAGTCACACTCATTAATAAAACTGCAGGTGACAACAGACACGAAGAAGAACTTCTGAAAGGAAGGTTAGCATTTAGTCTTTTTTTTTTTTTCCTCTTTCTTGTGATGCTGTGTCCTGCTTATCTGTGCAGAGGAAGGACTGTACAGCACAGTTCTGTACAAGACTTGCATCCTCGTGTAAGCACAGCCCTCGTGTGTGCTGTCCACTGGGAAGGCCTTGCTGTCAGACAATTGTGCTTAAGTTTGTAACAGAAAAGAGAAGAGAACAGAGACTTTTGGAAAAAGAAAATTCCAACCAAAAACCAGTAGCCTGTAAGACAAACAGAACAAAATAGTAAGCAGAATGACCTGAGAAAATTTCAGATTGAATTATTCCTAAATCCTTTTCTCTCCTTTCTCTGCACCTCCATCACTCTTCCACTTATTTGAGATGTCTGGAATAACTCCTTTCTACTTCTGAAACTTTTTCAAATTAATTTGATGCTAACCTGTTTTGACATTATCCTATTTTTCCTCAATATTTATCCATTCTTCCAGGTCATTTATATCTGTTTCTGGCTTATATCCCAGTCCTCTTGGATAGTTTTAATGCAATTTTTTGGTGTGTTTTATTTTTCTGTCCCCTCTGTCACTGGACTCATCCCATGGTCTCAAAAGTGTCAGTGTCTTTCTCACAAGTACTTTGGTAGATATACGCGCACATAGAGACCACACACAGAGGTTGTAGAAAAAAAGGAAAAGTCTGTGACTCTTTTAGCCTTGTTCTTTCCTTCTTTTTCAGTTATGAACTCCTTTCCCCCCCACCTTTCCCTTTTAATATAGTTCTTTTTGATATTTAGCAAGAAAGTTACTTTCTTGACCTTCATTCTTTATTATTGAGGCTGACTGCATAGCATACATGGCCCTCAGAAATACAGTGTTAAATATTAAAGTGATTAAAATGAGTTTACAAAGAGAAAGCCTGCATTGCACATTTCTTTAGTCCTCAGACCAAGGACCCAAGTGTATGCCTGATATTCACTTAGCTATAAATGCAGTAAAAGAAATGAATAGATTCTGATTCTGTGAATTCTTTGACTGGATGTTTTTGGTTTTTTAAATTTCCTATGATGTGAAATCTTCATATTAAGAACCAATTTTCACAGGTTTCAACCATCAACATGTATTTACGCAGTTTGCTATAAGTTTGATATTGCTTGGGGAACCTGTAACTATGAGAAATTTTGTCTTGGGAAAGGAGGTGGAGGTGGCTGAGCCAAGTTAATAAGAGGTATAATGAAAGCAATCTGTTCTGTATCATCTTGTCCTTTCAGTGAGGTCTGTGACTTCTGTACTGACCCTGCACCTCTTCAACCATACAGCATTTCAGGTGGTGATTAGAGGCTCAGACTGTGTCAGAGCCTGTAATCATGATCCTTCAGTATTACAACAAAAAGCTTAAGGCTAGAAGAGAGAACTTGAGAAGAACGGAGTAAAAGGGTCCTCCAGCTGCTAACCCCAACAAATAAACTAGTTTTAAGCTTGATATTCTAGAAATTATTATATTTCAGGCCCAGCCTATTAAAACCTCTCACTCACTGAACTCTCTGTGCTCGATACATTGGACACTGAGGTGCTCAGCACTTCTAATCATGTGCACCTTCCCATCCACACAGATAATATGTGCGCTCTAATTCTGGTTACCAGTGGGATGGTGTGCACAGAGATACCTGTGCTAGCAAGAACTGTAGGAATTCAGCTGTGGTTGGGAGAGCTGGAGAGGTATGGGAGTCACCCACCCCAGGAGATAAGACATAAGCCAGTGCTGCTCCCAAAAAAGCCTCACTGTGTTCACAGGGAGATGTGCTCCAAGGAAGGAGCTCTGCTTCAAGCACAACACCCTGCAAAGAGCATCTTTTGCCTTGACAGGCAAGTGCAGCCAGTGCTGCACTGCACTCCCTGATGCCTGACCTGTATTCCCTCAGGATCTTCCACTTGGCCCTGTTGAACTTCAGGAGGTTTGCACAGAGCCACCTCTCCAGGCTGTCAAGGTCCCCCTGGCTGGCATCGCTGCCCTCCAGCACATCAACCAAACCACACACCTTGGTGTCATTGGCAAACTTGCTGGGGGTGCCCTTGGCTGCACTCTCCATGTCACTGACAAAAATATTAAAAATTGCTGACCCTAATACTGATCTCTGAGAACACCACTTGTCATTGGTTTCTATTTGGACATCAAACCACTGTCACGACTCTTTGAGCGTGACCATCCATCCATTCTTCATTCATTGAATGCTCCACCCAGTGCTCCATCAGATGCATATCTCTCCTGTTTAGAGACAAGGATGATGTGTGGGACAGTGTCAAATGATTTGCACAAGTCCAGGTAGATGATGTCAGCTGCTCTTCCCTCATCCACCACTGCTCTAACCCTGTCATACAGGTTCACCAACTTTTTCAGGCAAGATTTGCCCTTAGTGAAGCCACGTTTGCTGTCATCGATCACCTCTTTATTTTCCGTGTGCCTCAACATAGCTTCCAGGAGAATCTGCTCTATGACCTTGCCAGGGTCTGAGGAGAGTTATAATTTCATACTTGACATGAAAACAAGGAAGCCTGGTTTAATTTCTACTTATGTCCCTGAGTAATAAAATAAAGACATCAATGCTGTAGGTGATGGGAATTTAAAAAAAACAAACCCAAAAACTTTTGCCTGCCAATGTGCTCACAAGCATAGAACTTCCCTTACAGCATTTAAAATAGATCCAGAATGTAAACTTAGCCCCACCAATTTAATGGTATGCTTGCAGAGTAGTCCTTATCTATGCTTGCAGAGTACCAAATGTATGTATAAATAAATACATATTACTATAAAAATTCATATCAACCTTGTTTTTTAAAAACTTGGCATGTATATTATCTCTAAATTGTAAAAAAAAAGTTATTAAGCAAAAAAGGCCATGCTTAAAGAAGTTTGTGTTACCTTTATGATATCTGAAGTCCCTAGACAGGCTTGCTCAGAATGTCCTTTAACTGCTCATTTATGTGATGTCTGTGACAGTAAATGGAAAAGAGGAGGACCAGAGTCTTTCATCATGCCTGAGTAAAGCAATATTTTACTGAACTTGTTTTGTGCCATCTACAGTTGAAAAAGCACTAAGATTGCTTTGTAACATTTCACAGAAATAAATTGAGAGCCTAAAAGATGTCTTACACCAAAGAGTCCTCCCAGAAATGTGAGTTTGTATCCAAAAGTTAAGTGTGGAACAAGAGCACTAGTTAGATCTCTGTTCCAGAAGGACAGAAACAACAGAATTGTAGGTGACTTCAAGGAGCAGATCTCCATGGCTCTCACCTGGAGTGATGTGGAAGGAGCGGCAAGCACAGAAAGAGTCAGGGAAGAGCTCTGCTGTTGAGCAGAGAGCAGGACTGTATTTTGCAATTACTGCTTTTGTTTTTTCCACTCTGTTTGCCGGATGTTTGCACAGTAAGTTTCCTAAACAAGCCTTCACTTTTAGGACCAGGGATCAGTTTCCTCGAAGGAAACAGACACTGAGAATCTTGTGGCCTACCGAGTCAAGAATCCAGTACTTAAAAAAATGGGCCAAAACCTTAGAGGTTATATTTCAAGCATGGTGGCTGGATAATTTGGGGAATGTATTTGTGCTACTATGTTACAAAAGCAGAGGAAAAACAGTTAAAATTCTGATTGTGTTGCTTCACATTGTTTTTAATTTCCTGAACACGAACAGAGTCATCTGAGTATCTTCGACCACCCAAGGAAGCAGGTTCTCCCTTTACTTTGGTTCTTGGTGTGCCCTCCTTTGGACATAGCTGACTGTGGCTTTGGAGAGAATTTCACAGGTCCCAGCTGACTCATCTACTGTTTGGCTGAGGCTGATCAGCTTTTTCTGCCATTGCTTTTTATTTCTTCTTGTGCTAGTTCCGTCTCTAAATGTTCAAAGAACATGGCCCATTACACTTGATTACTAAGAACATCTTGCAGTCTCCTTTCAGAAGAAACCAATGAAAGTTTTACCTTACCAAGCAAGAGCAGGAAATAAAAGGCTGTTAAAAATTAGAGAAAGAAAAAAGACATGAAAAACTGACTCAGTAACATAAGTACTGCATAAAATAGCAAGAACACTGCAATGTCATTTGAAGTTATGATTTAGACAAACATGAAGCATTTGCATTTTCAGTCTCAAACATGCAATTTCTTAATCACAGTTTTTTATGTGATTACAGCTGCAAAATCCCCAGAGGCTCTTTTTATTTTTTTTAGGTTTTAATTATTTTCTTGTTTGCATTTTTTCAGCTAGCTGCAAATAGATTTGGGGGGAATTTTAAAGATGAGAATTTGTGTTTGGCTTTGATTACTAAAATTTTAAATTTGATGCTTTTCAGGGGTTTGTTAGATAATTGCAAAATTTCCTGATGAAATGTATTTTCAGTCAGGTTTTTTTTTACTTGGAAGAAATTAATCCAAATTTTTTAGTCAGTTTTATCAAGAGGAGAGATTGTTTATGATTTCCTGTTCAGCAGTGGAATCTATGTAAATATTATACGTTTTCATTTTCTCCATATGTTCTTAATTGTGCTTTCTATTACTAGTTTCTTTGCATCTCATTCCTCCTCATAAAATACTAGTTTGGTACCGACATGCTTTTTTTCTCAGGTCAAATGGTTAAGTCCCTCAGCAATTAAATAAATTTTCACTCATTTCAGTGTGCAGACTGTGCTGAGTGGAGGGGTGATAAATAAAACAAGTGGAGCAGCCATGGAGTATGTATGACTAACTGCTGGCTAGAAAACGAGAGGGACAGCATTTGAATTCTGCCCAGCTCCCCAAACCCAAAGACATCTTGGTTGCAAAGTCTGTGTCTACATTATTATTTTAACTTGGATCTGGAGTCTGTTTTTGAAACAAATCTGATCAAGTCGATTTAGTGTGTTATTGTTCACAAATTTAAGAGCAGGTTCAGAGAAACCTGGGTTCCTTTCAGACAAAACAGGCCAGATGGTGAACTTATGTGCTCCTTCTACTAGCACACATCCAGTCTGTGGGCATTGGTTACAGATATTCTGAAGCAGAAGTCCCAGAACAAGTTTTGTGTGGATGTTGGACCCTCAGCATTGTGTCTCTTACTGTGGTTGTTTCTTGCATCTCACAACTGCAGATTCAGCCAAAGTCAATACTCAGTGTTCAGAAGTCAAAAGTCAATACTCAGTGTTCAACAACTTGGTGGAAATCAGAAAGAGAGAAATCCTCAATTATATACGTACCCACACACACACTTTTTATTATGAAAGTAGGCTTATATTTTAAATCTGGAATTTGGCTAATGGGCATAATTTTGCCACAGAAGTGAAACCAGATGGATGAGAGGGAGTAAAAGTAGTTCCACTCTTGGATCCCAGAAACCTGGGGTTTTGAGCTTTCTGTGCTTTCTGGCACTGATCCCCTGGAGAACACTGCTTTTGACCTGAGGCCTTGGAGAAGGCTTCTAAATACGAGTGATGAAGTAAAAATCACAAGTGGCTAGTGAATTAAAAGTGTGTGCCTTCACATGGTGATGGGTTTTAAATTTGAGGTTTTTATAGTATAGTAATAGCTATGGGACAATATGGAGAATTTTGGGCATTGTCCCTTTGTTCATCTTCTTTCTTCCTTCTTCTTTATGGTTTTCAGGTAGCAGTTTTTGGTTGGTCAGTTAGTGTCACTCTAAGGGTCATGGGAATCTAGTTGTTGGGTCAAAGGTATAAATGATATAGGTGTTAACTCTCTATTGGACTGTTTAGCTTTAAAAGACCTTGTAGCAGTTGCATCTCAGGCCATTTTTCCTCGCTTCTAGCAGGTAGCTGGAAGTGCTGCTGTACACTCTGTACTTTCTGATAAGATACAATAAACATCCAAGCCCAAACACGAGAAAAACTGTTTCAATTGTGTTTTTGTTAATCCTGGCTCTGAGTGAAGGCAGACGAGACTGAGACAAACCACTAATTAGGGGGTGCAAAGCCCCTGTACCGCTGCCACATTCTACCTGAAAGACTGGTGCTGTGGAAGCAGGAATATAATCCAGAAAAAGGATAATTTGAATTCTTACTAATTTATAGTCTATGATTGTGAATGCTGTCCAAATTGTCCAAATTGTGCTCGTACAAAATCACCACATTGTACAAGCACAATTTCATCTTCCTGATAAAATTTTATTCTATTTGACTGTTTTCTAACCTTCTACAGATGAATTTTCTCTTGTATTACACTGTTAGAAACCTTGCTCCAAAGGTTAATTCTAGCTTCACAACACTTTCCAGATTTGCATCTCATGTTCAAATGAATTATAATTCAAGTTCCTTGATTTAAACAAATCCTTTCAGTAGCTCTTCATCTCTAGAAATATATTCTACCTGCAGAGAACAGACATAGTATTGCAATTTTCAGGACAGGGCTGGGATGCTCATACCCAGAGTACAGTTTGGACATCTTCTCATGGCTTATCCATGAAAGCATCCAAGGTATTTTCTGGGCTATCCTGCCACAATAAAAGACAGAAGCCCCACCACTGGGGTTGCTGGTGGTTTGAACTGTAAAAAAAGTATGTCAGCATTTTACTCAGGATAAGGCAAACGTGCTAAAGGCTTGCACTAATAAACAGGAAACATATGTTTGCCTAAAGCAAACACAATTTTTGCTCATGCAAAAGTCATGAGTATGTGCAAGGAGTCTCTGAGGTTTTTGAACAGTTTTTAATATGAGATGAAGCAGCTAGGTAATAGACTTTGGCAATGCTGAGAAGAGGAAATGAGAAGAGAGTCCATAATCTTTAGAACTATCACTCTTCAAGTATCTTAAAAGAGAAGAAATGGGAATTGGCTATAACCTGGTCTTGTGTGTTAGCACAGGTACAATTGCAGGCAATATTATTAGCATACAAATTGATACTGTGCAAAAGCAGTCTTCTGTTTGAAGGTAATGGCCACGACACTGCAAAAAAGGGGAAGCTTATGTTCTAATGTAGCAGAGGAAGCAAATAAGCAATTTACACTGTACAAACTTGCTGTTCCAGAAATGTGACTGGCAAAATGGTCGATTTGTAAGCAATCTTTATGTTGATTTGGGAAATTTTGGAATACAATTGCTTTGTTCATCAGTCCAACACTCTTTTCTTAAGGCATTTGTTCCTTTTGAAGGGTCAGATTTTGACACACTGGCAGAAATGAGAGTATAAGAGGATCAGGATCTAAATTCTGCAATTAATATTTTGTTTTTATTATTTTCAATGGCAAAACATTGAGATGTATATCCATGTCATAAGGAACATATGCAGGTCCTCATTTCACTGATGCATAACCAGAGAAACACCCTCACCCAACAACGACATGTAACGTTACTCATCCAAAAGGCAGAACCTTAAGAAAACAAAGTCCTAATTCAGCAGTTGAGAGCTCTGAGTGTATCTTTGAGCACTGAGTTAATCTTTATTAACCCACTAGGGGAGGATCTGTAGGACTTTTCAAAGGCTTAAACATTGGGTGTGAGTCTAAATATCTTGCTGAACACAACCTAAATGAGAGCCTAAATGAGGCAGTGCTTCTCGATCAAAGTCATTTTGGTGTGAGATAGATGTTTCCACAGTTAAGCAAAGCATGGCACTGTGCCTCTGGTGGAACTTTACAGTGCAAAGAGAGTACTGCTTTGGGGTGTTTATGAAAAACAGCAGTGCAAGCTCTATTAGGCATCCAGTTAGAGGTAAAAACATAAACTCTGTGTGAAGATTATCTGGGTAATTAAATTACTAAGTAAGGATTATGTCAGATGGGGGGAGGATATTGTTATTAATAATTATTATTAAATTTTGACAGCAGAAGGCAGACAAGTATCTTAAACCACTTCCAGATGATTATCTCTTGATAAATAGAATTCCCCTCAGTGGTCTTATTGCAATTTCAGAACAGGCATATTATTAACAATACTGTGTTGCTCCATATTGGAAATGATAGACTTTAGCAGGCTGAACCGGACCACCAGCAGAGCTGCACAAATCCCATGGATCAGTGTTACCATTTGAACTGTTAACCAGGACTTTCCCATTGCCTTTTTGCCTTTGAAATGTGAACTTCCAGTGTTCATTTTCAATGTATATTCTGGTGAGTAAGCCTTCCTGAAAATTTAGTTAAGTTTAGGAAACTAAAATTACTATGAAGCTAAGAATAGACACCTTTTCCTTGTCATCACCAACCCCTGGTGGCCCACACTGGTGTCTCTTTAAAAAGAGTAGTAAATTGGGCTCCCCAGGACAACCAGGAGGTCCATGAAGCAGTGTGCAGCTGTGTAGGGTACAGATTCCAGGGAAAAGAGTCTGTCCCATTACCTACATCTGAGGAAGCAGAACAGACTTTTCTAACCTGACCAGGAGCACATCTGCACAGCCCTCTCCTCCTGTTGGGACACCCGACCTTGTAGCTAGGAAGATCCCGGAGAATGGAGAAATATTGCAGGGAGCAGAGACAGGAGGAGGTTTCTTGCAGGACACAGGAGTGTTCAGAGAAAGGCACCTGCTTCTCCCAAAGACATGCTGTAGCTTCAGAGAGGCAGCACAGCTTCTATGGCACAGCCATTTCTCACTCCCCATCCTGGCTGCAGGGAGCTAGTTGAGTTTTTTGTGGGTCTGGGTCTTCAAAGAGACGAGAGCAGTTGTTGGTTGCTGTAAAGTTGTTTATTGAATGAATACATCAGTCTTGAAGGCAAAGAGTTCAGAATATTAAAGTCCATGCTAAAGCTTTCTGGCATAGAGTCCTGAGCAGCACCAGCAGCTGCTTCTTTTTGTTCTTCTTGTTCTTGTTCTTCTTGTTTTTTGTCTTGTTCTTCTTGCTCTGGTTCTTCTTGTTCTCTTCTTTGTCTTGTTCTTTTTGTTCTTGTTCTTCTTGTTCTTGTTCTTGTTCTTCTCTTCTTTATCTTTCACCGCAGTACCGGGGATTTTATTAATAAATCATCCAATCAGCTAAAAACACAATTCTAAAACATTCTTCCTACACTTATCAGAGCTCAATTCTAAAGTACAAAAGTAGTGTCAGTCCTTACACATAATTTACACATATAGTTCTATCTATTCAAGTAAATGGTACTATCTGTTTTATCTAGAAATGCAAGCAATGTTCTGCTATGTTTTCATTATGTCTGGAGCTCAGTTGCTGAACTTTAAACTAGGCTTTAGGGCTTTTTAATCTCTCAGGGCCCTTAAAGTATATTCCTACTTACTTAAAACTAAAACTTACACTTCTACGTCATATCTGTGTGGCTTAATATATTTTAATTTCTCTAAAGGCTTTAATTCAATCCCCGCATTCTTTTCTCTCTCTGAGGGACTCAGAGAGGCTTCTATTTTATAGACTACAAGAGGACCTGCTCTGGGAAGTCTCCTCTCTGACTGAGCGCTGGGACTGCCAAGTTGTATCAGGTACAGATGCCAGCAGGTACATCTCTCATTGCTGTGCAGAGCTCAGGGTGTGACATGTTCTGCTCTGCTGGGCATTTAATCCTGATATAAAGGACACATTGTTTGCTTATTTGTTTGTAAGAATATTGCAGACATCAGTTTTTCTATCTTCCCACTAAACAGAGAAAAGCAACCCCCAAAACATTTTAATGACATAGATGAATCTGCTCTTGTGTTATTGGCATGATGTATTAATACAGGGATCTGGACTACTTTCTTCCATGTTTAGTTAGTATGGGTATGCAGCTTTACACATATACAAAAAATAAATCTGAAAAAAATTTGTTACTATTTTAGTTTTAATTTATACTGAAAGACAAGAGGTTTCTATGCAATAGTTACATTTCAGCTACTTGAAGCCAGCTGAGCGCCAGCTGTGTGCCCACAGCCTCTCAAGGGTGTGATTATTTAATGATAAAACTAATTTTCCTCAGTGCTCATGATTACCATTGCAAAAATTATTTTAACATAAACTGAAGTGGTGAGTTTTGAGCTGTCAGAAGGCAGGGTTGGTTACTCAGAATATTGAGCAGCCTTTTCAGAGGAACTGTGGAAAGTCCCATAAAATCACACTGCCTGTCAAAATCTAGGCTGAAGTCTAGAGTCCAATTTATCTTAGAGTGGTAAATAGTCTGCCCAGCTGAAAAAGAAAAAATTCTACTATGCCACTAGCATCACAATGTTTAGTTGTATTTTCTTTAAAGACAACAGCTATTCCAGGTCAAATGGGATTTATAAGCAGTATATTTGGCATCCTCTGATGCCAAGACACTGCAAAGAGGAACAATTTCTCATCAGTCATGTTCAGAATGAGCCAGACATGGTCCTTTGGATCAAAGAATCATAGAATCATTTGTGTTGGAAGAGACCTGGAAGCTCATGGAGTCCAACTGTGCAGGAAGATGAAGGCTGAGGGATGTGGTGGACCCTGAATAGGACCTCAGAAAACGGAATAAAATTTTGAGGCACACAAAAAAGCCATTGTGATGATTCTTGTGAGATATAAGGCACCCACATTTTAAGGAAAGCATTTGCATAAATCACTAACTTTATACTTTCCCTTCTTTTCCAAGTGGATGCATTGCCACCATTAAAAGGGCTACCAGGGATCATCGTGTCTTCAGTATTTTGAAAGGCAAAGGAATGGATGACATCTAATTTCTTATTCTTCTCCTGTCAAGCTAGGTGTTATACACTAAAAAGGAGCAAAAAGATGCATTTTTAACTTTGTGAGATAAATTGTTTTTAAGGTAGACCCAAAAAGTGCTTTTAGGTGGGACCTTTCCAAAAATAGAAAACTATAAAAAACTTTAATTTTTAGTTGCATCCAGTACTTGTAGATCTTGATACATTATTGTTTTTTGTATTTCTCCACATTTTAAAAACTATTCTTAATTTCCCTTTCAGTTTTCATTTCTCATTTGACACCTGATACCGTTGCCAAATTTAAAAAGAGAAAATCTAGTTTAAAGCACATTTTGGCTTACAAATAAAATATTTTTGTCTTATTAAAGTAAAACATTTGATTTTGAAGCATTTACATTTTTCATATTAAAATATGTTTTTTATTTATTCCTCTCTAAAAGTTTAATGTTTGGACAAGATTATTAGTGGTTAGAAAAAGAACCCGAACCCTCTAATTTTTGTGTTCATTAGCAGAATCCACCACAGACCAATGGTTCCAATTGATGAAGATAACACAAGCCTGGAAAAACCACCATTAGTCATAAGCATGGGTTTTCTCTGGAGGATTTTAACCACCCTCTGTTTGGGAGACCTTGCCATATGGCAGCTGACAGCAGTGCAAATTTTTGACAAAATGGTATCAGCATTTGCTGTCTGATAGTTACCCAAAAAATGCAACATTTCTATATTTTTAGGTGTACTGCACTGAAAGAAGAAGCCATCTTAAAATTAAAACCAAGGGATAGAGTATGGGTTATAAAGACTATATCTGAGGGTTATTATTACCATGAGTTATTATGTAAATGATTCCCCTTGCTCACAAATACACATATGCTTTTTTCCATCCTGATTTAAAACTTAATTGCAGTCCTTGACAGATTGCCATTGAATTTTTTCTCATAGAATGAATTAAAATATTGAAAGTAGAAAAGGATAGAATGGAACATTATGTCCTATTATACTAATCAAATGTACTAAAACTAACCCCTCCACCCCAAAACCACCTCCTGCTGCTATCCACTGCATCAAGATGGGTTATGAATGAATAAATCCACTTGGCACTTTATTAAATGAGGTCATGATAAGTGCATGAAAAAAATGAAATCAAAGCCCTTTATAGCTGGCAGGGTTTTGTCTTTGTAGCAATGAGTTTAAATCAGGGCAGCAAGATCATCAAAGTGCTTACAATTCCTTGCAAGAGAAAATTATAATTTTGTGTTTCCTGACTGTCCTTTGTAGCTGTTGTGCAAGTTTGTTAAAAATACTTCACCTTTTCCCACAGAATGTTGCAGAGCCAATAGCAGTAGTTGACTGGAAAAGGAGACCTATCGTTTTTCAGGAGGATAGGTGCAAGGAAAGCTGCAGAAGAGGATGCACTGCATGTTCTTGCAAAGTCAGGAAATCCCTCTGTGCCCGATGGTCAAAGGACAGGGCAGCAGGAGACAAAATGGAGCAGCATCCACCCCTGACATGGAGCACCTGTGATTAGGACCTCTGTAAGACTTGCTTCCCCTCCACAGCCTTTCTTATGGGCTCCCTTCTGCAGTTATATTTAACTCAGGCTGTAACAAAAGGATGCTGGCAAATGTCCTTTACTACTGAGAAATAATCAGGGAGTGGGAATACAACTCACCCTCTTCAGAGGGGCTATTTTTATGTACTGTAGCAATTTAATTACTGTGAGAGTTAGTCAATGCAATAGAGCCCTTATGTAAATGAGGAGGAGCTATTTTTCCGTTACAAATTAACATTGAAGTATTTATCTTCATTTAGGGATGAATGAACTTGAGCAACCTCAAGCTGTTCGCATACTGAGTTGTTCAGGAGGTGAGTTCCAATCCCGTTCTGAGTACTGTCTTGGTTTAGTAGACACATTAAACCAACAAATCTAAATAAATTAATAATTGACTTTGGCTTTGAATTGGTTGGAAAAGATTCCCCTACACACATCTGGGTATGCTTCACATTTATATTGCTTGTGATATACACTACTCAATAACATTTGGTACATTTTGTAGACAGTGGCTTCCTGTACAATTCCCCTCCGAAATGTTTATATTTTAAACAGTTCCAGATTTCTGAAAGGTGTGCTAGGATCTCATCTCTATTTCCTTTCACTTTCCTTTACACACTAATAGAAGGACATATTTAGCACACTGATCTGCATCACACAGCATTTGCTTAGGTCAGTGGTTTCCTGTGGTATCATGTCCTGGAGTTGCTCCTCTGTGCTCAGTACAGTTTAGTGCTCTGTCAACTTTCAAACGATTTGAAAATGTACTTCAGATGTGATAACTAATTTTGCATAAAGAAAAGACATGATCTAATGTACCAACCTGAAAGGATCTTGCGAAGAATAATTTCAGATGTTTGCATATATTGAAGCATTAAGAAAGATGTTCTTCAGTCATTTAATATGCATATACATTTTCAAGACTGGTTTCTAAAAATGCGACTACTCAACATATTATATCCTCTCAACTTTTAGTCTGATTAATTCAGGTATGATTCTATTTCAGGTAGCAGTGAAAGCAAGAAAAAAGTTAATAGAGGTAAAGAGAACAGAGGTATCTCTCCCCTCATAGTGATGCACTTTTGACCGTGCCAAGAAAAGAAGTGCTGGCCTGGCATTTAAGTATTAAAATTTAGCTTTGTATTTAGAATTTGCCAAGAGAATTTTAATTATGGCAAAGATTAAGTTTTTTCTTACTAATGATTTGAGAAACTGGCATTTTTTTTGCCACTGCTTGTCATCTAAGATGATGAAATGGGGTTCAGTTGCCTTAACACAGACCGTTTTTACTAATTTAGGTCTTCAAGAGGTGCTCCCACCTGCCTCCACCAAAAGGATACAAGTTCCTCCTGGGTCCCAGGTTATATCTGCCAACGTTCATGGATGCCGCAGATAGCTGGGGGATCCAGAATGGCACTGGGTCTTTGTGCTGAGGCAGTTGAAACACATTTTAGCTGCCTTTAAAATTCTAATTTGGAGTTACTTTTACATATTTGCAAAAGTAATTGATTTTTCCTGAGTGGTTCAATATAGGCATTTAGTTTATTGCTTTATATCTGGAAATTGTTACTTGTGACTTGTAACTGACCTCCTATATTAATATTTTCCCTGCTTAATAATTTGACATTAAACATGATTAAATGAGACATGCAATTTTGGGGTGTTGGTTAAAGTAAGAATTATCCAACCAGGACTCAAAAACTACACAAGGTGTCTTTGGTGGTTTGTTATAAATTCCTGTTTTTTCAGCTATGTAAGTGGTTCTATTGATTATTTCCCAATAACCTATCTAAAATATATATCTAATTTTTAAAAATCATAAACAATAAACATGACTTAGACTAATATTCAGGTTCCACTGTGCTGGCTGTTTGGGAATCATGACACTACTGCATGAACTACAAATATTCAGCTCTATGCTGACTGCAGAATTAGTAACAAATATAAAATTAAAAGTTTGCAGTTGACATGGTTTTTAGCTAGCTTAAGCTAGATACTGACTTTTTGCAAGTTTTTGCATTAATGAAATTAAAGTGCCTCATCTGTATGGGAAACAAATTTGGGAAGAATTGCGAACACAGTAAAATGAAAATTCTCTTTTGAGAATTTTGTGTTCAGACAGTATGGAGATGGGTAGCAGCATAAAATCTTAAAGCAAATTTGAACAAATGTTCAAATATTCCCCCAGCACACATTTACAATATTTGCAGCTAGTCATCCATTTCCTACCGAATGCTGTGTTCTGGAAACCAAGCAAAAAAACAATAGTAGAGAAGCTAATTAATCATAAATGAGTCTCATACTAGAGGATTTTTATTAGCCCTAAAAGACCACAGTAACAGCTCACCCTATGTCTACAATAAGAATATGAAATGTTTATGGATTTACTGGGCTTTTTTTACTGATTTGATGTTTTATACTATAGGGAAGACAGAGTGTGACCTTCTCAGAGGCCCCTTACATATATTGACCAAAACCATAAGCTTCTGAAGACACCACCATTTTGGTAGAAAACACCATTTTCATTTTGTTTCTTGTAAAGTGAATACCATGCAGATATCCTGTATTTTATTAAAATACTAGTGAAACATGAAAGTAGTTATTGATGGGCATAAGGGAATTATTTTTTATATTTCCATGTAATGGTCTTGGATAGTAGTTTGCCAGACTATTACATGCAGATTGAACTGAACAGAAACATAGTCTTGGCACTTAGTGTATGTCTTACTAATGTCTAATTATGAAATGGTTTGGTTTTTTGAAGAGGTTATAAATGCATATGTGTAGACCTACTAAGAATTCTGTACTGGCTTGCAGTTTTTTCTGTCCTTGAAGAATTGGTGTATAAGAGTACCTGAAGTGTCTGAACATTTGAAATCTTTATTATGGTATTTAGGTTATTTAGGACAGTAAAATACGGAGATCATCTCTCTCCTGTGAGAGCAATTTATATGACATTAAGCAGGATGCAGAAGGAAACCAACTTGGATTTTCTGCTTGCTTGAGAATTGTTTCAAGAAATAATTCAGTTCAGGAATATTTAGTAAGTAAATGTTAAGCTACCTGAACTGGAGTAGTTTAATGCTGGTCCATATTTTGATTATTAGGAAGGATCAGTTTGTACTGTTTTAGGCAGTGCTGTGCTCTTTCCAAGGCACATTTACTGCTATTTCTCCTCTTTTGGGTGTGAAAGTAAGACCTAAACAATTAGGCTTGTGGAATAAGCTTATGAAAGATGAAAACCAGGGGATGAGTCAGGAAAATTAAGCAAAAAAGGTGGCTGAGGGGTTAGTTCCATGTTTTAGATGCTCTTTATTTTGCTCATTGCTCTGTCGATTTGTTTGTTGATTTAAACATTTTTTGGTTTTAAATTTTCCAAACAATCTAAGAAGGAAAGTCTGTGGCACAGTGTCGATAGAAGGGTATTTCTGGGTAGGTTAAGTTAATTTACATGGAAAAATGCTTCCATTTATAGTGCAAATTAGAAAGAATGTAGCTGAAAAAAACTACTCCTGTTAAAAATAATTATAAATGAGCGTCAGTGGAAAATTTATATGCTCATTTGAGAAGGATCTCTGGCTTTTGCCTTGGAGTGCTGAATGATGATTAGAATAAAAGGTATTTCTGCAGTGGGGCCAAATGCACTGTAAAGAATATACTGCACAAGCTCCAGGTTTCCATAGTGTGGAACCCTTAAATGTCCACTCATATTTTCCTATTAGGACTGACTAATGTTCCTCTATGTGTGGCAAAAATATGGTCAAAATATATTCCTCCTGGAAACAAATGAGCAGAAGCCACCACTAAAGTTATGTGTATGTGTATATAAACATTGTCATTCTTTGCTATGATTGAATATATATCATGCTGTTTTTTTAAAACTCCCCACCCCCAAACTATTTAGGATTCATTATAGTATAGCGTGAGGTTTAGCCTATGCAAAATGGTTGCCTGCTGAGTAACAAAGAAGAGTTATGAAGAAATAACTGAAAAAATAAATTTAGTAAACTATCCATAGCTTATTATGCATAGCTTGGATCATAAAAGATTTAGCAAAGACTAGAGCAGAGCTGCCCCAGCTCCTGCACTGTGCAGCTAAATTCTGTCACACAATATCTGGGCTGAGTGTCCAAGTAAATGAATATGGAAGTAGTGTTAAATCTCTCAAACCTTATCTGAACTTCTGTAAGCAGAACAAAATATTTTTATAGTATTTTACATTACGTAAGATAATTTAAACAGTTTTACATAATTGACCCTGGACACACTTCTGTCTTTTGTTTCCTGGATGACTTTGAAGATGATCCCTAGATGCTCTTTGCTTTCCAGTGCCATGATGAAAATGGTAATGTCTAATTATGAAATTATTTGCTTTTTTGAAGAGGCATGAAAGAGTGATCCCTCTGGAGGCTGTGGTGTTTTACAATCACTGGAATCATTAAACCCATTCCTGACCATCAGCTTTTAAAGGTAGAGTAACTGATTGTGTAATTTTAACAAAATGCTTTTTACAAGGTTCAGAAGATCATGGAAAGTAAATGCAAGCACAGAAGGAAGCAAGCAGATTGAAGACTTCCTCCATCTTGAGCAGGAATTGGGGCTGGAGATCTTTTTAGAAATGTCTGACTCATAAGCATTAAGCATAAGAAGTAGATATTACATAGTATGTCTGCATTATGTAGTGCTTTGCCTGAAATGTTATTCCTCACAGAAGGTGTTATATTCATTACCACTTTTAATGGTGGTAAAGCTCATTTCCCCAGAATTTTAGACCTAGTTCTTCCTTTGTTGCAGTCTATTTCCTTTATTCAATCCCAAGGATATTTCTTTTTTTTTTTCTCTCCCCATGATTTGCTCCTGTTGGAGGATTCTAGGGCTTAGCCTCCTAGATGTCTTTCTTAGATTAGCACCACAAAATATTACATAGTTTGATTTTAAACAAGAGCAGATAAATTTCAGATGTGGTGTAGGGGTAGTGTGCTTTCTCTGGCTGCCACTTCAAAAGTTCCTGAGCATCCTGCTGTGCCTTGATCTCCTCATCCATAAAATAAAGATAAAAATAACAGCCTTTGGCTTAATTTTTTAAAATCAAAAATCTCTAAAATCTGTTGTGGAAGACTGAGATATATATGCTTAAAGTCCATTACTATACCCACCACATGTATGTCATGCATGATACCTGCCTCCCCTCCACTCCCCTCCCATTCCCCCTGTATTCCATGCTTAGATTTTGTCTGTGCCCTCCTGTTTCACCTCTTTTCTAGCTCCTGTGCACATCTGACCCATCCTTTGTTCTTAGGGACTGAGCTGCTGCACTTTTCCCATGATGAATCTCTCTCTATATTACCTGAAAACATGCTTAGTTGCAACAAAATTCTTGTTTCTCTGCTTCTAGTATTTGCAGAACTTCTTGGATTAGAACCCTCAGCAGAGCTAATTAATGCAGCCTATAATGGTGTATTTATACATCTAAATGATCTGAAAAATGTTAAATAAGTGGTTAACATTGTACACCACAATGGGATTGCTCAAAGTTAATGAAGTTAAACCTATGCAGAATGTTGGAGCATCGGAAGCCATTGATTTAAACCAGCACACATTCATTTGGGAGGTAGCAAAACTCCCTTGAGCTGGATACTGTGTTAACCTTGGATTTTCTTTAATTTTTTTTTTCATGTGGTGGTTCTTGACCCTCTGAACAGTAAAGACTGGAGCCTCTTCAGGGGAGTCTGGAATTCTTGTCTGGAATACTGTCTGTAAATGTGCCAAGATTGATAATTCAGACATTAGTATTGGTAATAAAACAGCTAAGGAATAAACTAGAGTGAAGAAAAGGAGCAATACAGATGATGGCAATACAGATGATCTCTAACAGGTTGACTAAAATAAGATGTGCCTAAGCTCTATGCCTTTTCTAGCCTCGATGGTCTTTAAATGTCTCTGTGTCAGCTCTGAAGTCAATTGTCCTAGAAGAGGGACCTGACTCTAGTGACAGTGAGAGTTTGCTGCTGCACACTCACTCAGGACAGCTCATTGTCTGCTGACAGCTTGTTTCACATGTGGTTTATAAATGAACCCTCAAAGGCCTGATGTGTTGCATCGTGTTATTTTACTTCTGTTTTCCATTTGTTAAATGGTTTGTTCCTATGTTAAAACCCCCTATTGATTATAGTAGTGGTTGCCCTAATCCCCACCCTTATCCTATCAGTCAGCCCCAATCCTCTCCCATTCCTCTAGAATGTTCCCCATCCATCATCCTTATCCACTCCCCTACAATTGTCAATCCCCGCTGGCCCCTCCCAAACTTACAGTGTGTTCTGTGTCAGTTATCCCCTCCTCGGTTACTCATTTGATGTCTCTGTGTATTCCCCGCCTATGTTTTCCCCATTGGTTAATTATGTATTCAGTCCCACCTTGTGTTCCGCCCCTAAGCTGTTGCGATTGGTTGCTGTAATGTCCCCTCCCCTGGGGGAGGGCCCGTATTTAAGTTGCTGCAAGTCCTTTCTCTGTGCCTTTTGTGGTATCCTCCCCTCCCCTTCGGTTATCTCCTGTTCCCCCCGTCCCTCCAATAAACCTATCCTGGACCCACAAAAGGACTCCCCCTGATCCTTTATTCTTCCCCGGACGCGCTGTCAGCCAAGAGGGCTCTCAGCCCCAGCCGCACTCCTGGTTCTCTGCCATCCGGGAGGCGGCCCACTCTCGGCGCCGGTCTCGCCTGGAGAGCTGGCTGGGCGAGCCGAGCTCGGGTGGAAAAGGCGAGCCGCGTCACTGATGTTTGGAAATCCAGTTGGAAATTAATGTTTCATCCAAAACCCTAAACCAGATGGTACTTGGCCAGTACTGCTGTTTGGAGCATTTCAGTGTGTAAATAGCTGGCCAGTTTCTTTTGCTGAGGGTCCTCTTCTGATTCAATAAGCTATAATCCTCTTTTTAATGTTTGAACAAATCATTCACCAAAGTAATGGCGGGAGGCTGTGATTAAATGTGCAGTTCTATACAGCTCCTAGAATTCCTAAAATACCTGGCTGAAGCTAGAGTCTGATACACACCACAAGCTGTGGGAAACAAAAATGTATTTTTCAGTCTCAGTGACAGGAACCAAATTAGAGCTCAGAAGCCAAACACCTTTGCTGGAAATAGTCTGATACCTGCTGATGCCAGTAATTGCAGCTACTCTGTTAAAATAAGCCAAAATGATCATTGTCACTGGCAATCTGCTCTGAGATAGCAGCTATTGCAAGCAAAGGGCTTGATAGCAAGGTAGCATGTGCTGATATCACAAGATGACATGCACAATTTCTCTGGAGGCTTCAAGCAGATATCAGACACCTGGCATGCCTTCCCCATGCTACATCTGCAGGAAGCCATTTCCTTGCTTTCCTTCTGTGATGGACTACTTCTTTATGGGTTTGGGCCATACTCTACATTATTTGGCTGTACAGCAGTTTGGATACCAGTGTTTTGCTCTAAAACATGGTTCCTTGCCAGATCTTTCACTTTAATTGTACACAATTTGTTTTAGGACAGAAAAACAGAGGGTTGAGCTGTCTTGAGCTGGCAATGCTGATAAAAATCTGGAAGAGTCTTTTACCTCATTAAAAAGGTCTTTGGAGACATGTTATTCTTATCTTCAGTTTAACAGTTCAGACTTTGGTATGTGCGCTTAAAAATAAATTCCTTTGGAATAATACAGGAGGTGATGGGATTTTTGGAGACAATGAATGCATTCTAGCTATATAATAATTTCAGTTTGCTCAAGGAACAAAGGCTAATATAAGTAATACTTCGATTTTTCCAGCAGCACATCTCACGCTGCAGCATGCCAGGAGGAAAAGAAAAGCTCACGCACAACGCAGCAGATGTGCACAACTGTGTGTACAGAGAATAAATCTTCAAGACAGGCTGCAGCAATGTATTTTTCTTCATCCCTTACAATATGCTGCCTTCTAGGCAGAACTTTGAGAAGGATGAATATATATTATCCTCTGCCTGAAATGCCTGTGTGGCTGTGTTCACCCTCTGAGAGCTCCTCAGCTGGGCCCGTGCTCCGTCCTGGATGTGATGCTGCTGCCTGATCTGCAAGGCACTCTGCTGGCTGCTTCCTCCAGAGGACATCCCTTTCTCGTGCTATTCGTGGGATTTCTAAACAATGTAATTTGCCACTACATAGCTGCTTAACTGCAAATAACCTAGTGTTAAATAGTTCTGATCATTTTTGACTTTGTTTGTGTGAGGGGGCAAAGGAGATTTTACAAGCACTGCTGGTATGAGGATTCACTTGTCATTGAGATACCACAGCTGTATCACTTACAACCATTAGGAACTGCAAGGATGCTCTGGTGGTAGTCAATAAGATCAGAATAAGACCACAATAAATGCCTGTTGTCTTATCCTCTGATTTATTGCTTACTAGAATGATTGTATTTTTAAAAAATTTATTCTAGAGATTATTGTCTGTCTAGAAATTACTTTGTGTTATTTTTTTTGTAAAACAGTGCACAGTGAGGAATTTAGTCTGGAAGAAATTTATTAAACATTGATAGAATGCAAATGGCACCTTTTTACTGACTGCCTTTCATTACTCAAGACAGGAATGCTACATTGTGTTGGTATGTTTTAAAAGAAAAAAGAGGAGGTTTTTTACATGCCCGTTTTTTAAATGTTTAATATGGAATTTGAGTAGTGGTTCATATGGCATTAACTACTCTGAAATACATACTGTTACTCACTATTTGTCCTCTCTGATGTTAAAAGCTATGAATATATAAAGCAGTCAAGATGAATCCTACTTATTGCTCGCTTTCACATGTGCAAATCCATAGATCTCAAGATCTGCTATGAGCAACTGACAGCTGGTAAAAATAACTCTCAGTAAAGACTGTGTGTGCTTACCTGCCTGCAAAACTTCTGTAAAACTTCATGCTGAATCTTGTGATTCCACAAAGATATTTTTCAATAATGAAACAGAAGATGAAATAATGCTTGAAAAGAATCAGCTCTTGCTGACACATGGCAGAGATGCATGCATTAGAATGGTAAAAAAAACCCAGCCCTAAGTCTTCAAGTTGAGTAAAATTATGAAAAATTCACCTAGCAATGGGAATCCTGGATGTTTATAAAATACAGTGGTGACCTTTTTAAGACTATTGTGAAATGTTACCTTAATGTAGAAAGAAGATATTTTGTGCCCTGATTCTATTCGCCTCTCTGCCCTTGTTTGTAGTTCAGTTTGTGGGGAACCAACAACCTGTGATACATCTGCAGGACATATTTTTTCTTCATGCAGTCCCTACACAGCCCCACTTTTGCTGCAGTTTTATTGGATAACATTTGGTTACTCATTCATTTTGACAGATGCACTCCAAAGTTCTGTTCAAAATTCAGCAACACAAAACCTCCTCATCCAAATTACAGCTCATTATTAGTGTGTATTATCTCAGGGCTTGCTAGAGAAACAAACACTACACTGAGCACTGGATTAATCAGTGTATAATCTCATGCAGAATTAGGCCTGGTAGTTATGGCTATAGTGTTGCCTATGAGTCAAAACACATCAAAGTAATCTTACAATAAAGTGTCCTCAGCCTTCAAAAGTGCTTTTATATATGGTTAGGGTAATCTACATCAGTGGATTTTATTCCCTTTTTTGGGAAGGTTTGTAAACAGAGCTGGAGGCAGTAGAGGGACTGTGCCAGAGGATGCTTAGCAAGTTGACCTGAGTGCCAGTTCTTGTTTGTACCTGGTAAAAGCTTTCACTTTTTGGATTACAACCTTATCCCAGTGTCTGAGCAGAGGGGTGGATAAGCTGTGTGTGTGGTGGTTTGCTTGTAACCTTCTTCCACTTACCCTGTTGTATAACCATGCTAGGCCATGCTGACATCAAACACTCTTGATGGAATGAAATTTGTAAAGATGGTAGATTTAATTCTGGACATATAAATGAGATTTTTATGCATAGAGGGCATATGAAATGCATAAAAATGCATTTCAATGACTAACAATCTCTGAGAATATGGTTTAGAATACTCACATGTGCCAGCCAGAGGAAAAGTGAATTTCGTATTAATTTTCATAGAAAACGTGATAAGATGGAAATGGAAACCTGCATTGGCCAGCCAGCTTCCAGAGGCATTGCATTTTCTTGCCCTTTAGGAAATGTGTGGGAGAGAAGCATTTTCATGGATCTTACATCACAGCACTTGGCACTTGTAATAACGATGAAATGGTTAAAGGTACACCAGCATTTAATGGAGTTACTATTTCAACCAGCTCTGCTTCTGTATTTGAAGAATTCAGTGGTATCAGGGGAATCCTGTCTGCCTTAAGCCCAGAGAAATTTTTTCCTGGGTCCTCTGTGCTAGAAGGCTTAAACTAGCAAGGAGTGCTTTGCCCTCTTGGGCTTCTTAAGGTTTCATGGTTGCAGAGGCAAAGTGACTTACAGCTCTCCTACAGCCTTTAAACATTTGTATGCATATAAAATGTAGAGTGCTGAAGTGCTAAATTGGCTAAGCCCTAAGCCAGTTTACCTCTACATGCATAATAGTTCAAGCAGTTGAACACAGTCAGAGGTTCCTGTTGAGGACAAAGTGCCTGTAAAACTCCTGTGGCTGGTAGATTTCCTGTGCTTTGCTTCGTGTCTTGCTGCCATAACTAGTTACCTGACACAAATGCAAAGCCACTGTGGCTTCACCAGGAGAGATAAAAAATCTGCTGGTTTGAAGGTATTGTACTTTAGTTTGTTTTAGAACTTACTTCTCTAGATATCTGCTATCTATATATCAATGTGGGTATCTAAATAACTTTGTGAGTCAGGAGACACGGCTCCTCACAATTTGCTCTTGAAAGGTATGGCAATATTGAGCTTGCTGTGACTTGAAAAAGATGTGTTTTAAACAACTGGAGCTATGGCATAATTTTTTTTCTCTCAGTTAGCTCAATATTTTTTCACTCAGGAATTAACATAGGGCAGCTTGGTAGCTAGAAGTGCAGAAGGAGGAAGATAGACTCCCTGACCAGCAGAATGAACACTGAACAAGAGATTTGGAAGCAAAGGATAATATTTCTAAGCTTATTACCACCACCTTATGACCAACAAGAGTAAATGTGCAGCTAAAGCCCAGCTTACAACTCCTTCCTTTCATATGCAAAGAGTCACTGTCTGCTGGCACTGGCAATGCAGCAGCTATAGGGACATTTGTCCAAGTGAGGGGCTTTGCTTCTTCATATGTTTTGTTTTGTTTTTTGTTCTTTTAGTTTACACAGAGTGAAGTTAAGTAATGAAATGCTAGGTTTATACAGATACTTCTCTGATACTGTTCATAAAAATGCTCAGATTTCTCCATATGAAAAGCCATCAAGAAATCTGGGAAAAACTAAGAAAGCAAGAAGAGTGACAAGTATTTTTTTTCCCCAAGCATGGAATGATGAGTCTACAGCTGCTTTTTAAGGTGTATTCTGCTGAATTATGAAACAAGATGGAGCTTATTCAGCTTTCTGACATGGAAGTGCATTGTATGGTTGAGTCTATTCTTTGCTGCTATTCTTTCAGTTTTCACATTCAAAATCATACATTAACTAATTTTTAGGACTAAAATATATACTATGGAATTCCCTTTACCCTCACAGGCATTTGGTCCTTGAGATCACAAACTCAACGAGGCTGCCACCAATCCTGTCTTCTTTAACGAGCTCATCCATTACCATTGGATAATTCAACATGCAAGACAAATTTATTAAAAGTTCATCAAGAAAGTTCAGAATCCAGGTTTAGTTCTGTGTTTTTGCAATAGTTGACTAATATTTCTAAAAAGCCAAGCACAGAAACTATCTCCAGTGCTCTTCAGGGATATAATATATAAACAGGAATTGTGCACTTCTAAAAGTGTTAAAAATTAACATTTCCATTCACTGCTAAAATATTCAGCTCTTTAAAACAGGTGAATTTCAGAGGACAAGCTGGAGGCCAGTGATGCTGCTGTGGAGCTCCAGGTGTACCACTAACAGATTTTTGAGACCGTATGCAAGTCATACATGGTCCCACTCACCCATTTTCCAGCACCTTGGTCGTAGAATTTTAGGCATATATAAATTGGAATTCATAGCAATACTTTTGCACCACTTCATTTCAAACCCAGGTGCTATTCTCAGCTTGTCAAAATACCAGTAAAATAAATGAAGCAGAATGAGGGAAAGTTTTAACACAGCTTAACTTCTTAAGTGTGGTTAACATATTCTTCAGATAAAAATGGTGCAAATAAGCAAATGGCCTTTCAGTTAAGAAATACACTTGCTCTTTTAATTGTGCTAATTTGTTTCTAGCTAATATTGAGAGAAGACATGGCTGATGTCTTTATTGTGAGTTTATGGTTAATAAATGAGGAATCCTTCTCAATTTATTAGCAGAATAATGGATATTGTTGGAAAAAGGGAGAGACAAATGCCTGCACCTCAGAAAAAAATATTCATGAGAATTATGATTCTGCAAGGCTTTATTTTTATTGTATGACTCTTTTGCTCCTACTGAAAAATTTAAGATTTGCTTCCATTTTTAATACAATAGTTATAGAAGATGATATCTTATTTATTTTAATTCCTTATTTAGTTAAGTAAAATGTTCAAGATTATTATATTTCAATATCATTATATATTATTTGATTTCTGTGAAACATGGGCAGTTCCTAAATGTCAAGGAACATAACACCTTCTGAACCAGTAACCTGAATTTGTTACTCCTGGGTGTGAGTGAAAAATAAAGCAGAAGCTTAACTGTTTAAGAATTTTAGACTATATTGTGTATCACAACATTTTTAAAGCTATAACTAATGCTAGTTCCTTGCACTGAAATGTGATTTTTTAAAATAGAAAATTATAAATATATACAAAGGAAAGGCTGTAACTCCATAATATATGGTCAAAAGGAAATCAAATAAGTAGGTGCTTTAACAAAGAGTAGGATGATTTTATCCTAGTTAAAAAATCAGATAGACAGATCTTTACAGGTAGCCTTAAACTCCACATCTCCTTGCCACACAAATGCAACAGAGCTGCAAATGGAGCAAGCACCTGACCTCTGTCATTTCTATAAAGTGACAAACAGAGTAGGGACTTCAGAATCCCTGATGAGATGGTGTTTCCAAAAGTGATGTCAAAGTAATCTTCCATCCTGCCCCTTAATGCAGTTAATAAGATACTGAAACTCTGCTGTAATCCAAGTAACTAATTGTTCATCCTCTTCTATGCCAGACTGTTTTGACAGTGAATTCCTAGAAAGGAGACAATATCTAACCTTCACTGGCAGAAAGAAATCTAACATGAATTAAAATTTGTTAATACCCCTGTGACAGTTTCAGGACTACTCTTTAGATGATTTACCTTTAAATGAGGTATAAAACTGTCTTCACTTAGATAAAGCTTAGTTACGATTATTTCTGCTTGCCAGATGGGATTCACCAAAATCTCTAGTCTTTGTATAGAAGATATTAGCAATATATGATGGAGCAAAGCAGGGCTTGCTGCTATCTTGATGGGATAAATTTCTTTGTCTATCTTATTTAGACTACAGTCTCGAACACATTGGTCACCCTCAGAGATATGGTCCTCATTAAAAAAAGCATAAGGATGAATCTATGTATAAAATGATATGTTTTTCTTTTTTCTCCAGCAAAATATTCATAATTAAGAGCAGTTGTTACTTAACATACTCTTAATGATAACATTTTCCAAGATTTTCCACATTGCCAAAATGACACTGAAAGAGTGAACACTTGTTTCTCAACAAATTATAAACCCCAACCCTTGTACTTACTGGGAAAATAAAACTTAATTATCATGGTATTTTCCAGATAATTCTATGTTCCAATCTCATTTAGAGAGGGTACCAATTATTATGACCTTACATTTAATTTAAATAATGAAAAAAGCATCTGTGGTTTAAACGAAATTGTTTCTAGAAAAAACAAAATGAGAGATTATGTTTTATCACATTCAGAAACTATTTTGAATACCCTGATTTCCAGACCCACATCAAGAACTGGTGTGCAAAGAAGAAATAAGAACGGGTCAGAGTGAGATAGATTTTGGATAAACAAAATTAATGTGGACTTTGGGCCAAAGAAGTTAAAATAAAAGGTAGGGAGAGGTTGCACACAATTGGAGGCACCAATTTAGTTAGTTTATATATATATATTTTATATATATATATATATAAAATATATATATAGTTAATATATAACCAATATTTAGTTAATACTAAAACTCTATCAAAAAACAAAGGGTAAATTAAGATTACCAGAGGGCAGAATTTATGGAGCTGCTCCAGTATATCATTGTGAACTACGGCATTAAAACAAAACATCTCGTGTGGATGTATGTCCTTTATCCTCTCTCTACACACTGTAGATCCCTCATCCCTGCCCTCGAATGTGAATGCTTCTGCCTTGTTGCAATTCAGCCCGTTCCCCTGTGTTGTCCCTTGCCTCTGCAGCCTCCTCTGCTCTTGAGTCACCATTTGGGAAAGACCCCAAGGATGTCGGTGCTTCCAGGTTGGAACTGTGCTGCTCTGCTGTGTATATTTGCTGGCTAGTGTGTATTTGCTAAGCTGCCACCAGGGCAAAGAAAATAGATAATTGTTGAATTTGGGTGGCAAAATTTGTGTTAGATGAGGCACCAATTTGTGCTGCTCTCTCTATTCAACTGTCTGTGCTCATGACAGTATTTCCTTTGAGACTATGCTTCTCTGGCAGATTTGTTGGAATTGGCTAATGACTTCAGCAGCTAAATGGGAAAGATACTGAGAGGTTTACAGAGAAAAGGGCAGGCACATGGTATTCTCACTTCCTTGAGTAGCTTAGGGGAAAGAATAAAAGAATTTTAAAGAAATGTTGATATTTAGCATATGATTTACTGATTTTTCATATCTTGAGGATAGCAATAGGGCAAAGCCTCGAGTATTCAGGAAACAGAGCCAGAAATAAGTTTTTCTGTTCTCATCTGTGCCATTAGAAAAGAAGGTTTAGTGTGTGAGTCCCTAGCTGAGCAGACAAAAACCTGCACACCAGGGTAAAGTCCCTTAGAGCAGACAAAGGTACATAACAGTACATAAGAGATATACTGCACCAGACAGGCTGAGGACACTGGAGAAATAGAGGAGAGGGAGAGGAGGAAGCATTTACATAAAGCAAAGTACAGATTACTGTCATACATGGTAACACTCTCATCTTACCAAATAGTTTCATAATAAAACCACCAAGTACAGTGCAGCAGAGGTCACAGTCCCCCCAGGTCCTGATTTCATCTGGTATAGAGCTCATTTTCTTGGTAGCTAGTGCAGTGCTTTGTTTTGAATTCAGTATAAGAATAATGTTGATAACATGGTGAAATTTTAGTTGTTGCTGAGCAGTGTTTACACTTAATTTTCAGTGTGAAATGCTCTGCCCCTGAGCAGGTGCAAAGGAAACCAGGAGGGAACACGGCCAGGACAGGTGACCCAAACTACCCCAAAGGATGCTCCCTACTATAGCAGGTCATTCCCAGTATTACAGCTGGGGGGAATTGGCTGGGAGGGGCCAGTTGCTGCCTGGGGATGGGCTGAGCATATGTGAGTGTGTGTAGAGCAATTGTATTGTGTCTCACTTGGGTTTTATCCCTCTCTCTTTCTCCTTTTGACTGCAATTATTATTGCTATGGTTATTATACTTACATTTTAATTTATTTCAGTTTTTAAGCTGGTCTTATCTCAACCCACAAGTTTAATATATTTTTTGTTTTCAGTTCTCCTCCCCATCCTGTTTTGGCAACAGGAAGGAGTAAGAAAGTGGCTGTGTGGTGCTTAGTTACCTGCTGGGTTTAAATCACAACCATTTTCCTGTTACTTTCAGTTCCATAAAGTCTCTAATATTTGCCCAGGAAAATATATCCCCAATCCATCACGCCCTTTGTTAGCTTCCTACCAGACCACTGTTGTCTAAAGGGGGAATGCCACCAAGACTCAGGGGGACACCTAAACTCATGAGGTACATCATGTAACCTTACTTATTCTCAAAGCACTGGCAAAAACCTTAATGCTTTTTCCAGTCTCTCCCGACAGACTGCAGCATGCCATGTTTAATGCCCTTTCCCCAAGTGAGCTCTCCCATCCTGGAGAAAAAGCATAATGGCCCTGAACAAAGGGATTAAAAAAATTGCTGGGCATCAGCTGGCAATTTCTGTGGCAGAATTACATTTACCACAGGATAGAGAATCTTCTCCCCTTAAGAGTAGGGAGATTGGTGAAAACACTTTTTTGGGGGGGTGTGTGTGCTCACATGAGGGCTGACATTTCCCATTCATTCTGCTTCAGTGTATACTGTTTGGATTCTCAGGTATGAATATCATCCTCTATGAACATAAATGCTGTCATTGTTCTTTTTGGGATTGTGTATGAAGTTTGAAGGCCTTGATTGTTTTATCCGACTTTCCAAAATTTTACCTTTTATCTGCAATTATAAAATACTTTGAGAAACATTCTTGGTGCACTTGAGTTTCCAGAAAGGTTGAGCTTCACAGCTCTGCTTTAATCCAAGCTGTTGCACACTTGCCAGTGGCAGCATTTGAAAGTCTCGTGTTAGATTTACTTAAGCTGTCTAGACAGCAGTTGTCTGTTTAAACTCCAGCTTCCCAAAATAGGTCTCTAAATGGTGCTTTCCTTTTTGCCTCTGACCAGCAAGGGGGAATGGTAGAGACTAGATCAATAACTTAAAAGACTTGAAGAGGCTATGACTGCTTGCAAAAATGAAAATAACAAGGCATCTCACAAGACTGGTGGAATATTGCTTCCCAAGTCTTAAATCCAGTGCATTTCATTTGCTGTACTGATATTTCCAGCCCATTTTAGCAGCTGTCCTCTCCCTGGTAGTCTGTTTCTCTCTGGTAACTGAGAATTCAACATATCAATTTTCCTGTTATAACAGGAGAGATGGTAAGTTATTGGTTGGATCTTTCTCCATAATTTTCCCTATGAAAGCTTCTCTCCCTAAAAAAACAAATTATCACCCACTTTGTTCATTTTAGGCTGTAAAAAATAAAATATTCCAGTCAGGAAGAAAGAATTTAACAAAACAAACTCTTTTTGTGAAGCATAGAATAATCAAAATACCATTGTAAAACACAGTGCACAGAAGTCATTCTACAAGCCATAACTTTCTGCTGTTTATGTGCTTTTTTAATGACTTCCAAATCCTTTGAACTTTCATTTCCAGCCGTCTGGTGTGTGATTAGACACTTGTCTCTAGGTCTCTGTAAATACCTCCATTTTTGTTGCATAAATTTTTATGTTCTTTTATGGAGTTTATGTGGAATGGCACTCTGGGTAAATTTTCTGGGTGTGCAGAAATAACCTGTAGGAGTCCTGCAGTATTGAATATCTCTTGTTCAGGGTCATTCAGGCTGTCATCCAGGATGTGGAAACCCATTGACTGAGTGACCTGATAAATATAGCCCCCTGATTTTATAAACATTCTTCTACCATCCATGTGTCATCTCAGGTAGCATGCTGGAGGTAGAGTGTGAGGACTTACTCTTATAATAGAATCCTGGATCCTAGTTACTTATAAAATTTTTTTCCCCTATCTATTCTTCTTGATTAAATATTGTACTAGAGTTTAAAATTATACCTTGGATAGTGATTTTCAGATAAAGAATACAGGAAAAAATATGATTAAAATATCATTTAGTGAAGCTTAAACATCCATAATACTCCGTAACAGCTGCACTGTGCATTGGAGTATACAATGTTGAAAAATAAATGAAAAATATATAGTCTGAAAAGCAACTGTGAACAAGACAGAAAAAAATACGAGTCTTAAATTCTTTTTACAAAAGTAAATAGTCCTTCAGAGTTTGAAATATGATACAAAATAAAAAGGATCTTGCAATCTGTGGGATAGGGCTATGCAGAGGAATGACAATTTATGGCAGTTTGCTTTGTGGTGATAGGGCAGAGCAGTGAAGGGATTCCTGTTGAGCCCAGCCAGGCTCTGTCACTCACATCTCACACTGCAGTGCTGTGCTGAGGATGCCCAGGTTGGCTTTTGGTAACTGCTGTGTGCTCTCAGCACAGTGCAGAGCTGCTACCCATTGTCTGCACTGCCAGATTGGTGCAGCTTTCCACCTTGCTGAGAAGCAGAAGTTTTACCTCATCACAGAGGCATCTACACAGCCTCTACTTTGAGAGAAATGTCCATGTTTCTCTGTATTGTAGAGAGCACACTGGAAAAATCTGTGTTTATCCAGGAATGGGCTTGCTACTGGCTTGACTGCCTGGGAGTCTGGCTCTTCTCATCTTGCTCAAGTCTCATCACAGGAGCCAGCATATTCTGAGCCACATCTGGCAGGATGTGAGACACTTAACAGTAGCTCAAACTGGGACATTTTGGCACTCTGATGTGATGCTTTGGCTCTAAAACCTGGTAGAGGCTGGGATTTGGTGGAGCTGTCTCAGGTTCAAAAATTATCTTTCTTGGAAGGAAACCTGTGGCACAGTTAACAAATAAAATACAGATACTGCAGCAGGAATGTGCCTCTGGGTCCAAGTGTGATGTTGGACATGCCAAGCACACTCTGAAATACAATGCTACATCAGCTTCTATCCTTGCCTCAAGACGTTCATGCTGCAGAGAGGAAGCAGCCCAAGATTTCTGATTGCTAGCTACATTCACTCAAAAGATAGGGCAGTGCCCAGCAGAGGTGGATCAAGAATTTGCGTGCTCTGCTAAAAACACTGGCTACTTTATCCTGGTGAAAGTGGACACCACATTTTGAAGCTGAGAAGAAACAACTTTCAAGTGAAATTCTGCCTCCATAGTAGAAGTGCCAGGGTACTGGTAGACTTTGCTTTTATTGCCAATTTCATATGAATGGTATTCACACCTGTAGGATGGACAAGGAGATAAAACTTGTAAGATAGACAGGAAAAAATAAATAGTATTAAACCAGAGACTGCTACAGTACTCTGTTCTACAGTGAGATATTTCTGGTAAGAAATGAAAGTTCATACCATGGACAACAACATAAGATAACAATGATTGTAGATTCCTCTCTCAACATCACTGAGAGATGTCATTTGGGTTTATTAAAAAAAAGGCACAAGTTTCCTGCTTTAAAAATCTGATATTCTTCCAATCACAATTATCTTTCAGTCTGTCATTCAGATATGTGAGTGCAATTATTTAACCACACAAACATTTTGTGAACAAAACAGTTTAAAGAAGTCATCAACAAAAACATGAACAGAAAACATACTCAGCAAAAAAATCTCTTTTCACCATCTCCTCTTGATACTTTCACATTAATATGTATTTCCCGGCAATTTATATTTTAGATGATGGTAGCTTTTGTTGGATTTTTGGAAAGTGGGGAGAAAAGCCTGCCTACATCAGAAATAATTGTTCTGTAAAAGCAATGATAACTTTGGAGCAGTTTTTGTTGTGTCTTTTATCAATGCAAGCATATGTGTTTGATTCAAATGTGAATTACCTTGTCATTTTTTCAATATTTCTTAAAGAACTTGTTCAGATTAGTTTATTTATACTTACTGTGTACCCCCTTAATGGTATAGGAATTTAGCCTTGGGTGTAAAGCATGGTTTAGACAGCTTATTTGGATTTTGAATCTACTCTGACCAGCCTGAGGGCGTACAACATGAATCTAAACATAGGAAGTCTGACCTATCTAATGCATACACATGATAAGGATGATCTGCATGTGCAGGAAAGGCCACTTGTTGGTCTAGAGAACATTTGTAGAGGAAATTCATAAGAGGTAATAAATGACAGATGCATTTGATTTACTGCATTTATTTTGCCTAGAAGATCTTTGTTTTGTGTTAAATGCCCTGAATTCAGAAGAAGTCAGGTTTATTTTGCTGACTGAGATGAACTATGCAAATCCCAACTGTAATTTTTATTTTATAGCTTGGGTGCTGCTGCAGAAATAAGATTCTTCTATCCAGTTTCTGTATGTATTTTGGCAACTATTTATTGCAACTGTCTAACAAAAAGCAAACCCCTTTGTTTTGCAATCACATTGACATACATTAAAGGAAGCACATTTGTGATTTGTCTCTTTTTAATGATCTCATTAAAAAGGATGAGGATGCTTACCCAATTTTCATGTCAAATTTGATTTAAACCCTGTATTCAAGGTACAAGACATTAGATGCACTGGTATATGGTAAAGTCCATTTAGACTAATTGTAGGTGTAGGTGTTGTAGGCATCTATTTACAGACTTGCTGCTCTAGACCAGGGTCCTGCTACAGACATATGGAGAAAAATTCTAAGACATCAGATGTCTAATACTTACAAGTACCTGTTTCTCTGCACTAGCTATAAAGGGAGCTCTGCTGTGTGATAAACTCAATTGTACATGTATTCTCTGAAGATATTTAAAGTTCCTGGCTCGTTCTGTCAGTATTTTCTGCAGTGGCAGAGGGGTTCACATCCCTGGCAAAGAAGCTTGGTGCATAAGATGCAGCTTACAGGCATGACTTGCATTTACAACAGAAATATTTTTGTGGTTATCTATTATTATCATCAGAAACCTGGATTTCTGAAGTAGCTGAGCCCAAATATTCTCTGTTTCCTCAAGACAACAACAAAAAAGACATCTAATCTCTAAATTTAGAAAACATTAAGATGAAAATGTTAAAATAATTTAAGATTTAAAGGTACCAGGCACCATTGAAATCTGATAATACCAATTTTCTTAATGGCCTTCTAGTTTTTCATTTCAGAGAACTTAAAGTCTTCCCCCTCCCATCCTAAGTATGGAGTATTTATGATTGTGAAGTATTGCATTCTCTTGGTGGTAATTGTAGTTTGCCATTTATTAGGCAATAATTGCTTATCTTTCTGTTCCACTCTAGGGAGCATCTGAGGACACCAGCTGGCTGTACATTATTCTCCCTCCATCATCTGTATTTATAGACAAATAAAAGAAGCCTTTGGGAAGAACTAATGGTTTCTTTTAACCTTAAAGTGTGCCCCTTGGGACAGCATGACCCTTCTCTTTTAAATCCCATGCTTCCTGCTCTGAAATTTTCATGACTACAGTATAATTCCCACTATACCACTATGTGTCCCAAATCATTCCATCTGCAGATCAAACATCAGGCATTTCTTTACACCCCAAATTCTTCTAGCTTGTTTGATTTTGTGGAAATCTAATAACATTTTTTCACTTTTAATCTCGGTGAAGTGCCTGCACTGCAAAAAGACAATAAACCATTGTGCTAGTAGTTTGAACAGTCATTTGTCATCCATGGAGCAATTATGCTCAGAAAGAGTTGACAGAATGGACCACTTTCTGCTAATAGTGCCAACATTCTACTCTAAAGCAGAAACTACCCACAACCAAGCCCAGCTAATGTGTATGTGTCAAAAATGATGTTTCTGAAGCAAAATCTCAGGTACTTAAGGTATTCCTATTTCCTCCCCCAGACATCTGCTTAAGCTGATGAATGAGAAACTGCCACTCTTTGGTATAATTATTGTCTGAAACAATATTTGCTGATAGCTGACTGTCCTTAATATTGATTACCTGGAAAGGTCAGAATGATTCTTTGGTATTTTATTAGCTTTATAAATAGAAATGGAAAAGGCAAAACGTGAAAGGTAGCAGTGAGGAGATTAAATAGAACTAGAAATGTGAAAATGGGAAAGGCAGTGAAGATATCTCTGTGAAGATGGGAAAAATATCTGTGAAGAATAGCAAGAAAAATGTCTTCATTTCATGTGATGTATACACATAATTAAAAGAAGTGTTATGAGGAGTAAGACAGCCAAGAGAATTGAAAACATGCCACCAAGAATAATCAAGGAAAGGTCACATTTTCACTTAGATTTAGACAGTATCTTAGTTGCATGCATAAGAAAGAGACAAAATGTGATTGAATTGGTGCACATAGCAGCACCACACAGGTATTTGAGCTATATGAAGTGCCACAGCTATTAAAGTTAAAACGAGAATTTCAGTCAGCAGCAGCATTTTATACCCAACAGTCAACAATACTTTAGAAATGGCTTAAACCATAAACGAGCCTGTGTCCTGGCCAGGGCAGGGTTGATTCTTGCAGAAGGCAGGAGAGGCATGGCCAGGACACAGAGGTTGTTCTACACTGCCTCCCATCATTACCAAGGTGGGAAGAGGGGACAGTTTTCCTGGGAGAAGGGATTTCCTCTGGTCACTGACTGTGGCAGGGGGTGGTTGGGTGATGCTGGTTTGAGCAGGGGAGAGCAGCCAGGGAAGCGTGGCTGTGGGTGGGTTGGGTCAGGCTCTGTGGTCACCATGTTGCATGTGAATCACTCTCTCTCCTTTGTACACTTTTGTTATTAATATTGTTGCTGTGTGTTAGGGGATTAACTTTTTGAGCGGCAGAAATAAGACAGACAGCAACATGGTCATCTTTTAAGATAGGAAAGAGACAATCTATTTTAACACACTTTGCTTAAGTGCAGTCATTTGTTACTCTAGGGACAGAATACAGTTGGTTGGTTTAGAGAAAGTAACACTACTTTCTTAGGTTTTTCTTACGTATTTAGTAGGTGTTTATCTTTGTTATTAATTTTTCTCTTATGTTTACATTAGAGAAAAGCGGCTAGCTTTGGGAAAAACACTTAGCAGAGCCTGAGAAAATTGGACTGGAAAAATTCTTAGAAGAGGTTTTTTGGGCCTAACAGCCACAAATATTGTTCCTGTTACTGTTTGTTTTCTTATCTCGTTGCTGTTTCCAGTAAATTTTTCTTATTTCAGCCTGTGAACTTCACCTTTTGTGCCTCCAGTTCTCCTCTTTAACCTGACACAGGGGAGTGGGAAGGTGGGTGAGTGGCAGGTTTGGAGAGTCTCAGTGGGAGTGCCATTTCTAAACCACAGCCTAACAACTCATCCTAGTTCATATTTTGTTCTCTCATAATTGATACTCTCTCTCAAAGTTGTCATATGCTGTCTAGAAAGTGTCATGTTTTATCTCTAAACAGGAAAATGTCCCACGAGATTTTCTGCTAAATGGCATTGCCAGAGTGGTGAAGACTTCATGCTTAAAGGTCTCTGACCATTGTAATATGCAGATGTAGCTGAGAGTTCTTAGCAATACACAAAAAGAGAAACAGTCACTATTAGTTTTGCTGAACCTGTTGCACATCACCACCAGCCGAAGTCCAATGCCACTGACCAATTGTTCCTGTCAGTCAGGGAAATTTATTTGTTCCCTTTGTTGCTTTGTTTTCAGAAGAGGTTGGAGAGGGAAACCTTACTGTGAGGATGCATAGCTGTCCTAGTTTACCTCACAAGCTGAAAGCATTGCCACCTAAGGTATCATTCTATTATCAATTCTGTTATCAAGATGCATCAGATCACATCTCATTGGACTGTCACTAAGCAAAACTAGGACCTATTTACCACACAGTGTGTACATTTCTCATATTATTGCTAATTTTAAAAATGAAAGAAGAGCTACTCCATAAAGTATGAAGAAATAGTTCTGAGAAACCATCCTTTCATGCTAATAAATTGTTTATGCTGCTTTAATTTGCTTCAAATGACAAGATTGGAGCAAAGAAGCCTAAGTATTGATAGTGTTAGGAGTGTCTCTGTGATAGTCTTTTTGCTAACGTGTAATCTACACTCCAAAGGGACTCCAGTCCCCTTACACCACTCCTATCCTTTCTCACTAATATGGAATAGGAGAGTTGCAAAAAAACCCCCAACTCAAAGCCAAACTCTCCCTCTCTCTGACAGTGAGACTCTCTTCTCTGAAATATATTAAAAAAAAGATTGATTAAAGCTTTCCTTGAGAAAAATGACATTTGGATTAGGTTGTTAATTTCAGTTTCTGCTGAAGAAATTTCAGCTCACTTAAATTAGGCATTATTTTTTACTGGTGGCTTTCTAGGTGTTTATAAGCAAGTTTTTGCCTGAAATTGCTAGAGCAGTGTGTGTGACTTCAGGAAAGCAGTGCAGAAGTGACAAAAATATCACTGTCCTACCTTTATGGAAACGAAATGCAACACCTCTCATATTCCTTCTCACTGTTCCTTCAATTCCAGGATGTGAATGGGTGCAAGAGACCTGAAATACAAGGTAGATGCTCAGCTGAGAGGTAAAACAGAGAGATTAAGGTTCTGGCAAGATTTTTTTTCTACCCAGTAGCAGGACTTTTTCCTTTTCCACTTTCAGAGCCCTGCAGCTTCAGTTTTTGAATCCTTTCATGACCTGAGGATCTCAAATGGCACAAATCATCCAAGTGTGCTATCTTACATTTGTATCAGGCTAGGTACTTATTAACAGCCCTCTCAAAATATTATTTTACCATTGCAATTATCTAAGCTCCCTTAACAGATCAGAGTACAGCCATCTGCTGTGCACTGGGCTAACCCTGAAGCCTAAGAAAATGTTACAACTCACAGAAATCACAGCTGCTTATTTACTTAATCATATTAAATGTAAAATATGATCTCAGTTCTTTCCCAGCTGAATGAACTTCATATTGTCTTCTGGAAAGAATTCAAGATGTTCGTTTCAGACTGTGGAATGCTGCATTGGTGTTAAGTACCAAAAAGACTATCACTGATGAAATTACAATATAAGGAAAGTAATATTCCCAATTTCAACACCAGGTGGTTGCTACAGATTTTTATAATTGTAAAGTCCTTGACTGGGCTTGATTCAACCTTTATAGAAATATTAGATAGAACTAGAAATTTACTGAAGGGCATAATGAAAGGTTTAAATTTTCAAATGCTTGTGCTTTAGAGAAAACTACTTATATGAATATTTGTTTTTGGAAATACTTGTTTTCGGAAATACTTGTTTTCATATTTATTTTTGGTGTAAGTGACCAGTTCATATGCAGTGTGGTATACGTACATGAAAATCAGTAAAATGTATGCTTAAAAAAGGAAACTGCAATTAAATTGAAGAATCTTGAGGCAGTGTATTTTCTCAAGTAAATTAACATAAACTAAAAATTAAATCCTTAGGGACTAAAAGTTTCAAGCTACTCAAAAGAACTAAAAACAATGGGCAATACATAGCTGGACAGAACCCAAATTGCAAGAGGTTCAGTACATCAAATGTTTAAAGAGGAAGTATTAAACCTCAGTTAGATATTCCTTCCTGTTCCTTTCTATACACTGCTGTTTTCTTGTCCTAAGTCAGACCTTTGGTATAATGGCAAATCTGGAAACTAAGAAGTATCATGACACATATCTAGAGAAAGAAAATAAGGCTTCTTTGTCTCAAGTGTTAGTTCTTTGCACTGATGACCTCTCAAGGGTGATTCCTGACCAAAGCAAGAATGAAAAACAACAGTCCTAAAACCAAAGCAGTATTTTTTCAATCCCATTCCATTGTTGAATTACTTTTGCTCCTACTGTTTTCCCACTACTGTCTCCACATTTCCTAATGTAGCTTCCTTTAAAAATATGTCTGAGTCTGCATCTTGCTGAAAATAACACTTGCTACGCTTGGCAGAGTCAGAGGGCACCTCAATTTTTGACAATGCTTTCTTGTTCAAAACATTGTTTGACAGGTGTACTGGATGGGGGCTAAAGACAAAGGCATCACTGTAGGAGCATAATTTCTCAGCCACCAAGGATAACTACTAATCACAGCCTCTGAAGGAACAGATGGAGTTTACTTGGTATAAACTGACAGCCTAACATTAGCTCAGACATATTGCTTAACCTGATGAGAGGCCAAAATAAAAATGACAGTGTTCAGGTGTTACAATTTGCTGAACAAAGATGTACCTAAATTCACGATGCTCTGGGACTCATAGTATTAACTGTGCGTAGCTCTGCTTTTGGACTGTAAACAAATGCTGCTCTGTCTAGCAGAGAGCAAGGTTTATGACTTGTGAAGCCAGACACAGTCTGTGCAAAAGAAATACTGGAGTACAGAAGTCAGAAGATATTTGAGATCCATTCAAGGATTTAGCTATTCAAAGACATCATAGTTTTTCAAAGGTATTCTTTTGCAGGTAGCTACTACAAATGCTCTTAGAGAGTAGTTACATTCTCTCTGCTTTGTCAGCAACTCAGCCTAGTTTATTTTTTTCTTTTTGTGATAAAGACTGTGTAGTCATGGGACCAGTGTGGTTTTCTTTGTACATTTGTTCCAATTAAGATTCATTGAATCATTGATTTCAATCTTCTGTGAGTGTTGAAAATTGTACACGTAGCAATTTCTTCTCCATCATAATTTCTGAGTTTTCTGCTTGTAGCAGATATTATTTTTATTACTCTTTAAAGACTTTAAGCATACTCTTAGTATCGTACATCATCCAAACTGAAGTCCATTGACATCCCACAATATGATGCCCTTATCTTCTCCTGCACAGACAAAATCTCTTATGCTCATATCCAACATTCTTAGCACATCCCTGCTTTGTTGTACTGAGGTATCTAATAAAATTGTAAACAATTCTAAGGGAAAATTCTTCAGGATTGTGAACCTTTATCCAACATGAGTAGTTTGCTTTCAGCATAACATTATTGCCTCCTCATCAGGCAATTCAATAGACTTGTTATAAATCCTATATTTCTCTTCATCTTCTCCATCTTCTCCAGCTGAGCTAATTCCTGTATGTCCCCATGCTTGTTGAAGCACATATAGATGAGATCTACTGAATTTCCCTGCTCTAGTAAAAATCAGTCCTTACCAGAAAAGTTGTCAAATTAGTCTGTAAAAATCTACTTGAAGGTCTGACACTCTGAATTTTATAATATTCTATGATTTAATACTGTGTCTTGGATTTATTTTCATATCATTTGTCACCTCCTACTTGTCTAGCTTTTATCGAGTATTTTACTTTTGCAGTTGGCAAAGCTGGATTTGCTCATTTTCTTTGTCTCTTTCTTGCTACTTTTTTTTCCACTTTCTGAGATGATAAGGCAATAGCCAGAGATTAAGTCTGGCTTTGAACTTTGCCCAGTAGATTGTAAGAGTAATCACTATTTAAGCAGGGAAAGGAAAAGGGAAGCTCTACAAGTGTGACAGTATCAGTTGAAGCAGAACGTCATATCCCATTATTCACTGAAGAACTCCAGATGTCATAGTCTCCATGCTCACTGGCTGCTCTTGCTGCCTATGCCCAGTGTCTAATCTGGATCTGGAAGCTCTGATCTATTGCCCCAGGCAAGCTGCATGCCCTGGAAGTCTCACTGAGAGGTGGAGAGGGGTCCTCAGGTGCTGGTGGGGACTCAAGTCACTGGTGTCACTTTTTGTGTAGACAGATATGCTGTCCATGAGATGTGGGCTCCTGGGCCTTATACAGAGCATAGAGACTCAGATTCTCTCAGAAATGCAGCCTGACCCTGATGCTGAAAAGTTTAGGATTGAAAAATCTCCAGGGAGATGTAGCCAGTTGAGTCACTCTAGGAATATATATTGCTTGTTGAGCTTGGCTTCACCTCAAAGTCTAGTCATGCTGTTTTTGAAGTCAGCAGGAGTTTTCCTTTCATACTGAAATGGAAGAAGGATCTGAGCTGCAAATATGTGCCACAAGACTAGCAGCAAGATTTGAGCCCTTGGGTACCTTTGCCATGGAGCCATGCTTGTAGGGCACCTGGACAGACCAAGAGCAGCCATATGAACCAGTGCTGGTTCCTGTGCATGACAAGCTATGTCATTCTTGCCTTTGCAATTCTTAACAGCCATCAGGAGGAAAAAGCTAAGTGCAAAATGACACATGATTCAAATATCTTTCCTGGAATACAAAAGTATTCGAGTTGCTCTTGATCTACACCCATGTGAAAGAGAACTGCACCAGCTCTGAAAATCATTCAGCACAGAAAATATTTATGGGCTCCCTGCTGTCTCACTAGGATAAAACAGCGCTTTTTAACTTCCACTCCAGGTAACTATATCCTAGAAATGAGGTCCAAATCATTTTCACCAAGGAAATGTTAACTAAGAAGTACAGGAATCCAGTACACGTAGCAATAAAATAAAATCAAATACTCAAACAAGAATAAAATACAATAAAAAATGAAGCAAAAGAAAATAAAATTTAAAAGTTGCATTAGTGTTCAGGAATTCAGTCAAAAATGAAATGAGGTTGTAGAACTACTGAGTAAGAGAGTCTTCAACATATCCTTTTGCTAAAAGCAAGGGAAAACAAGCTCCAGTGAGATGTTTAGCCAGCATTATTCTTAGCAGTAAAAACTACCTGGCTTCAAACAGCAACAAGAACTGTGCATAGTATTTGTCTTTTTAAAGCTGCATATTAAATGCAGCTTTAATATACGAGCATTTGTAAACATGACATACTGATGGAGCATAAATGCTATGGCTCCCTGTACAGAGTCCCAGTAATTTGAGAAATGTGCTGCCTGACTGAAGACTTCAATATTTCTGTCTGGTAATTTATTCACTTCCCAAATCCCTGACAATGCTAGGAAACATAAACTTAACTGTTTTTATTGCCTTCATCAAGCAGTGGTAGTGAGACAGCTAATGGTAAACAGGCAGTCTCTGGAAAGTAAAAATTGTCTGGAGTTGTTTTTTCAGTCCAAATGCTGCCTACAAATGATTTATTGTACCAAGAGAGACAAAAGTTAAGCAACATGAGAGGAGAGATTTTCAGTCTTTTAATTATAAAGAAAATTATTTATTTCCCTTTTAATGATATTACTGTGTCTTAATCTTGGCAGCAGAAAGATGTATTATTGCTTGCTGAGAAGAAAATGGAATATCCTTGGTTTGGTAGAAAACACTTGTATGGATGTTAACCAAACATGACATAATGAAGAACAATGAGGTGTGTAACTAAACATTCTTAATTGGCCAAACACTAGACTCTGTCAGCCAAAACAAGTGAAGATTAAGCAGGAGAGTCAAAAAGGAGCTATAGTGGATTTTCACACATGGAAAACCTACCATAGCATTACTAGTGTAAAGTAATTTTTTCTGACAGTCCAAATCAGGCATACCTAGAAAGTTAGCATGAATTTGCAGCTAAAGTTAAAGAATTTTTTAAACGATCACATGTACACACACATAAAATATGAAGCTCACTAGATGTAATTGGTCATAAGCATATAGAAATTGTCATTCAGCTATAAAATGGTGTTTAAAAACCCAGGTCATTTATTTCTATACCATTCTTAGGACAAGAACCCTCAGAAGGCAGAAACATGCATGCAGGTAAGAATAAAATATCACTATCATTAAAAAATACTTTTTAAGTGTTGCAAAATCTACTAACTACTTGTATTTCTTGTAATTTCAGCTTTTACCTTTTTAAGCTGTCTTCAGCTAAAGAAGCAGTGTTAACATCACTTCTCAAATAAGCTTAGGGTAGGAAAATCCTTTGCTGACAATTTCAATGGGTCCAATATGAATTAAATCTTTCCAGAAGCCTCAGCAGACTCGAACTGAACAGAATCTTTGTGCATTTATTTAATAAAAAGAATCTTTGTATTTTCTCAGCTGTTAAACCTGATCCTTGGTTACTTACTAAATATTATACAGCATTTTTATGAATTGCATATTGGACGCTTACAAAGATCCATAAGTTCCATTAGTCTCCACACAGAGAGAACCAGCACAAAGTGAAATAACTTAGCCCTTATGCTGATATGAAATACAATTATCTAGCAACTTTGTGACACTAAGTTCTGAAATTTCCATACTCTTTTCCAAAAACTTTGCCAGATTTTGTGAAAATCACCACTTTAGGTTTTTTTCTGCTGTTCCTTCACTGTGAAGGATACTTGTCAGAAGGACAAGGTGTGAAAAGAAAAGTATAAAAACATAACAGAACAAGAAACATCAAAAGGGCAGGTATGTGAAAGGATGGTGTGACTGGTCACAGTTAAACATACGTTGTTTGGTTTATAGAGCTAACTCAGCCCAGTACATCTGTCCTTATGTTCCCATAAAAACACAGCAGGGCAAAGAACAGGAGCTATAATAACATCACATTTTTATCCCCATGAGCAAAAGGCATCCACAAATGCAAGATAGATTGGCTCTGTCCAGTTCCTGTTGCAGCTGTAATAAAGACACCCTCAAGACCAAGTACTGTGCATGCTCTCTCATGGCTGTGGCCAAGGGTGCAGGCTGAAATGTAGCCCAGAGAGTGTTCCTCCAGTGTCCTGGCAGGTTAGTGAGCTGCCAGGGACAGATGCACAGGGCTGTCCACCAGCTACCTACCCCAGGCACTGATGTGTGGACAGCTGCAGGTGGGAGGTGGAGTGGGTGGTCCTGCTGGTTGCCCTTGGGACTGCCTTTATTAGAGAGGAAAGACAAAGGCTCACAATTATGGCAGCTACACGACTGTAATAACAGACTCCTGAGGAGCTGGAGTGGAGAGCAGGCTATGAGGAGCTGGATACAGCTAGAAAATGTACATGGCACACCCAGCAATGATCTCTTGCCTTGGCACTTACACAAAAGAAGAAACCTTGCTAATAGTGTGTGAAAAGAGGAGGTTTTAATTTTATCTTCTCGCTCTGGTTCTGTATCTGCTGTCTGGCAATGGATTGTTTCCTCCCCAAGGCAGTCAGGACATATGGATCTAACCAGCCCTCACATGCAGATTCTCTCTCCTCTTTGTCCTATGCTCCAGCAGTGTGGGAGGGACAGGGCACTGTCCCTCAGCTGGCTCACACCACTGCTGCACACACATTCAAGCACCTGCTCACAGAACTGCTCTTTAAACAATACAGCAGGGATGCATTTGTTCTGCTTAACTCCAGCTCACCTTAGGACCCACAGCTGTGCCCAAGAGAAGAAAGATTTGCCTGACATGTTTAAAGCAGTGCTTACACACTGAAAATCTCAACAAAATGTTATGGCTAGCAAGTTCTTGCAGATTTTACCAGCAAATTCTTGTATATCCAGACAGAGGCACTAAAATCACTATTGGGGTAAACTTGAGAAATGAAAAATAAAAATCATAAATGAATCCTTGACACTACTTAACTGCACAAGATTATCCAAAGATTATCCAGTTAAAGATGGGAATTTAGATTACTTGTTCTGAGCTGGAAGGTGACCTGGGTCAAGGTGTTATTTTGTGTCTTCTCCATTTTTCTACCAGAAGAGGTTTTTCTAAGGAGGCTTGGAGGACTTGTTAAAAGCTTTGATCTGCTTTCACATATCCTGTAAAACGTAAATACTTTCATATATCTCAGACTACTTCTCCTTTTACTTACATTTCTGTTAACATTGTTAACATAGTTTACTTTATCATTACCAAAATTAGATCTTGTAAGCATCTTTAAAAATTGGTCATCAGCACACCCTGACTTCACCAATATTTCATGACAACATGAGGTGGTAAAATCTCATTCTTGCCTCATCTAGCCTTGTATTAATTGAACACATTAATTCAGTACGAGTTACCCTGTTAAAACCATAGGCTGCTTTGTATGTCTACAGTGCTATAGTGACTTCTGTCATCAACATATACTTCTGAAACAGCAATCTTTCTTGGGCACTGGGCTTCTTATTGCTTAGCAAACTTTAAAATAAGCATAACCAGAAAAATGTTTGAACATCCAGGACAGCTCCTACGTAACAGCCTGAATTACTGATCTCTCTTCCCTGTAGGTCTGGGAGTTGCAACCAACCTGAACACTGATCCTATTTAGGGAAAGAACACAAGTCACTGTTTTCTTTAGCCAGGACTTTCTGAGTTAAAGCCAGTGCTTCAGTCTTTATCTGATCTTGATAGCTGAATGAGCTAACCCACACTGGTGTGAGTTAAATTTGGCTGACTGCCACATGCCCATCAATACTCTCTCATCCCTCCTCTGCAGCAGGATGGGGTAAGAAAATAAGATGAAAAAGTTGATGGGGAGATTCCTTACCAATTACTGTCATGGTCAAAACAGACTGGAATTAAGAAAGATTAATTTAGTTTATTGCCAATTAAAATTAGAGTAGGATTATGAAAAGCGAAGAGAGAAATTAAAACATCTTCCCTCTATGAACCCCATTCTTCCCAGACTCAACTCCTTCATTCCTGACTCTTCTACCTTGTGAGCACTGGGATGGGGAATGGGAATTGCAGTCAGTTCACAGCACCCTGTCTTCATTGCTAATAACTCCTCACACTTTTCCCATGCTTCAGTGTGGGGTCCTTGCCATAGCATCAACTCCTTATGAACTGCTCCAGTGTAGCTCCTTCCCACAGCCTGCAGTTCTTGAAGAATTGCTCCAGAGTGGGTCCTTTTCAAGGGGTGCAGTCCTTCAGGAATGGATTGCCCTGGTATGGAGCACCTACAGGCCACAGATCCAAAAACCCTGCTCCTGTGTGGACTCCTCTCCAGAGGCTGCAGTGTGATACCTGCTCCACCATGGTCCTCCCCAGGCTGCAGGGGAACGCCTGCTCTGGGGCCTGGAGCATCTCCCCTCCTCTCTGATGAGCTCAGCTATGCCTGTGATGGGTCCACTGGAGCTGGCTGGAACTGTGTCCAGCACAAGCTAGTCTCTGCTTTTTTCTCACAGAGGCAACACCTGCAGCCTTCCAGCTGCCAAAATCTTGCCAGGTAATCCCAATATGTCTCTGTTCTGAAGCCTTGGGAATGAAAAAGTGAGCTGATTAGGAGTCACGATAGTAAGGAGAAACAGGATCCCCAGGAACATCAGTTAATCTGCTCATTAACAACAAGCTTACTCTGGAGACGAAGAGCAGAGCCTTTGAAACACCAGTGAATAAACATCCTAACTGGCTGCCATACTGGAAGTTTTGCTGGACTATTACTGGGCAGCATCATTAGCACAAGAGTCTCTTGGGAAGCTAAGTAGCCTGATCCCTGCCATAGGAAACAGCCTCTACTATATCTCTGAAATCTCACAGGCTTCCAGCTGTATCCATAACAGATGCTGAGAGGGCTGAGTGGGAGCCAGCACAAACTTGATATGACTCATATGGCTAATGACCACATAATCAGGTCTGGAGCTTTTTCACTGCTCTGGGCTCTGTGTTTATCCAGAAAGTGGTGGGGTTTGGACTTGTCCACCTTCTTCTCTGGACCTTTCACTCATTGAAAGCTCAGATTGTTTATCACTAATAATTTCTGTTTTCTCTCTCTCTCTTTTTTTTTTTCCCCCCAACCAAACAATTAAAATACATGTAAATATAGCATCTCTTATTTTGTCATAGTTTTTTCATGGATCTCTTTCTCCTTGTGATAAAAGTTCTCTTGTTGGCCTGAAGTGCTCTAAGGCTCTGGTAGCAGCTATTCCTCTACAGTCCAGGTGTTCCTTTTTTGCCTCTTCCTGCCCTCCCCTCCTGGTAGCAAACTGACTTTGTCTTCAGCCACTGGCAAGATTAGGCAGAGTTCATTCAGCTGTGAGGTCTAAAGTTACCTCGGGTCTAAAGGCCTGAAGCTGTAGTTTCCAGAGCATATCCAAGGCATTCCTCAATCCATGCAGACACCAGTAGCCTCTGCTGTAGCTGTTGTTGTGGCTTTAGTGGCACAGATGTTTCTGTTGTTTAGTTGTGAACTCTGGGATGTGCTGAAGGAGCCTGGTAGCTGGGAGAGCTTGGTGGTGGTGAGCCAAGCAATAAGGCTGATGCGGTGTGGAATAACCTGGTATCAGCCTCCCTTGGCTCCCCATACAGAAAAACATGAACTACACCAGTGTGATTCAGAGCAGCTTCATCTTCTTCTGAATGGCCCTGGCAATTGCCTCTCCTCCTCCATTGACAGTAAATATCACTAATGGCAGCCCCTTATCTACCTTAACCACAGCTTTAGTAGGGATTTGAAACATCAGAGTCAGATACAGTAGAACTTGAGAGCTGAGTAAGGATGAAAATAAACTTGCAGATAATATACCAAAGTTACTGTGGAGAAAATCACTAATAGCACAAAACAATAACAGCAAAAAAGCCTTGTAGACAGGTTTTAATATTCTTTTTTTACTCATCTTTATAAGTTGCTAATTCCCTGATCAGCAGAAAAGAGTAGCAAGGAAAAAGCAGAGAATAGAAATATACTCTTATTGTCTGTATTGCATTTTTGCCTGAAGCTTTCTTTTTCTTTTTTTTCCCTTTAGTGTGACTGAGCAATGGCTGCTGAACTGCCAGTGAGTGTATTTTATTGCTATCCTGTGTATGTCATCTCCTGCTGCCAGTGGCATGTATACTCATCAGTCAAACAGAACTATCCAACATGTTTGATTTACTGTCACTGAATCAAATCTATTTGTGGGTTTCCATAGCATAAAACATTTTGCTAGAGATTAATCCCCTGATTTGCATGTTGCTCTTGGGAACTATATCATTACTTTCCTTGATGGATTCATTTTGAAGTCAAGAAAGATGCAACTTGATTTTTTACTGTGTATTCAAGGTGGTGCCTTGCTCTTTGTTATCTGACCTTTATATTAACTCTTCCCCTTGTCAGTCTCAGAGGCATTACTCATATTTGTGTCTGCTAGTGGAAGATTAAGTGATTTTAGCTCAGTCAGGACAGCAAAAAGAGACTCTTAGAACACCTGGTGAATGTACCAGCAAACACCGTGTTTCTGATTTTGGAATTGTTGCCTTTTTTCAAGCTTGCTGCTGTGTACATGCTAGAAAATAAAATTGTATTTGTTCACTGACATCTATTTCAATTTATACTCCAAGATGAATATCCACTTGGATAAATACCTACAAAATTGGTCACTCGTAAGGAAGGTTACATACGCTACAAAGGTTGTTAACTTACTGTAATGTTTGTAGGAAATTCTAAATATTTTGAACTCTGCTTACTGGAATTTTTGAGACATAAGGAAAATATTTATTTTTTAAAAAAGAGTTTATAATCTAATCCTCTTTTAATGCTCATAACCTATTGCTATCTGGGATGGTTGCCAAAGCAATGATTTATAACTTCTCAATTCAAGCAAGTAAACACTGAATTTAATTTGGCTTGGTAAATCCAGCATTCTTGCTTGAGCTATCGAAATAATTTAGCTGAGTTTCTTGCATTATAAATATTACAAGGGCTGCTGATTTTTCTCCTGCTCACATTGTGAACCTGATATTCTTCACTAGTATCAGTTGTATCACTGGTCAAGGAAAACCCCAGTTTCAATGGGAGTGAGGAGACACTGTCACTAAATGGGTCTTGAAGTCTGATTATTCTCGTCAGTACATCATTTGCTTACAGCATCTTCTCATGTTTTTCATGCTATGAGAATTTGCCCCAACAAAATCAGCAGAATAGAATAAAGACACTGGAGACTTGACTCAGTCCTCCACAAAAACTTCCCAGAGGAGTCTAGCCTGGGGCTAACTAGTGCTGCAGAGGGCAAAGATCTTGTGTAGGTCTTGTATCATCTCTGTCAGTGCCATTCAGGGGTGTCAGATACCCCAGGACACCTGAATGGCTCTGGGAACATGTGCTTGGGCAAGTCACCCCAAGTCAAAGCCCTCATTCTATGCAGGCCGTGGAGCCTGAACTGTGTATGCAGTTAACAGCTACATCTGGGAGCCTGGAAGATTTTTCTAAGTCCTTTGCCTGTACGGAACAGGGATTTAGTTGCCCACAGTTGAGTAACTGGTGACATCAGGGATATCAAAGATGTCCTTACAAGACTGGCAGGTGTGGCACATGGCCTCCTGGCCTCCTGCTCTCTGCTGGGGAGGAGGGTGGCTCAGTGGCAGCAGCTGCTTCTGCACTGGCGGCTGTGTCCAGTCCCAGATCTCTGTTGGCCATTAAAGCAGATTACTCAGTGTACATATATTTACCTAGATTTAGTTTAGGCACCTAAACGGTATGTGGCCAGCTGGTGTCTGAATCCAAGCATCAGTAAGAAAAGCCAAATGTTGGTCTCAGGCATTTCCATGTGTCTGTACATAGAAATGAGGGATATTTTTGAAAGAGGCAGATTCCTAGGTCACTTTTGAGACACTGTCTGCAGATGTCTGTTGCTAATATTGTTGAGATATGTTGTGTGAGAAAAAGGAATTCCTGTTCTGGAGTCATTCTTCAGCAGAAAGAGCTGGAACCCAACCCTTCATCTTTAGACAGTTTTTTTTTTAATACATCAGTGCATTTGTCAAGAATAGTGAAATGAGGTTGGTGTCCACAAGTGCCCTACCTACTCTTGCACGGTCTTGTAGTTTTCTTCTTATTAATATGGTACAGCTAGAGTCTGTGTTGGCTGGTACACAGATGTTGCCACTGAAAAGTAGGTATTGGACAGTGTGATTAATGAAGGCAGAGTCCTTTTACTGACACAGACTTTGCCTCATTTGCTCTGAGTTCAAAGCAGCTGAACAACTTGCAGCTTTCAAACTGGAAGCTCCTACAGGACGGTGTTTAGTGGCGTGTTTTGAAGTTGTTAATCATGTTTCATGTTTTCATCAGCAAGGTTAATTACACACCTTGTGAGATTAGATGCAAGCTTGTATCCCATCTTTCTTTAGAATGGGAAGAGGCATGTTTGGAGTTTAGCTGAAGACAGTTTAACACAAATTCTGTTGTGTTCTGTAAAAATATTTCAATTTGTCTGAAAAAATACCCTAAACTGCATGAATTTCTCAGATTGCATTTCAGATGTGTGCATGGCATCATGTCATTAATCTTTTTCCCAAAGTTATATCTTAGGGTTTTTGGTTTTTTCCCAGATTTTTGTTGAAAGATGCTTTTTTGATCTATGCATAAAGATCATTTAAACATTCCTCAGCTTCCTTCTGTCCTCATTTGTTTGTTATGATGGCTGTAGCTGGAATGATTCTCTTTTAAGACCTTGTCTGCTGTTGAAATTACCTAGGATGCTAAGACAATAGCTTGATAGGAATAGCCACAATTTGTGATAGTTTAAAGCAAGAATAAAACATGGCACTGTAAGTGTTAGAATTTTCAGAGGCAACATACTATATGGATGCATAGGAAAAATGGATGTAAAGAAAACTGGTGTTAATCAAATATTCTGGAAAGAGCTGAAAAAATAGCTCATGAATATATTGCTAAAATATTCTAAAGATTCAGAGAAATAATTAATTTTAAAAAGTAAGAATTACATATCAAAATACTATTTGTCTAGCACAGATGCTGTCCTTCTACAGAAACTGTTCATTTAGGGGTGTCCATTTTTCTGTTTTGATAAATTTTTGGCAGGACTTCCGGCACAGCTTTGCCAAAGAATTCACTTTTCAATGCAGTGTGCCACCCTCACCTGAAAGGAATTTTGTCTCATGACAGAACAGTGCATGTAATCCCTTTTGACCTCACTCTCACATGCCTGAAATGCAATGTAAAGCAGCTTCATGTGAGCTTATGCTGCTAAAATAATCGTATGCTTGAGAAGGATTGGGATGTGTTAAGCAGTTTTATGATAAAAGAAAAAGTGCTGATGAAATTCAATTAACTTTGTAGAGTACAAAGGAAAACAAGAGAAATGGATTTTAAGAATATGTTCTGGGAAAGTGTTAGCTTATATAAAATGCACAACACAGATGACAAACTTTTCCACATGGGTGAGAGCCAAACTTAATGAATATAGCTAATCAGAAGGATGATGTTTAATAGGAGTGATGTAGATGGATGAAACACGTTTGGAAGGTACATCATTTGCTTGGTGCACCTGGGCATACAGAAATTAAATGGCTTAAAACTCCTCGGAGAACAATAGAGGAAGGTATAAGGAAGAATAAAGCAAGAATGAAGAAATAATTTATGCTTCCTGTTCCCAATGGAAGACAGGCAAGAAAGCTGTCAATGTTCCCTGAAGGAGAGAAGGAAAATGTGAGAGAACAAGCCCAGCTTGGGGGACAGGGAGAATGAAGCTGACTGAGCTTTGATATTAAAGCCACAGAACTTCTCCAACTGTCCCTGAACTGATTTTTTTTTTTTTTTTTTTTTTTTTTTTTTAGTGAGAAAACTTAGAGTAAATACTAGGCCCCGTGGAAACCAATTAGAGTTTTTTTCAATGACTTAAGCAGGAAGATTTTCCATCAAGAACATGTAAATTCACTTGTTCCTCCCAAACTCTCTATTACTCTGTAAAGTTCTGCTTGTTACGCATGCTGTGTCTCAAACTTTGGGGATCACTCTAAATATTAGTTGGTATCAATGTCTGGCCAAATCTTCAAATCCTCTGCTACTTTTGGAGTGCCTGACACTGTTCAGGCAAAAGAAGCCCTTACCATTAGGGTGGAACTCAGCCCCATGGTTACTACTGTCATTGAAAAAAAATTCCCTATCACCAACAGGGGAAAAAGATCCTAAAAATCACTTTTAAAATTCTCACTGAATTCTGTGCAAAACCAGTATGGATTGTGGGGAGTGAGGACAGAAAAAACATTCCCTAACTGGAGTTTACTGGCTCATCATTTTCTGGACTAAACTTCTCCTCCCTGTCCCTTGCTGCCCCTCTACTTTTTCCCCCTCTTGAAAATATATGTGGTTTTTACATCATTGGTATTATTATGCAAAAAACCCAGCGAACTACGCAAAGGACCTTGAAAGGACAAATGGAAATATTCCTGTGTGTTGTGTGCCTTTTTTGCATTCCCTACAAACAGTATCCCACCTATAGCACTTCAGAGAAATGCTGGGGAGAAGCCAATGGAGTCTCCTCCCTCTGAAGTCTCTGAAAGACTGAAAACTGTTTTCAAAAGAGAGAAATGTGAATCTGCAAAAATAGATTTTAGGGTCCAGATTCTGATCTTAGTTTTATTAGTGCATATAGATGGGTATACATTGACACAGGCAGTAGAAAATCTCTGTAATTACTCCAGTGTAACCAAGATCACATTGTATAAAAATCTGTTCTGAAGCAGGTTGTGGATAACTTCCAAGTCAATACAAAAAGCAGGCAGTTTTTCTCTGCTGAGTCTAGTTCTCTGTTCAGTCACCAATAGAGACAAAAGCAAATCTCATGGCTGGGACAAAATTTTGGGGTAATAATGTCATTGTACACCAAATGATCAGGATTGTTGGTACTTTACAGCACTTTCATTTGAGCACTTTCATTGTTCATTTGAGCTAATTAAATTGAATAAAAAGTATTAATACATTTGAAAATATCAGCTGGCTTGTTGATGGATGTTAATTTCTTTCCTAAAACTGGAAGCTGCTGAGTGGTTCAAGACTGTAAATCTGTTGAATTAACATGGAATTGTCGACATACTCAGTATCTAACATGTTTGTGTAAAAGATACTGACCAATATCACAGTGTGGTTCTGTAGAATACTTTTAGCTTTGGCTAATCAATTTCATAAGAGACTTGTGACCTGTCTTGGGGTCCAGGGACAGTTTTTCAAATTAGTTCTGAAGTAAAACATCACAGATGGGAATACAGAGCTGCCAAAGGGTTTGATTGGGTCAAAATGGAAGGGGGAGTAAAGGGAGTACAATTTTCATTAGAATCTATCTATACTTAGCTATGTAATTTAGGAGCCTCGCTTGAGTCATGGTCAGTGGAGAGAAAAAGGGGGGTCTTTAGGATGACTCAGGACTCCTGTGTGTCAAGGTCTTATCAACATTTTTCAGATACTCTCTGGAGACATCTATTTCTCTCCATAAATGTAACATTGGGAAATAGAGGCTATTAACTGATGGACCTAAGTTATACTGTTTTTCAGACCTTTGCAAAAATCCTACTAATTTCTACTTCATGCCTGTAAGGCTGTATCTTAGAATTTATTTATTTTGGTGGTTTTTGTCACAAAAATAGCAGCCTACATAGAAATGAATTTCAAAATGAAATTGATTTTGACTTCAAAGCCCAAATTGATTTACCTCTTGTGAAATCAAAAGCCAGCTCATTCGTTTGTTGCTGTTCCTCCATGCCCTATAGAGGAGGTAAACTGAGTGAGCAGCTATGAGTGCTCAGTTCCTGGCTGGGATCAACTCCCCACAATGGTCTAAACTGGACTGGAGGGGCAGAGGTAAAGATTGATATGAAGCTCTCTTCTTCATAAATGTGACATAAAATAGAAAATTCAGAATTGAAATAGCTGTTGATATTCTATCCACCCAACCTGAAGAAAAAAATTTTGAATGTTGTATCACTGAATTACATGATTCTGTCTCTGCAGAGATGTCACCCCTGAATACCTTTGTGATCAAAAGATTCAGAGAAATGAATGCTATGGAGAACTTGGAAGACAACTATAAATTCTTATGGATGGACATCATACATCTAATTTTTTATTATTGCTATAATATTTTTATACAATTATATGGGAAAATACTGGAATATTTTCCATTGGACAGGGACAGGGAATTTATCTGAGAGATTATGTTTTAGTTTCATGTACTACCATTTGGTGGCTTTCCAAAGATGACACTGCAAGGTGCTCTTTGTGAAAGTTCCCAGCTTGCAACCTCTAAAAATCTGCTGATTCAAGGTGGAGCACGAATCTTTGGAATAGATAAAAAGGCTCTGAACTCTTAACTTTCATGGAAAGATACTGGGAGCCATTCAGTTGCTTTGTAGCAGGAGTCTGTCTCTGGAGTAGCAACTCAGACTTTGAATAGAGAGCTTCTACCTATATAATATCATAGAGATCTTCCTGAAGCAGCAAATAAGCAAATTTTCCTTGTGTAAAAATATGTGGCTTTAAATATCTTCAAGGGCATGGCTTGTTTGCGGGCAAAACACATGGAGGGATTGATAACACAAGCTATATACCCAGAGTGTTTGTATTCACCTGTCATCCTTTATTGCTGATATAATAGGACATAACTGAGTTCAGCATGATTTGGAGAGAGACAAACCAGCAGAAAGGCATCTTGCTTCACTGAGCCTGGGGTACAATGTGCATTTCAACCAAATGCTTAACAGGCCGCAGCAAAGAAGATGATAAGCAAGTCTGGTGCACCTTCAATTATTTCTCATATATTGTTGCATGATTTTTCCCATCAGTAGAAATAATTTAAGAGGGTTTATAATCCCACAGGCTGGTTTCTTCTGATAAGATCAAAAACCAGAGGAAAGCAAGCTGTGCCTGCCAGAGGGAGAAAGCAATGATGGATTCCAACATTTTTTATGCAGTCTTCAATGTACACAAGGTCTTGCTGCTCTGAACAAAGCTGAAAGCAAACATCAGGCAGCAATATCTTCTCTCAGTGAAATTCCAGGCACTGTGCAAGCCAATGAATTCTATTTATTGTTTTCAGGAAGCATACCCTGCTCACTGTTCAACATTGCTGTCTTACCTTGCTGTGCTGCTGGTGCCTGCTTTCTGTGCACACTGTGCTGAGTAAGCAGGGCTCAGTATCTTCTTTTTCACCAGTTTCCCAATACAGCTTTTCTGCCCACCACATTTAACACTGCAGACCCATTTTGAATGTGCCAGAATTGCTGTGCGATGCTTTCCATTATTTTTTCTTTTCCACAGAGGGACAGGATGGTTTCTTACAAACCATCAATGGTATTCTGCATAAGCATTCTGCATAACAACAGCTACAGGAGGGGAAGAACAAAGGAAAAAGTTGGTCTAGATTCAGACAATTGTCCAAACAATATCATGTTAGGTTGTATAGTCATTTAAGAGCAGTTATCTGGACTATTTGCCTTTGTAAATACTCTGTATTAGTCAGCAGATGGCATTCGTTGTACATTAACTATTCTACCAATATTACCACAACTACTTTAAAGCACAAAGCATATGGTTTCCTCAAAGAGACACATTATTTCCTCATTTGCAGTTCAGTGTTAATTGCAAACTATTTAGTGACAAAGAAGGTAATTTTTCATTCCCATTTACTTTGAGTAACAGATTGAATAGAGTCTACCATTGTGCAAAATGTAAATAAGACCCATGACACTAAAAGGGTATTCAGGGTATACAAGCTAATGGAAGGTCACACATTGGCTTTTGGCAGGAAAGTCGACAGCACTGCTGAAACATTTTGGATAAGACCAATTGAGATGTTCCAGCAAAGTGCCAAAAGGGGAAAACACCTTTTTTATCCCCTCAACATTAGTTCAGATAGCAACATACTCACTAAAAATGGCTTCTAAAGAAATTTTTACATTTTCATTTTTAATGCAGGCCACACTGGAATGGTGATAGCACACCCCAACCTCACAAAAGTGCTGATAATCTGCACAGACTGCCCTTTCAGTATCTCTGGGGAGGAGTCTGGCTGTTCCACACAACCCTGATGCACACATTGTTCTCTGGCATGCCTTGAACCTATGCTCATACCCATCTGTCTAGATGGCATAATGCCTGCTGCTCATAAGGTGTCATATCAGTTTTGATAGTGCATAAGTGCCAATTAAAGATTGCTTTGCAGCGAGAGTTTAGAATGTGAAAAGTGTCATTTTCCTTTAAAAGAAGAATGTCCTAGTGGAAAATAACAACTAAATGAACTCATGTTCCTCAGCCCTTTAGATTGCAGTTACTAATATAATTTTGGAGGCACAAAAAGCAAACGTAGCACAACAGGAAAGTTGGAAAATATTCTCACCTGTTTTCAATTATTTAATTAATGAATTTATGATACTTTATAGTTTTATTTCTCAAAGACATCTTTGAATACATTAGAAATAATTTTCCAGTGATAATTTAATGGAGTAATACTAACCATTAAGGACACTCACACATGTACATCTTTATTTTCTTGCACACGCAATTTATTTCCCTTTTTCCCAGCCCCTGATATTTCATGATTCAAATTCTAGTTTTAAATAGTCATGAGCAAATTGAGCATGTTCCTGATGCAAAGTCTTCAGACTGTACATGCTTTCAAGCCATTCACCAAATTCTGGACTCATGGAAAAGATTTTACTCTGTTACCAGCTGTTACCAGGAATGTATTCATTTAAGGTAGGAGAATATGTATTCCAACAGCTTTTCCTCATCCTCATTTTTCTTCTTCCATCCATTGTTTGTGATCTTCCTCAGACAGAATTATAGATGTACTCACTTTACAGAGGATAAACTCATCTACTTTTTCATTTGCCACATCTCACTGAGAAGTCTGAAGTACAATAGGATTTAGTTATTGTGTGCTGCAATCCACTATTAGGTGTCTCAGTGTAACAACGAGGAGATAAAGCACTGTCCTAAATGGTAGTACCTATTACACATGTCAGTAACCTATACCCACAGGGATGTCACTACAACATCTAGATGCCAAATACCCTGGGTTCTGGCGTGATGTTCTTAGCATGCTCAGGAGCCAGTTGGCAGTGCATTTGGGAGTTAAGCTTGATGAGTTTGGATGGCACACAGGCACATACTTTACTTTCATAACATTATTTCACAGTGCAAAAAGACCATGGTATTGCATAGGAGAGTTCCTTTCTGCCCACCTTTCTCCATCCTAGCAGGAGAAGGTTCTTCTCCTTCACATAGAGGAAACAGGTGAAGGAGCTCACATGAGCCCAGGGAAGCACACGTGACAATGGCTATATTAAAGATTTTCTCACAGGGGAAACCTTTTCTCTGATGAACTAGATATTTGGCATCTGGATAAAAGTCACCAAATCACTTGGTGTTTGTTTAGAAATTGGCAATACTTTGAGGGATAGCATAATTAGTAGCTGTATGCTTGTCCTATACTTCCAAAGAATTTTGCTAATGTCCATATGAAGCTTCTAATTCATAATTGCAGGAAATGTTCTTGCACTGAACAAAACACAGAAACATTTCAACAGATGTATGTCTAAAAGAGTCTTTCTTAACCTGTAGGAGGCAATCTCAGAGCTTCGATGATGACTTGGGCTGTTTTTCTGAACCAAAATAGGAAAATTTTTAGCTGAATATACCTGACATCCAGGATATATGTACCGCATGGTACTGACATATCCCAGGTGAGGATATATTGAGTATTTCAGGTCACTGACTCAAATGTATTTCAGAGCTGTTCAGTGAGCCATGGAAACTCAGTCAGTGTGATCACAGGTTGTTGATGCTCCCCATCACAAACAATAATTACAGAGGTCACTAGCTGGAAAATGCCATCCATGGTAGGGACAACCATGTCATCCAGGGGTAATGCCACTGTGTGTTTATTTATGCAAAACTTGTTCTGGCCTGAGCCTGCAGATCCAGGCTAATTCGTTCTTTATTGTCATTATACATTTGAAATTACTATCTCTGGAAGTCGATTCCTCCCACACAGGCCGTAAGGTGAGATGTGTCTTTATGGTCTGTAATTACAGGGGATAGGAAATGGAATGAATAAAGCCAGAAGCATCAATGGCTATCAGTTGAGACAGGGGAATTTTTGTCTCCAAAACCAGTTTTAGGCTCTGCAGGTTCCAAGAACATAAGTTATGACAGAAACAGGAAAGAGCCATCTGGTCCAATTTGTCTGCATATTTGTGCTGTTCTGAGTCCCAGCTCCTAGTTTATTCTCCAAATTCCTTATTTTCCTTTCCACAGATATAATTTGATATTTGTTACAGACTGTACAACCATTTGCTTTCATTATTTTCCTAGGTCATATTGAAGTTTTATGCCTGACCTCTGTGCTGCATTCTCCTCTGCTGTGTTCCATGTGTGTTTTGCTTTTGGTTCCTATTTTTTAGTTAATATTCTGCAAAAACTTTAGCAAATTGCTGGTGCAAACTACCGTAATACTTATTATTGCATAGTCTGACCTAAGCTTTTCCAAACTTCTGTGATGTGATCTTTCAGCCTGGTCTACTTTTTGTAACTATAACTCAAAGGCCCGTGTTGGAACTGTACAATTTATTTAGTTATATTAATTTTATTCCAGCTAGCAGTTATTGTATTATAGAGATCAGTACTGTGACCTATATTCAGAAAGACCACCTCTGAAATGGAGCTAGGAATATCATCTCAATATTACCAGATAACAATGTATTTACAGCTACACGGTCTCCTTTTCACTGACATTATTCTCATTAACTTGACACAAAATCCATTGTTTCAGAAGCTCTGGATACAAGCCTGGCTCTGGCACTATGATAGAAGTGTCTGAAATTCTGAACCAGTCAGATTCCAGAAAGACGTACTTGAAGGACATCAGACTACAAACAGCTGAGTGTTATTGGAATATTTCCTTTAATACTAATATAAGATAAAGTGATGGGTAATGGAATCATAGAATATTCTGAGCTGGAAGGATCAAGTCCAACTCCTGGCCCTATACAGGACATTCCAAGCATTACACCCGGTGACAGAGAGCATTGTCCAGATGCTTCCTGAGCTCTGTCAGGCTTGGAGCTGTGACCACTGCCCTGGGGAGCTGTTCCAGGGCCCAAACACCTTCTGGGTGAAGAAGCTTTTCCTAATATCCAACCTAAACCTCCCCTCTCACAAATTTAGGCCATTCCCTTGGCTCTTATCACTGTCACCATAGAGCAGAGATCAGTTCCTGCCCCTTCTCTTCTCCTGATGAGGAAGTTGTAACTGATCTGAGATCTTCCCTCAGTCTTCTCCAGGCTGAAGAGACCAAGTGACCTCAGCTGCTCTTCACACAGCTTCCCCTCAAGGCCCTTCACTATCTTTGCCCTCCTTTGGACACTCTTTAACAGCTTAATATTTTTCTTATGTTGGTATATATTGCTATATATTATATTTTTGGTGCCCAAAGCTGCTGACAATATTCAAGGTGAGGCTGCCTCAGAGCAGAGCTGAGCTGGACAATCCTCTCCCAGGTGTGGCAGTGGTGTTATTCTGTTGATTTGGGTGGAAGCTTAAACGCGTTTAACATTAGAAAAGTGCAATGAAGATTGGCTGCTTTTTAAAATTTTTCTGGTGTTGAGCAAAGGATTTTGATGATATGTGGATAAACACCCTTAGCCAAGAGAATAGTAAGGGACAGAATATAGGTAGCTCATAATTTCCTATTTATTTGAGTTTGAAGTTGATCGCTTTCTCTGTATTCTTATGTTTACTAATGTTTTAAAGAACAACTAATTCATTAGAGGATAGATGTAACTCTGACCAGCTTGGTAGTTAAGACATTATGTGGAAAGCCAGAATACCAAGCTTTGTTCCAGCTCCACCAGAATCTGGTTCAGAATTCCTGTCCTTCTCTATATCTCAGTTTTTTCCATCTGTAGAAATAAAACATGTACCACCTTGTATTGTTGCTGTCTTCTCTTCTCCCTGATATGCGAACAACCTTAGGAGTAGTCTCTTGACTAAAGTACTGTTTAAGTGTCACCACGATTTTGTCCTGCCCAAGGGAAGACATCCACAGCCTTTATTAATAAAATCCTCACATAAATTGCTCTGATTTTAGACTGCTAGAGCATTCAGTGAGAGCCATGTCACATGTTTTTAAGGTCTTTAGTAGACTTTGCAGTGTACAGAAAGTACTGTGAGTGGCCAGTCCAGATGAAGTTTGCACAGCAGGGGTGAGGTGAGCTGCCTGTTTCCTCGAGATCTGGTGTTTGTTTCGATGCTTTGGAAGAGATAATTCTGCATCCTATCAGTTTTCTCTGCACAAATATAACAAAGCTGTAAATAATTCCTTTGAGTCACAGACATTCAGGGCAGAAGAAAACAAATTTGTTCTGGTTTGATTTGGTTAATTTCTCTGGTAATATTGCCTTTTATATGTGAAATTTCTTTTTGTAAAAGCAAAAGTGAGGCTGCAAAATGTCTTTAAAAGAAGAGCACAGACAATTTCACCACTTATTGTGCTAATGAGCCTCTCTGCAGTCAACCCACTGAATGTTTTCTGCAAAAAAGTGGCCAGCAATGTCAAAATTAGAATATAATACACTGACCTATTTCACTATAAAAGGAGTAAGTGAAGTGTAATTTATCATTTAGAGATTTTTCTATATAGAGGGAGCTGAAGTTATTGTTTCAGTGAAAATTCACCATGACAATAATCCAATTACTGATGTCTGTGATCTGCTATAAAAGAAAAATGCTCTTGATGGCAGCAGAATTCTAGTCATAGGCATGTAACTCATGTCAGCACTCCACTTAATTTTTTGTGCCGTGTCTCTGACACATATAGGATGCTGAACAAGCTTCAGCAAGCTAAATCTCAGCTGTGAGATTTCTTGCAGTCTTTGTTTTCTCTTTTTGTTTTTCTTGTTTTTTTTTTTAAATTAAGAAAACCCATTGAGTACTAAAAAGTGACTGAAGTGGACGAAATCACATCAAAATCTTATTACTTTGAGGATGATGAAGATAACAGCCTTTAGTGGAACTGATTTTTTTTCTGTCACTTTGAACACACTCTCATAATATGAATTTCAGCTAAACAGTCCCGATGAAATGAATGGAATGATATGTTATAAAAAACTAATTTGTGCTCTGGTTTATGTGAGCAAAGTAGGTAGAAGAAGAGTAAGCTTCATATGACTTCCCCTCATAAAGAAAGATGTGCGGTTTTTAAATTTTTTTAAATTTTTTTTTCTGTATATTTCCAGCTTTCTGCTGTGAATCAAGAACCCATTTCTTATCATATTGAAGATGTGGAACAGATTGCATAGATATATAAAGTCAGATAAAGTCAATGAAATCTGAGCCAGTATGAAAACAAGCTAATATTAACATTTTCAGAAGTATTTATCAGAGAAAAAAAAAGTCAGTAAGAATAAAATGAAATTATTGTTGGTTTATTCTAAAGGTGTCTCTGGCCAGAAAAAAACTTTATTCAGACCATAGGTGTTTAGGAGTAAACCTGAAGATTTTAATTTTAAAACAAAAATAAATGGCAATGTAAAATGAAATTTTTTCAGAATCAATTAACTCACTCCTCATTCTCAAGCATCCTGCAGTTTCTAATTTATTACTCTTTATAATACATAACTACAGGGCTGGAAAACTCTCTTGCTTCTGCTCTACAAATAAGTAATTGAAACCAAGCATTTGGAAAGTCTTGGTTACATCGAGTGGTGCAGAGGAAAATAATTAAAACTCAAGAATGATCTTGCAGAGAAGAAAAATTGATATATTTCAAATAATATTTTCAGTAAACTGAAAAAGACCTGGGAATAAATAACTATAGTATGAAAAATTGAAATTGCTGGAGCTTAGTGAAGGCTGGATGTGTCAAAAACGTTCTACACCATTCTTTTTGGAGGAGCATAAGCATCCTAGAGTATTTGTCAGTCAAAACCTGTCTTTTTGATGGAAAATTATATGCATGGCCTATGGACAGAGGGAAGTGTCCCTGGTAGTTTTGGAGAGGCTTGAGCATAAAAAGAAATCCGATAGACTGTGGAAAGCATCAGTAGAGTCCAAGAGCAGACTTGGGCACAGGTGCCTCTTCACAGTACTGGCACTCCCACTCCTCTGAACTGGATGTCTCCATAGGTGATTTCTTGGTTTGTTTGTTTTTTTTTTTTATCACCTCACAAGTGACTATGGGCCAAACTTCTCAAGCTGTTCCATGTTAGAAGGGCTCAGGGCTGTGTGCTACAGAGATGTTGCACAGTGATGAGTCCCATGACAGCATTGTGCTTTTACTTTACCCTCACTTCTCATAACCAATGAAAACAGCTACTGGGATTCCAAACATGCCCCTGTTCATCAACACACACTAGTTGTTAGTCATCACACCAGTGATGTTACCTGAATAGAAAATAACTGAATTTTTTTCACTGAAGAATTTAGTTCAACATTTCAAATTTTCTTCTTCTGTGCTACAGAAAACAATTCCTCCTTTTTTTTTTTTTTTTTTAAATCATCGTAGTAAATTATGGGAGGATGGTTTGTAAGGATAGTGCAGAAGGCAGTTTTCCTCGATGAATTACAGCTGTACTGATTGCCGAGCAGTGCAGACAGCCTTGCCTGCCCAGTGAGGATGGGGGTTATAAAAGAGTGGGTCAGCTGGTCAGGAGTAAGTTGGAGCTGGAGCTTGAGACCCAGAGTTTGCTGCAGTTTAGGATGGAGTCTGCTGGCTGTGCTGTGAGGAGGAAGGGACAGATAAGGTAAGAAGATGTTGTGTGAGGGACAGACAGGGTTAGGTTTAGCCAGCCATGCAGAAAGAAACTTGTGGAGAGGAGGAGTCAGAGCTGTGTGCAGCTGCCTGAGAGAAGTCACGAGAAGTTTTTAATAAAGGGCTGGTGATGGTACCAGTCATGTCTGTGTTGACAATTACAACAGTAAATTACCTTAGGATTGTCCCAAATATAAGCATGTTGTAGAAAATAATCTTTCCTAAAAAGCAAGGAGGAGAACAGTGTCGGGAAAAAGAAGATCCTATGTGGCTATGGTACTTGCTCACTTATGAATTAAGAATTCACCAGCTGTGCTACTGACTATGGCAATGACTTGAGGTGTACTAAAACAGTTAGTTAGTTTTTGAAAAACTTCCTCATTTGAAAGGAGGTGGAGAGCTAAAATGTCACCTGGAGATTGCAGAGAAGGAAGTCTTGGGTAGATCTTGTTTCTGACTCTGCTGTGGCTGCCCCATATGTCACCATTTTTCCTTCCAGTAATAGCACTAGAAAGCTATGATTTCCAAGATCCTGGTACAGATGATGACCTTTAGCTATAGGCCTGTTCCTTACTGCCATTTATATATCCATGTTGTTGGACATGAGGACTACAATTATTTTTGTCGAAGGAGCGACAGTATCTGTCTGGGCTGTGATGGAGGACGTGCTTCCTTCAGATAGTACCACTGTCTGTATCTTTATATACCCTTTTATAACTGTCCCTTGCTGAAGCAAAATGAATTTCTACACTTTTTTCTCAGAAACATCATGTCCACTTTTCTGAGCAAACAGATTTTGCTTTAATTTCTATCTCTTGGTGAATCTTATTTAAAGCTTTTTTTTCCTTCCTAACTGACACATGCAGTTATTTCACTTCCACACATAATATGATTTCTTTTCATGAGAAAACAGGATTAAAAATTATTATGTAGATTGCCTTTTCTGTCCCACACCTGTGTGTGAATAATCAAACCAGATTTGCAATCTCTTTCTATTCCCACCACACCCAGGGTTTTACTCGTCTGAACTGTTGGTGTTATCAAAATATGTTGTACCCACATATTCATTTTTCTTGTTATTTATTGATATCACATATCATTTCTTGACTAAGAGTTTCTGAATTGTCACAGAATAATAAAAGACCTGAACAATATACTGTTCAAGGAGCCTGGCATGTTATCTTGAAGTATGTCTAATCAAGCAAATCCTCTGACTTCTATCTGATATTAGCTAAGGCATCAACAAATACCTCTTAAACACTCGTGCCTTTCATTTATCTTTCCTAGGTCAGCAGTCTTTACTGTGTTGGGTGTCCTCACAATTAATTGCACTGCATGGCTGAAGATTTAAGATGCCTGGAGAAGTGTCACTGGGTGAGTGTAATTGGTGTCCTTGTGAGTGTTTGCTGCTGAACTGTCAGGAGAGGCTGTGGCTCTGTGTGTGTCTCTGCCTTAGCTGAGCTGGTGCTGAGCTTTGTTGGAGAGCCAACTTCAAATGCACTTTGAGACCTCTTTGAGAGACAAGCTGTAGTATCCTGGGTCCTGAAGACTTGGTCACAATCAGAGCTGTTAGCAAGACCATGATACAACCTGATTTCACTGCCTGGGACAGAAAGCCTTGTGGGTGTCCTGTTGGGTTCCATAACCCAGATTGCCCCCTGAATGCAGCCCTTATGGTTTGGTGATTGTGACAGCTCCATTTCTGTACATAACTGCTTTTTCAGCTACAACACTCTGACAGCCTGACCTCTTATTGCAGTCCTGAAAACTAAAGTATAAACTCCTCCTCTGGTCTTCTACCTCATGGAGTTCAGCTTCTTGTGTCTGGCTTTTCTGTGGCCAGCATTTCTTTGCTCCTAACTCTCTGCATCAATGTTGTCCAAAGGTCGACATTCTCGCCTGTCACAGAGCTATTTGTATCTGTCTCACTAGTCTTGCCTAAGCAAGCTTTATATATTTTCTTTCTTTAATCTCTACCTGAAATATTTATACGCAATCTGATTTTTATCCTGTCTTCTCTTTGAACAGCTGATGGATGGTTGTAGTGTTTCTCTTGTCTTCTTTTTCTGACTCCCTATTCCTTCTAATTCTATTTCTGGCTACACACTGTGTATCCTTCTCTAACAAGCATGTAATTCATCACAGTAAATCACTTTTTCCAGGAGGCCCGTGCTATTTTAAGAACTGTGCAGTGTCACTTTATGGATTCCTCTCATGCTTTTGATACAGCTTTACAGTTTTAACTTTCATTGGGAAAACACAAGGAAAACCACATCTGCTTTGCAGATGGAGTGGTAAGGGATTGTAAAAGGATGGGGCTGCTACTGACTCTGGACTTTGGATTTTATATCATGTGTGCATGTCCTAGTTTTGGCCAAGAACTGGGTTAATTTCTCACAGTTAAATGAAAGGGAAGAGGCCTGGAGCCAAGTCATGGCCAAGACCCGAATGTTATTCCCTACTATGGAACATCAGTATGTAAACTGGGGGAAAACATCAGCAGCCTCCAGTGACTGCTCAGGGATGGGCTGACTGGACACCGGTCAGCAGCTGATGAGCAATTGTATTATGCATCACTTGTTTCTCTTGGATTTTATTCTTTTCTCATTTTCCTTTTCATTATATTAATTGGTACTATAAAATTTATAATTACTATTGTTGCTATTAATTGTTATATGTGTATATATTATTTTTATAACATTTTTATTTCAATCCATGAGTTTGCTCTTTTTTTCGTTTGCAATTCTCCCTACCTGGAGTACTTCCACAGCAAGGGAATCAGCCCAGATACACCAGAAGTAACACCTGAAGACATGGCTACTGAAGGTAATTTCCATGAAGACCTTAATTCAAACAAAAGACAGGTGAAAACTCTTGAGACGTCCTAGAAGAAATTGTTTTGTAGCTCTGCAGTATTTTTAAGAAGATGCAGCAGAAAAAGCTGTGTTTAAGAAATTCTCCTTGAACACTTGTTCTACCTGTTTTGTGATTTCCAAGGGACTAAAGTTGGAAACAAGATCAACAGTGATGAGAACCTGCATAATGTGGAAGTGACTGGAAAGGCTTTATTAGACTTAGATTTTGGAGACCAAAGCAGTTCATTGTGGAGTCCTCTAGCCCACAGAGGAGAGATCTGATCCTGGGTGAGTGGTTATGTACACCACAAGTGGGAACTATAAATATACTTTGCTCACAGCTAATCACTTCAGAGAGGTGTGTGTGGTACAAAGGTTTGGTCCAATTAACACAGTCTGTTGACTTTCTATATAGAGGATTTGGCAAGGACCGTGATTAAACTCAGAAATACATGTCCCTTGAATGATTTCTCTGCCTCAGAAGAAGAAGGGCACAGGTGAACTTTTTTAATGGAGGAGGACAAATACATTAAAGTAAGAACTATCGTGTCTTTGAGATGTGTGCAAGAAACAGAAGTATTAGAGCTGACTGTTGTCATATCCAAGTTGTATTTTTAATTGCTCTGAGTATAGATGCATTCTTTGTTTCACAACACATTTTATATACTTCTGTTCCTGTATAGAAATATGATTAATTTTTGTGTTTACTGCTAAGGGACATATTATGATGTCTGTGCCAGCAAGAGGAAGAAAGTGTATATCCATCACTTGTGCTTAGAATTAGTATTCTAGTACATAATCATGTTAATAATTCTGGAGTAATTTCAGCTCCCTGTATCTTAAGAGTCCTTCAGCTATAAATGGAAGTCTAATATTATATGTAGCCTGCTATGTTCCTTTGTATTGTGCAAAATTTGTTTTGAAAATCAGGATACAGAGAAGTACTTGCACATTAAACCCATGACATCAAGGATGTTTCTGTCTCAAAGGGATAGAATCCCATAGGAGTTTCATAGCTAAGGCAAAACATTTTTTTTCTTTTTCTAGAAATATTGGAGCAAAATAGTGTCGAGACTCTGGGAGAAGTCTTAGGTGAGAAGAAGCAAAGACTTCTTTGTAAAGACTGGAGAAATTTGGTGACCTTTATGAAGTGTGCCTCTGTGGAATATCTCTTCTTGAAGGAAGCAAAATGCATGGTACCAAATTTGTAAGCAAGTTTCCATGATGTGAGCAGTACCATCTTAACTGCAGACTCAGAACTTGAGGGAAATTCACCCCGAGCTTCTGGGAAATGACTAAAGGATATTTCCTCTGGTGAAGTCAGTTTATGAGACTGATTACTTCTGAAAGGTCAGTGTAGTGTGTCTAACCTTCTTTCAAGTACACATCCTTCTTAAAACTCATGATGTATAATATGTTATCAGATATCCTAATGACACTGTTGATGATGTAGTTCTACACAGATCAATTTTTCAGGGTTATCCTTAATTATGCCAATGAAAGCAAAAGTTCTTGGATCTCTATTTCTGTCTGCAAAATTATTTAGTCTATTTTCTCATTATTGTTTCATCATTTACTGTCAGTAGTCTGAGGAGTAAATGTATAGATGACTTTTAGATATGTTTGATAAATCTTTTAATTTTACATGTGATGGGCCTTAAGTACAGAATTATGATGTTTTCTGATGAGCTGAGATGAAATTCTGTTTTAAGGACAAAGATAAATATATCCTCAAAACTACGAGTTCCTCAGTGTCTGTAGAGACAGGCTTTATTATTGATCATACATGAAGTGTACCTTGGTACATAACAATATTTGTCATATTTCTTAGAGAAACCTATTTGCAAATGTAGATGTTCTGTCAATGATAAGTGGTGCCTGGGAAGTATGTCAGCAAAACTTAATTTGTTTACTCTATGTAATTTGTTTGTTAATGAACTGTGTATGAAGGGAGCGCAATCTCAGCATATACATTTTCATTATTCAGATTTATTTGTTGAAATATGTTGTTGACAGGGCTTGCTGCTCCTTTGTGATTAACTCATTAAACAAATTTGTTACTTAGTATTTTTAAAATAAGTTGTTCTGCTTCAACACAGAAAGCACATTGACTAGTTGTTCCTTTATTTTCTGAGTACCATATTTAAGCTCGAGATCCACATGGAGACTCCTCAGCACAGAAATGTGAAACAGTTAATTGAATTAACCTGCAGTATATTTTTTGAATTTTATTATTATTAGCATACCCGTTTCCTAAAATGTCCTTTAAAAAAATCTTATATATCATTGTGTAGTCATGGTAAGTTTGCATAAAAAATTTTTATGGAGAAATTTTGCAGTCAACACTCTAAAATCCACTCATAAATAGCAAGAGAAGAAGAAATAGTTTGACAGTTTCAGTTGCATGGGATGATATTCTAAGTGTCAAGTTCTTGTTGAGAAAGAAGGAAGTGTAGACGTGCTACACTGAGAACTTTTCTCTGGGGCTTTATGACTGTAAGAAGAGATCCAGAATGTTATTTGTTAAATCTGAAAATAAAAATCCTAATGAATTATTCACCCCACTAACTGCTTTATGAAAAATAACAAGATGCTAATTTTAAACTTTTAGGAATTAGAGCATGAAGTGTATAGTTATCCTTTTAAAATAAATAAATAAAAATTTGTGGTTCCAGTGTTGGGATCAAATCCCATGGAATTCATCCTTGTTTTCCTCTATGAAACTGTAGCTATAAATAATTCAGTCTATGTTTTTCCATCATATGCTATCTCAGAATATATTATGCTTCATATTAAATTGATATGTATTTTTATTGTAAAAATTAAAGACTAATATATTGTCAGTTTTATATACAAAAAATAGCTGAAAATCAGGAATAATTCAGGTTGAGAGGGAAGCCTAATTCATCTCACTGCATGAGACAGGGCCTGATTTTTGAGTATGTCCAAGGATGTAATTTAAATCTCCTCTGTTTGTGTACCAGTTTCAGTGTTCTGCCACCCTTGCTATTAAGACCTTTTTTTAAAATTCTTTTTTCTTTTACAGAACTTCTGTTTGTGGGTCAATTTGTGTCAGTTGCCTCTTGTCCTTTGGCTGCAGACTTTCAAAGCACCTGGCTTTATATCCTTTGTACTCTCTCTTTAGTTTCTTCCTTACTCTACTCTTCCCGAGTGAACAAACCCAGTTCTCCCACCTCTCCTGATACGCCATGCACTCCACACCGCTTCCACTGGGCTCATTCCAAAGTGTTCATATCTCTCAAACTGAGGAGGCCAGAACTGGACCAAGCACTGCAGATGTGTTTTACCAGGGATGAGAAGACAGGATTGTCACCTCCCTCAACCTGCCAGCTGTACTTTAGACAGCACGGCTCAAGATGTGGTTTGCTTTCTTTGCTTCCTGCTGACTCTCACTCAGTCTATCCATTGGGACACACTAGCCTTTTTCTGCAAAGCTACTTTACAGGCAGTCACCCACCAGTCTGTACCAGTTCTTGAGATAGTTCTCTGAGGTGCAGAACTCAACATTTCCTATGGTTAAGCCTGATAAATTTCCTGTAAATGCATTTCCCCTGATTTACAAGGTCCTTCTCAACAGAAAACCTGTTGGTTTGGTATCATTCATATTCCTCCAGTTTGATATTATCCATAAACTTTCTCAGGCTGCATTGCATCGTGTCATTCAAGACATTTATAAAAACAAAAACCAGTGTTGGTCTCAGTATATTTCTGCCTCCTGAATATTACTGGCAATTTTCCACTGCTTGGCCATGGTACCCCTGATTACAGCCTTTCCAGTTTGGTAATCTGGCAATAATTTTCTGCTCACCTGATGGCCCATTCGACTGCCCACCCATCAAAGCTGTATTTTACCAGTTTGGTAATAGGATCTTTTGGGAATTTGTATGGAAATCCTCACTACATTTAAGGAAATTACCTCAACTGTGGTACTCTTGTTCACAAAGCCAGTAATTTCTTTGTGGAAAATAATGACATCATGCATAGATGGAAAATCAGCCTTTCTATGTATTTGCCATTTGGTCTCTGGCCCCATTAAACAGGGGTCCCATACTTTCTGTAATTTAATTCTTTTGGTGACATGTATAGAAGCCTTGGTTGTTGCCCTTCACATCCCTTGCTAGTTTCGGCTCCAGCTAAGAGATGCATTTCCTAAATATTCTTAAGTTAAAACATTATCTTTACATTCCTGCTAGGAGTCCTGTCCTTGTCCACATTCTAGAATACTTATTTTTTTGAGTTAATTCTTAAGTTCCTTGCTCATCCATGCTGGCCTTTGACCACTCTTCCTTAGATTTCTGCACATTGCAGTTGTTCATCTGTGTGCTTTGGGGAGGTTGTTCTTGATCAGCTGTTGTGTGCCACTGTCCTGCAGAGCTGCCTCCCACAGGATCCTGCCTCAAACTAATATATACTGTCCTGACACAAGGGATGTTGTTCAGGGATGATCATCAGAGCTTTTAAAGAGAAGTTTAGTTCACTTTTACAGTGTGTTTCTAGGGCTTGACCCAGCCCAATTGTACTTGATCTCACCTCAGTGGTCTGAGCCAAAGACATCATCCCATCTAAAATACTGAAGTCTCTGACCCTGAAGATATAAAGATACCTATACTGATTTAATTGAAAATTAGAATATTTCTACACAGCTGGATATGGCCCTAAAATGTCTTCATTTAGAAAGTGTGTTATGCTAATAAAAACACTTGACTCAAAGATGAATTTCAACAAAACTGCACGTCCAGGGAAATGAACCAAATTCAGAGATCTGAGTGAGCACATACCATCACGAGGTATGAGTAGGAAGGGATAAACCAATCCAGATGCAATCTGGAGAAAGAGGAAATACTGAAAAAATCCTCACTTACAGTAGGCAACTACTATCTACAAGATGAGTGATAGAAGCATCTCAAATTGTCTGTCAATTTCTTTGACTATACAAAGTAATTCCTTAGAAACAGATTAGATAATTGGAACATTTGGATGATTACAGAATTTTAAAGTTGTCCTGGTATTGTGTGGGGTAGAGTTAATTTTCTTCTTAGTAGCTATTACAGTGCTGTGTTTTTTTGGTATGAGAATAATGCTGACAACACATAGATATTTCAGTTTTGCAATGTAGAGTTTACAATGAGTCAAGGTATTTTGATGTCTCACTTTCTGCTGTTAAGGAGGTACACAAGAATCTGTGAGGGATTACAGTCAGGATGTCTGACCCAGACTTGCCAAAGGGTTATTCCACACCACAGAATGGCACACAGTGTATGAACTGGGGAGAGTTTGGCAGGAGGGGCTGATTGTTATTTGGGTGCTGGCTGAGCATCAGTCAGTGGGTGGTGAGCAATTGCATTGTGTATCACTTGTCTTTCTTGTGTTTTATTTATCTCTCTGTTTTGTTCCTTCTCTTGTTAAGGGTATAGAAATTTGGCAGAAAATACCCCTCCCCCCTGAAAATTTAGCACACCATTTTATTTAAAATTCTTATTTTCTGAGAGTGGATGAGAGTGAGGAGGTTCCCCAAAGGAGCTGTGGATGCCCCATCCCTGTGTGAGTGTTCAAGGTCGGGTGGGATGGGACTTTGAGCAACCTGATCTAGTGGAAGATATCCCTGCCCATGACAGAGGGTTCTTAATAGATGATTTTTTAAGTCCCTTCCAATCCAAATAATTTTATGATTCTGCATTTATTATTAGATTTTATTTTATTTCATTTATTAAAGTGTTCTTATCTTTTTCTTGTGATTCTCATACTCATCCTACAGGGGTGTGGGTGCGCAGCTACACGACACTGCTGAAGCTAAGCCAGGACAAAGACTTAAGATGAAAAGGTCTAGTATGGATCTTATTCCTCTTCCCAAATTCCACCTTTTATAGAACAGAAAGAAAAATAGGTGCATATCTATCTATCTATCTATCTATCTATCTATCTATCTATCTATCTATCCATCTATCTATCCATCTATCTATCCATCTATCCATCCTTTTTCTATGCTTAAACCAAAACCACCGAGTGCTTTAAGAAACCTTTGTGTCTTTGTTCTCTGGAAATGCAAGTGCTTTGCTTGTTATGTGTTAATAAAGTGCACTGCTCTGCAAACCCACACTAAAGATTAAACTGGAGGGTCCAAAAAATAGTGAGGAACATCTTGGCTATCTGTACTGCCACCTGAAGGAACTCTACCATTTCCAGTCTGGAAACCAAGAGATCTGTGAAGACAGTGTGGGAAGATGGAGATGAGATGAAGTTTATGTTTACTGTGAACAGTGTGAAATTTATGATGTCTTTACTACTGTTTGCTGCTTAATTTGCATGGGTTGTGAGGAAAAAGCATGCTAGATAAATAAACTGCTCAATGAAGAATCTGATCAAGTGAAATTCTGACACATATGTAAATCAGCAATGACCCATACTTCAGCTCAGTTCTCTCATGCCTTTTTCCTTTATTTTTATAATATTCCTGAGTAGGATAAGGAACATTTTCATTAGATAACAATAATTTTCATTCTTTCTCTTGCCAGGTACTTTGTGCTCTGTATTTACACTTTATTATCTTAGTCATGCTAACTTTTCTACTCCCCTGGACATTAGTTCTGTGTGGTTTTATGTATTTTTAATTGAGTGGGATAATATATTTACTATTTGTTCAGAATAAGAGTATAAGTTTAAGAGAAAAATTTCTGCTGAGTCATTATTATGAGAACTCAGATTGTATGACTTTTTGTTCAGCTTTCAACATCTACTGAAAATGCAGCAGAGAAGCTAAATTTTTTATGTCTAATTTTATTATGTATTGATATCAATTCAGAAAAAAATATAAATTAACTTTGTATGTGCCCTTCTGATCCATGCTGTTGTAAAAGGCATTGTGACATATATGTCATATATGATATCTAAATTTAATAGTATATATATCATAATATATAGCTTTAAACTGATGTTTGTCTTGGACAAAAAATAAAAAACAAAACCAAAACCAACTACTTGAAGAATATTTTTCATAGTATTTCAATTCATTAATTCAAAAAGAGTCTGGAAGATTACATTGTATGACATAAAATCATACATAATGTAGTCTGAAGTACTTATATGCAAGAATCTTCTTACTCTATTAAGAGGTGTCCTTAAAATCTATGTATTTGAGAAACAAGTCATAAGGATGCTCAGAAGGCTGTTAACTTTTTCTTGGGAATTTTAAGGTCTTCTTTGGAACTATTCAAAACTATTTTTGTGCCTAGAAGATAAATATGTAAATAAAGATAGTGATGGAAGTTATTATTGTAACTCATACGGATAGTTGTATCAGTAGATACAACTAGAACTGGTTAATTCCCCAACTACTAAGTGATAATCAAAACAAGTGGAACACATTGTTAAAATGAGAGCTGTTAGTAAGATAGGTGTGATTTTGTGCCTGATTTCATTTGTTCATATATTTTGCTAATGAATCGTAATTAATTTAGTCAAATGGATAATATATTGTTAAATTCTGCAGTGGATTATATAGAGTTAAGGAGAAGACAAGTGACACCTTGTCATTATATTGACATTGAAGACTGAAAATAATTACCTCCACTGACATTACAGTGTAGTATACACACAGGTGTATTGAAATGGATTTTGAAAGTGCCTGAAAGCTCAGGTCATTAAATTGTGAAGAATACTGTAAAGCCTCATCTCCCCAGCAGGAAAGACCAATGTAGGCTCCCAAAAAGTTGAATATCCAAAGACATACATTTATAAAGTAAGAAAATACCTCAAACATTTACTGACTCTTTCGCTTTCATAAATGTATATCGAGTTTTATCACCTTACTAGGTGTGCTGTCACATCAGCAGCATTCAGAACAGCCATGGCTTTGTGTCCCAGGCAGCAGAGGAACCCAGGTCCTGCAGCCACCCAGGCTGCAGCAGTGGCTCAGCCTCTGTGGCTCAGCGAGGTGGTTTTGTGCTGGCTCAGTTGTCTCTGCTCTCCTGCCTTGACCTCTGTGTCTGTAGCGTGAAGGTGAGTAAACTGAGAGCATGCCGGGTTTTCACAGAGGAGGGAGTGCATAGAAGCGTTGCAAGGTGCACAAAACGAGTTAATCTGTTTTGACTCTATTAGACAACCTTATTTTAAATGTGACAATACTACATAATTGCTTTTCTTTCTCTTTTTCTGTTTGCCATTCTTATTTTGTGTTCTGCTTTCTACAACATCTTCCCAAGGTTAATTTGTCAATTATAAACAAGAATTAAAGAGACAAAATGTAGAATGAGCATCTCACTGATAGTGTCTGATCATTTTCCCTGTGTACTGAAACACCTCATCTCTGTTCTCTGAGGATTTCTTTTCTTAGAGATGAAAACCCTGGTCAGGGAAGGGAAGTGTTATTTTATGTGTATGATGACAATGGGGGCATGAGAATGGGAGATTGCTCCCACTAATTAGACAGTTAAAGAAATGGACTTTTTATAATATTTTCAGACCAAAGACAGAACAAATGTGCTGCTGGTGTAGAGTGTATGATGGACTGGAAAGGACTCTTAGGTGTGTCAGATGGCAGGCACCCATGGATTAGGAAGACAGTTGAGAGGCTAAATACTGCCCAGGTTCTCCTTCCACATAAACCTATCAGACATATCATACCTGGCAAAATCTTCAGAAACTTAAAGCTCCTTTCCTCTGAGGTACCTACCAAACTGATAAATGACAGAATAATGTATTTGGGATATTTTATTTTATTTTACTTTACAAGATACACAAGGTACAAGTTGGCTCAATTTTTCCTTAGACCAGTTCTAGCATGATGGATGTTGAGCACTTTTGACAGCTAGATCTTCAAACAAACTCAGAGCTTGGTGTTATTGCATGCATGTAAAAATGTAGTGGTTTCATAACCTGAATCCCTGTAAATGACAGTGTCAACAAGCGATATATAATTCTTCAGTTTATAATAGTCCAGTTTTGGAAAGTGGACCAAATTTTTAGTTCCCTCATGTAATATATTGTCTTGTAATATTGTTATTTTCCCTTAGGATGGTAGGTTGGTTTGTTTGCTTTCCAAGTAGATATGGAGAAAAAACAAACAATACAGCTAAAAAAGCTCTATTGTTTTTAACATTTCCTTCTCTGGTGAAAAAAAAAAGAATGTAGCAGTCTGTAGAGACTGATGTGATGACAAACCTCTGATTTGCAGGTCTTGAGGAAAATTTGATGAACAAGTACCTGTGGGAGAACATGGTGCATTAAAGTTTTAAAGTTTGCCTTTTCTACAATTCAAGTTTCATTCGTCTGTTGAGTTTATATATGCCTTATATGTTCCTCATTAGGGAAAAAAAATACCGCAAAGGTTCACAGTGAAAAAAATCTACCACATTTCAGAGGAATTTGTATGACTATGTCGTGATGCATTGAAGCAGGCAGGAAGACAATGATTATGATCAGATATGATCTGCCTCCCTGTGCACGCTTCCTGCAGCTCTGTTTTAATAAGATTCTTTGTTAAGAATTTGAGAGAGCAGACCTAGTTTCTTTTGTACATTACAATCAAGATTAGTAAGTACAGGAAAAGAGTATCTAAATAAAAGTTGTGGTTTTAGTTTTTTTTTTGGTGTAATTATTTACTTCATGCTCTTCAGCATTTTTCATCTTTGAATTACTGATTTCCTAGTTTCAGATTGGGAAATGACTTATAAATACATGATAATCACAGACACAGTAACTAAAATCTTTGTAACACACTTTAACTCTTTCCTGAAATTATTATCAATATGAATTAGTCATCAGACATGACAAAAGAGAATGCTCTTTCTAGGAAAGTCTCAGAAAGGATAAGGCATTGTTTAAAAATGAAATCAAAGAACATCTGGTTCAAATGAAATGCAAAAACATCTCAAATACTCTTCTTATAAGCTGTATACAGCTGCTGAACAGTAGTTTGGTCTCAGCCATCTTTTTTCTCTGACTTCCCTTCAGCCAGTTTTACCCAGCTGCTCAGGCTGCTGGAAACACCTCTCTAACCAGGAAAGGCTGAAGGAGCTGGGCTGTCCCACCCTGAGAAGAAATGACTGAGAGGGAAATTAATCACTGTCTGTATTTGAAGGGAGGGTATGGAGAGGATGAAACCTTCTGCAGGCTCCTCTTGGTGGTGCCAAGCAACAGGAGAGAGGTAATGGGCAAGAACTGAGGCACATGGAGTTCCGCCTGGACATGAGGAAGAACTCCTTCATTGTTCAGTGACTGGTCAGTGGAACGGATTGCCCAGAGAGGCTGTGAACACTGGAGACATTAAAAAACCACCGGGACACAACCCTGTGCCATGTGCTCCGGGATGAGCAGGGAGGTTAGACCAGACGACCCCACTGTGGTCACTCCCAGCCTGACCTGTTCCGTGGTTCTGTGATTTGGTGACGACATAGTGGACTCCACTACGTGAAGCATGAAGGAACAGAATTTTTCCTGCTCCTGGTTTCTGGCTTAGCAACATGCTCTTCATCATTGCACAATGAACAAGCTGCCTACACACTCAGGGTATCCAGTTTCAGGTCTTTTACATTACATAATTCTACTGTTTGTATTAATGAGACTGAAGCTGGTGTTGTCAAGTTGGCCACATTGCACATCACAGATGCCCTTACCTTTTCATTTGCTCTTATTTTCTCATTCTGCTTCTTTAGCTTTTCTGCTTTTTACCCCTCATGGTTCATCCTGTACAGCCTCAATCCAGCAACTATATTAGTAGGTACTACTGCATTAGTACGTGTCTTGGTTATCAATGTGGAAAAAAACAAATTATTTTCCTTTTTTCAAAATTAATTTTTTTTTGTTGTAGGTACAGCTAAATAGTTAGTTTTCAAAAGCAAGCCAGAAGTTAAAATCAAGGAAATGTTATCCTTCCTCTGAGTCACAAAGATGTGCAATATGTCACACTACTATTGCACTATTGTGGCTTATGTGCCATGCAGTGCTGTCCTAACTGCTTTGCTGCTGGAGCCCTTTGCTTCCCCTCACTGTGCACAGCTTCATTTTCTTTCTGAACTGTATTTCCTTTGATTGTTTTCCACTGCAGTTAAAAATTAGTGGAATGCTATTGCTTGCTGGCATTTAATGATTTCAGTGTGGGCTTTGGTAAGTACCTGCATCTGCAATTAATTGAAAACAAAGAGATTTAGGTCAAGAGAGAGTCTAAACTCTTGAGTTCAATTTATTTGTGTAGCTTTGTATCTGTGACCTTTGGCAAATCTCCCTAAATGCATTGCATAAAAGAGGAAATGCAGTGAGGATTGCAGAAATTTGCTGTTATAGGACTGATAAATCATAGGGTTTATTAATGGCAATATATAGTTAACAAATCAGATGCAAAGAAAAGGGAAAAATATTAGGAAAAGAAGATTACAGCAGGTAAATCTCTTTGTGAGAGATTTATGAGAAACTAGTGTAGGACACTGCTTCCTCAACAGACTTTCATGGTAAAGATGCAAAACTATCCCTGAGCTGTCTCTGGTGGATAAAAAACTCTAAAAGCAGCATTAACTCTGATCTCCATCTCCTGCAGAAAATGGAAGAATGAGATCCTAGCTGATGAAAGGGGGGAATTTAATGTGTGTTGGCTTTCCAGGAGATGTTTGTAAACTCAAATTCAAGAACTACTTTTAAGATATGGAAAAAATGAAATTTTTTTTTTAGGAAATCTTGCATGAAAAACCACTCCTCTAATTTGATTTATATTTTGCAGGCAGCTTTTTGGAATCTTTACTCTTTTAAACACAAATTTAAATTAATGTTCTTGCCACCAAGATCAACTACAGAGTCCTCAAAAACATTATCAAACAAAGCAAGCAAAAAAACTATGAAACCTGTTACCAGGTTTATAATGGACTATGTAATTCCACCTATAATGTTTTTGAGAAAATCAGCTCAGCTACATGCAAGTCTTTAATGTAAGGATGTATTTAATAATTTAGACGTCTTAAATCAGAATTTCTTCAAGATGAAACTATGGGGAAAACAGTATAGGCATAGGTACTCTTGCTTTATCTGCTGATTAAAGACTTTATAAATAACTATTATAAAATAACTATTAAGAATGCATATTGTAGTTGTATGGAAAATGTTTGGAGATATGACAATTCCATTGGTTGGAAAAGTTGTGTTTACATGAATATAACTTTTGCACCACAAATTATTCTGGTTTTCATGCTGCACTGAAATATGAGGAACATTACTTTGTACTTGTGATGAAGAATTGACCTATTTTTTTAAGCTTATTTTGTGTTATAGTCACATATATTGAAAGAATTCAACTGTAACCTTTTCTAATTAAGAATAATGGCTGTGCATGAGATCTGAACTGCTTACAGGACTTAAAAATCAATTAATTTCTTACTAGTTGTGCTGTACTGATTAAACCTATTCAACAAAACAAAAAATAAACTTCTGAACTGAGATTTGTGAAATAAATCCAACCTGAGCTAATACTTTTAATGCCTTTCTGTCTCTGATTTGTGTTTGATCCTATAATGCAATTTGGAAATAGAGAAAAAGTTTTATTTAATTTTACCTGATGGTGTAATCAGAACAATGAAATATATGGAGTATTATAAAGCTGGCAAACATCATAAACTATACCTAAGTATCTTATACTGTTTAAAGGGTGTTTATGTATATGTAAGTAAAATAAAGCACAAGAATGCTAAATTTATGATTTGAAAAAAAATTAAATGTGTAAGGAAGTATAAAAAATACAGTGCTGAGTTAGATCTGTTACAAAGCCCAGCAGAGCTCATCAGAGGCACCTTGCCACACAGTCATTTTGAAGACCTTACCAAACTTGCACATGAAACTGTTCACATTTGCTGGTTTTGGCCATACAAAATTATTGCACATGGGTGGAAAGAGATGTTTATGTGATTATATGTGTCCTCTATCTATGTACATATAGAAGCTGTCCCACATGGGTGCACATTTTCCCTCCAAGTAGCAGCTCTGTGCTGCAGAACCTCACTACTCTAGAGGCAGAAAAATTTGCAGTTTCCAAGCTAATTGTGTTGCTCATCTTTATACACTCATTTCTTTGTAAGCCAAAATAAATTTTTGTGTCAGTATCATATCCTCATCTTTCTTTGTATTGATATTAACTTTCAGTGTCATGTCACCAAAACATTCTAGGCATATTCCTGTTTTACTGAAAGGTTGTGAATAAATCTCTATGCAAGAATGGTTATTTTAGTGCTTCTGAAAAACTTATGTATCTTTTTTGAGCAGGACATTTTGTCTCTCACTTGTATTGGATTCCTCGTCTTTGTCAGTCTCTTACTCAGACTACATTTCCTTTAGGAACTTCCAACATTTATAGATTTTTCAAGAGTTTTCTACAAGACATCATGAAATGCTTCACTGGAAATCCTCACAGCAGGTATCTGTCATACTTTCTTTGCTTAGAAAAATACTTTTCTCATAATCTGACCTTTTATCTTTCAAGCATGTGTCACAATGCAATGGCAATTGCATGGCCTAAGAATAGCACAGTTGAGAAATCCCACCTCTTTCTTTGCAGAGTAGGCAAGATATGAACAATAAGTAAATAAGTCAGTTTTAATGTAATTCTGGATAAAAAAAAAATTACAACAGTGTACAGCACATCTTCTATGAGTTCATGAATGTTTAAAACTCCCATGTGCTGACACGGACTTTATAATGATAAAATTAAATTTAAAGTACACTTCCAAACATGGACTGTGAACTGCTGCTGCATCAGCCCTGATAGCACTGCTCACATGGTTTGATCAAGGCTGAATGAGGGATCTGAGGTTTATGGTCTTATTTTCACTGCACGTTGTTCTGACAGCATAGTGAGGAAATTACTTTATAAAGCAGCTGGAGAATCCATTTAATTTTGACTACAAGAGCTATTGCATTCAAGTTGTTGGCTCTGCAACAATACTGCAGTGGTTGCCATGTGCCATTAAATTTTGCTCTTTTTTTTCATTTATGTGCTGAAACAATCCAGTTCATTATTATAAAGGCAGTGTTAAACTAAACATTTCTGAATTTGCATGGAGACCATTATGTTAATTTGATCATTTGTAAGCAGGTAGATATATACTTCAGTGGACTATTTTCAGTCTTTTTTTTTTTTTGGTCTTCTTTGGCATGGGATCTTAATGTGTCATACTTCCAGAAGGATAAATACCACTTCTTCAAATAATTAAAACTTTTTTATAATGAATATTCTCCCTTTCTCCTAGTTGGAAAACTTAATATTAAAATTGTGATTTCATATGTACTGGATGTTCTGTTTTATATAAAAGCTTTATTTGTTGGAATCTGAGTTTGGAATGTCTTATGGCAATTTTGATAGGATATTTCTAGCAAAGGTATCTAAGAGTTATTTTACGGAGCTAGGATTTTCCTCCTTATGATTTGGTGTTTAGAAAGGTGGAACAAAAATAGTGCAATAACATGGCAGATGAGGGTGTTATCCTATCATGCTAGATACAGCATGTCTCTAGTCCCCACCTTGTTTCATGCACATAGAAAGCACACATTTTAATATGGAGTGGAGGTGATAAAAATTATCAATTTTCCTCCCTTAAAAGCCATCTACTTAGTTATGGGCTAAAATCTTTAGTAGTGTATGACATTAATACATTCTACATAGATGCCTCCTTAATTTCTCTTACAGCTTTAAGGTGGATTTTATTTCTATATACACCCAAGTATATATACCTAAAACCAAACAAATATTCATATACAGAGTACAGTATTCTTACCTGTTTGAAATTGTTACTAATATTATTTTACTTAAATGTGGTCTCACATTTTGTTAGCGTTGTCCTCATGTTGTGAAACCAGACACTTTACTAAATGATTAAAATTTTCTGCACCTAAAAAATCACTCTTTCAGGAAGACACTTTGTTGAATGACTCAAATTTGTAGGTATTTAGTGAAATGACTGGAAGAACAAGCACTTTGTTACAGCAGTTGGACTGCTGTACTCAGTCACATGAAATCACAGAATCACAGAATATTAATTGGAAGTGGCTATCAGTATCATTGAATCCACTTCCTGGCTCTGCACATTACCATCCATGAGTGTCACTATGTGTCCAAGAGTATTGTCTGGATGCCTCTCGAAATCAGACAGTTTTGGTGCTGTGACCACTTCCCTGGGGAGCCTGTTCCAGTGCCCAGCCACCCTCTGGGTGAAGAAATTGTTCTAATATTCAGTTTAAACATACCATGACACAGCTTTAGGCTAATCCCTCAGGTCCTGTCACTGGTCACAGAGAGCAGAGATCAGTGTCTATCCCTCTGTTCCCCTCACAAGGAAGTTGTGACTGCAGTGAGGTCTCCCCTCAGTCTCCTCCAGGCTGAGCAGATCAAGTGACCTCAGCCACTCCTCCTATGTCTTCCTCTCAAGGCACTCGACCATCTCTGTTACCCTTCTTTGGACGCTCTCTAATACTTCAATGTCTTTGCTGTCAATGTCCACAATATTCAAGGTGAGGCTGCCCCAGAGCAGAGCACAACAGAACAGGACCATCCCCTCCCTTGCCTGGCTGACAATGCTGTGCCCTCTTGCCTTGTCCACATGCCTGTTTTTGAGGTTACCATCCTCATTCTGTAACAGGCTGATGTTATTCTACACTGCCTTTTGCTGTTAATATATTTAAAAACCTAATTTTATTGTCCCCCACAATTCTGGCCAACTTCAGGTGAGCTTTGGCCACACTACTTTTCTCCCTACAGTGGCAAGCAGCATCTCTGCCTTACTGTTTTGGGCAGTTTTTTAAATCACATCAGTGAAATCTAGCATATTAAAAAGTGTAGCATATAGGATGTTCTGCTGCAATACTGCTACAGAAAGTAAAATCTTCCATCAAAATGGCACTCTCAGAAGCTTTTTACAATCTTATTTATAATTTGTTTTATCTTGGTACTACTTCTTTTCATTTGCAACCCATTTCAAATTCGATTTGGGATTGTGTCTGCAGCTGCAAGCATTGTAGAAGAGAGGTCACAGACATTAGAGGATGGAAGTTGGGGTTTTGGTTTTCTAGAAGGGAGCTTCATGACATCAACTGTTCCTTTTTGAAAAGCAATCATAGTTCCATTAGGCCATTGATGGACTTATATTAGGAAAAGGCAACAAACTGTTCTTAGCACAGCGCATTTCCATATAAAATGAAACTCATTGAAAAGGCTTGGATTCTTAGGGGAACATAAAGTCTCCTTTTAGCTGGATATACAATGCTGCATCTTTGGCATCTCACTAAAAGCATTTTAAAAGCAATGTTGGCTGTGGGTTTTAAATTTTTTTTCCCCTCACATTTCTTTATAATAAACCACACCAATATTTATAAGAACTCTATAGATCTTTCACATTTCTGTTGCTTTGAACTTAATGATCATGATTGGTCCCTTCCAGCTCAGCATATTCTATAATTAACAGCAAGGTATACTAGGTAGACTGGCTACATGTGCCTAGGTGCCACTAAGTACTGCCTGGAACTGGTCCTTTAGAACCAGTATATATATATAAAAATATACATATTATATACCAAAATATATATGTGTATATATTCTAATGATTGGTCAACTGTTGAAAAACATCAGCAGTAGGGAACAGGAAAATGATTGCCTTTTATCAAAGTTCTTTTTTGATGTGTTTATAACTGGGTACATCATATACTGCTAATATTTGATGCTTCTTGCATCTACTCAGAACTCAGAATTGTAATACAATGTGATCATAAAATCCCTCCCCAAATCCTATCTAATAAGTTAGTTTTCTTATTTCATTATGCCTACTCCAATAACATAATAAAATCACCATTAAAAACATATTTTTGACTCCAGGGAAGCAGGCTTAGAGAAACTGCTTAAGGCTTGAAGCAAGAATTCTGAATACTAAATATTTTTGCAGGATATATATTTATTATTTGGGTTGAGGAGGAAGAAAATGAGGCCCCTTGCCTTGTGGAGAGCTTGAGAAAGGGAAATGGATCTTTCTGACTTTTAAAGTTTTATTTTTACAGTATCTCTTAATTTCTTGTTTTTTGTTGTTGTTTTTGTACACAAAACAGCCTCGGTAGAAAACATGCTGTGTTTTTAATTGTTTTTGCTTTAAAAATCACTTTTAGAAACCCATTTGGAGAGAAAAGGAACTGTTTCCCATATCTACGAGGGAAGAAATCACAGAAGACCTGCACACAATCCTCTTTTACAGAAGCACTGTAACTTTTCTCACTTTGATTGAAAGTCCTCAAGGTCTGAGGCTAGTCCTGGAATGAATCCCAGTACTCCATACATGTTTTTTCATTTTGAAGGGTAGGTATGTCTTGCAGATGTTATTTGGTATAATTAAATGAGTAAAGAAAATCTTGTCTCTCATTTAATGCAATTGGATGAATTGATCTCTGACATCCATTTTCCCTGATTACTTTAGTGAGACAATTTACTCTAAATTGGCCAATCTTCACAATAAAAAAGAAGTCACAACAGAAATGAAATAAATAGGCAAAGCTTCAGAGTTTCTACAGAAAAATACTCTGCAGAGCAAAAGGTAAACAAGGATTTGGTTTAGTTTCAATTCATATTGCAAAGCCTGAAAAAGCTTTCTGAAAACATACTCTGTCTTTTCTGGTGGGATTCAAGCAAATAATTAAAGACCTTTAGCAAAGATCCCACAAACTGATACCTGGAAAACATTCTTGCTGCTCTCTTCCAAAAGTCAGAGCCAAAGGTGACTATTGCTGTTGTAGTCTTCACCTTGGCTCTCTCAGGCCAGGTGAGATAAATTAGCACACATTTAGCATTGTATACTCACAGCACTCAGCTGAACATAAGCTCAAAGTCTTAAAATATTAGTGTTTTGGATGTGTGTTTTACCATTTTTATATAGGTTTTCTGATGATATCTCACATATTGGGGAAAATTACCCGCATCCAGGATCTTGAAAAAATATCTTGCAAATATTGATCACTTAGTTTCCCATCAGAGCTGGCACATGAGTTTCATGTATTGGGTTATTTATTTACTTTTTCTCCTGTTTATTGCCTTTAGTCTCAAATATTTCCTTGGCCAGGCGATTAAGGAGGTTACACCAAGAATCTCATGTACAGTTTTCTGTTGGCTATCATCTAGTTTAGATTTTTCAAAGTTCCATTTAGCGGCTGCAATTTTAATGAAGTGACATCTAAAATTTTGTCTGATTTTCACATTAATTCCTTATTAATATCTGTGGAGACCTTGAAAGGCCCTTTCAGTTAGAGAGATGCGAGGGGCCTCTAGCTCAGTTATCTCCTTTTGATAACAAATCGTGTTCTATCAAGTCAGAACAATCCCTGTCTTGTTCCAAACCTGTGCCCTCTCCCTGTCCGTCAGCCTTTTGGTCACTCCCACCCTGTTTCCTTGTTAGACCCCATGCCCCAATCCCACTCTTGTAACCCCATGTCCCCTTGTAATTGGTCTCTGATACTTCTTCCACCACCCTACTCATCCCAGATACCTGACCCAAAGCCCTAAACGACTGCCTGGCCCCTTAGTCTCAAAACGCTGCACTGTGCTCACGTGTTGGGAAAATAAACATCTCTGTAAAACCCCTGCAAAGGCTCATCCTGTTTCTTCACCTGCGTCACCTCAACAAAAACCCTGACCACAACTAATATCCATCCCTCCAACTGCTTGTCTGAAGATAAATTAAAAATTAGATAGAAAAATAAGTAAGTTGCATTAATTTTGCATCTCATCCATTCAAACTGTACAGTTTAATGTCAAAATATCAGAAAACAGTGTACTTTTGTTGGTGAAAAATTGAAGAAAATGAAAGGAAAAGAGGATGTAATGTCTTTTTCATTTTTAGAGGTATTGAATAAAATGTGTATGTTTTACTGAGATTAGGAGCTAGTCTACAGGTCATCTATCTCCTTCAACAGCACTGTTATTGGCAGGCTAGAGAATAAGGTTCCTTATTGTTTTCACTCTGTTTCTGTGAGTATTTAGTCTTTGAAAGGTATTACTGCCTCCATTTCAGCGGCTGAGACTGCCCTGTGGCTTTGAACCACTTAGGTCTGATTCTATGATTAATTCTATTATTCTATTATTCTTTGAACTCAAAAGTAGAGGTTCTTTTCATATGTTCATTTTTCCAAAATGGAAAAAGCAGACCTGTGGCTTGGAAGTACCTGCACTATTGCTAAATAAGAGCATTATTTTTGCCCCTAGTGGAAAGTTAAATATCAAATGACATTGTGTTGAATTTGCTGCTTCCTGAAGCAGACTTTGTATTGGAATACATCAACATATACCTACAGCATTTTAGTAATCCAGTCTTGCTATGCAGTAACAGTTTTAGTAACGAGAGCATAAGCAACACTCAAATTACTCCAGTTATCCCAGGTCCACATACCTGCCTTCTCTCTTACCCATTCCCAACCACAGGGAAGCAGAAAAGGTAAGACTGAATAAAATGCTTGTGGGAAAAATTCAATTATATTAACTGTTTCTTAGAACTACGAGACAATTCAAACTTCAGATTGCTATTCTAACATAAATAAATTTATATACACGGATTTTAAATAATTTTGAGCAAATAACTCAAATACTTTCAGCTTGTAGTATATGTTATAGTTAAATTTGACTCCAGATTTAGAGCTGTGGTAATGACTTTGGAAGATTTCCTCATCCTTGTCACTACTATAAGGCAATTTCACACTTCTCTGACTCTTTAAAGGTGTAATACTGGGAAGTGTTAATTGACCAAATCCTCAGTAAGAGGGAGAGAAATAAGGGAACATGAAGTATAGTTCTGTTTATGAGTTTGACTTGGAAATCGCACATTACACAACAGATATTCAGAGGCAACAAAATTTAAGCTCTTTTCTATTTCAATAAACTACTTTAAAGTCTCAAATGGACTACTTGGATTAAATAATATATATACCAGGTTTCTGTAAAATATTACACATATACCAGGAAAACTGGTTGGGCCAGACACTGACCTTAATTTGAAGATACACCTTTCTTCTCTCATTGAAATACTTAGACAAGAAAAGACAGGCATGGCTGTGAATACAGAATAGAATATTTTCAGATGTTGGGAAACTGCTACAGTTACTGTGCATGTAAAAATCTCACGCCTTTCCTGGATTTGCCAAACATTGTCATCCATCTTTGCTCCTGATGCTGGCAGATGTCAGAATGTCTCCTTCTCCTTCACAGACAGATGAAGTGAAACTTTTCCAATGAAGTCTGTATGAATCTCAGAGGACAAGGGAATACATCAGCAAAACAGACTCCTTGTGTAAGTAGACAGGTTGTGGCTATTCCTGTTGAATCTGACAGGTCTCCTTCTCATGAGTAATACAAAAAAGAAAAATGTTTATTTTTCACTCTGTTTAGAAGCAAACATTAGTCCCAATTCTTGTCTTTTGCACCATAATCTTCACCTTCCTCACTTGAGAACAAACAGAACAGCCAGCCAAACTCAACCTCCAATTCTTCTCTTAAAACATGTATTTGAATATCACTTTCTTCTGATTCTTGCTGAAGCTACACAATCAGCAAATATCTGGGTATGAGTGGCCTTAATAACAACTGTGCTTACAGAAAACATCACTCTTATACTGTTTTGTTGGTTATCCACAGTGTGTTTCTTTTCAAAAATATCTAAAACTACCTTGGCTTTGGAGACAAAAGAGAAAGTGAAACAATACCACAGAGCTAACTGTAACTAAAATTTGCATTTTACCTTTGGCTCCTGAGCTGACAGTGATTTGCATTCTTCCCTGCCTTCCCTCCCTCAAGTGTAAAGTAATACTTCAAAACTTAAAAATGTGTCTTTTATGACTTTAAATTACTCTTAATACCACCTCCTCTTGTCATAACAAAGCAGGCTTATACTCAAAGGAGGACTGTGTGGTAGTTTTGACTAGATCAGTGGAATTTTCATGGATTATTTTTAACTTTTCCAGCTCTTTGAGATTTTTTCTGACTATCTGATTGAATTAATGGGAAAATTGAAAGCAAACCCCTGAATTAATGGGAAAATTGAAAGCAAACCCTGGCTAAAGCAATGGGGTTTAAGGTAATCCTAGCCAAGGAAGCTGATAAAACTCTTTTACAGACCCTGTTAATGACATAAAGGTCTCAGTCCAAGCATGTTGTGACCCAGTTCAGGTATTTGTAAAAACACCAGGTGGGACCTGAAGGTAGGTATCATATATTACGACTGGCTTGCAAAGTTGTAAAGTTTTTTATTTAATTGGAGGTAGGGGAGCTACCTAAGAGTTGAGCTTAAAACCAGTCATAAATCTCATCCTTTTCTTGATGATTATTCTTCTTACAAAAATAATTTTGATCTAGTATGATCTTTGGCACTTTTTTATGTCCACTGGAAGAGTGGGAGATGCACAAGGTGAAAGAGTGTAAGAAATTAGAAGAAGAAGAAGAAATGATAACCAGAAGGAAAAGAAACAGAATCAATGTAAACTGGATAATGAACAGGAAGAGATAATACTGAGAAGGGAATACATGTTTAGGTAGTACACATTCCTTTATCTCCACGTTTTAGACTGTACAAAACTCATTTCCTGGATAAGCATACTTAATTGAGGGAAGAAAACTAATCAGATCAGATTCAAGGTTTACTACAAAAATTATATTTAAAAGTGATAATCATTCTTCGTTCAATCTTTTACATCTCAATTGATTATTTTGAAACACAAGGACTTGTAATTGCAAAGATGATGAAGATTATCTGATTTTTTTGGTCTTTCCTACTTTGTCACTGTCAGCCTGTTGTGCCTCCCACTGCATCATGGGCAGACTTTTCATTACAAATCTCTTTAGCAAATCTAAACCCTTTCAAAGGGGAACAGCCCTGTGTTTCCTTGGAGAATCCTGGACTAGTGAGGTGTTAAAATTGACTGTATCTCTTCCTTTAACTGCGATATAAACATTATAATAAATGCAATGAATGAGAGAAAGTATTAGAAAAAGAATCAGAAGAAGAAAAAGGGGAAACATTGAACCTGCTAGGGTCAAAACTCTATACTGGTTCTGGTCTTCAGGGTTGGGTTAAAAAGAAAAATGCATCCATGTGTGTCTGGCCATTTAAAACAGTCCATCTGAAACTTCAATATAATCAGGCAAATAAAATTGTTTATGGTTAGTTATTTTGTTTTTATTGCCTTCTCTGTCTGGAAATTGGCAAGAGAAAAACATTTCTGAGTTTGTTTAATATAATTACTTGGAGGAACAAGGTTTTAGGGTCTAAAGATTGGAAGATTAACAGAAGTAATTTTACTCTCAAAATTAGTTTTGGGTTACAGTCTATCTCGAATACAAAGAAATTAAAGTGGTTTTCTTTCATATTCTTGATCAGCTTAATGTGAATTTGAGTAGCTTTTTAAAAAAGGATGGCTATCAGATTCAAATGTGCCTATGATCTTGCACAGATATGAGTGCTTTTAGCATCTCTTTAATTTAGTCTGTCTTCTATTAAGTCAATATGTCATCCCTCCCTTCCAAACAGGAGTAATATAGGGTTAACTAGTAGTACATAAAATCTTTTTTTAAATTTATAAATGAGTGCATAAAAATTCAACCCTGCATAGGTAGATTATTAACTAACAGTGCACCAGTGCATAACTCATAATTATCTTTGACACCCCAATGAAAGTGAACATATTAAATCATCAGTCAGGAACATCTCTCTGTTTCTGGATAAAATAAAATTCAAAATAAACAATACATTTTAATGTTAGTATCCATCAACATCGATAATTTTTAAAAAACAGAATATTTTAAATCTTGTATTAATACAGGCAGCTACCCAGTTTCTGAAGATCTTTTGGGGAGCTGTAGGACCATCACCAGCTCTATGATCTGCAGTCTAAGGACTGTACATGACAACCAGACAAATATGTCTGTTGACTCATGGCATTTTAGGTTTTGTAAATGGGCTTGCAGCCCTCACGTGGAGCAGATTTAGTAGTTCTATTTACTTTGGGGCAATTACTTAAATTTGCTATTCCTGAAACTTTAATAACATAATAAAAGCAAGCAGCAAGAATAGAAATAAAGCTCAACAGTCAATCTAGAAAGAATAAAAATAAAGCTCTACAGTCAATCAATGGAATGTGAATGAGTGACAGTGAGGAAGAGATAATAATAGATGGCATTTTCTAGCTGATTAGGACAGGTCAGTAAGGAAATAATTGCTTGTAGGATTTTTTTGGTGGCAAGGACAGAGGAAATGTCATACGTGAACTGTAAATACAACACTGATAAGATTGGAAAAATTGCAAATATATATCATTATGTAAAATACTTTCCACTTATTCTGGCAAAATCAAGAGACAGCTTGTGCTGTATAGCTAGTAGGAGAGTATTAAACATTCAAGGATATGATTTATGCTGAGTCAATGTAGACACCAAGTAAAGGTCAGATGAATTCTGACTGATAAATATGTGTTTCTTAATTTGTTAAATGAGTTACTTTCTTCCAGACATAGAGAGCTTTCCTCTAGCATTTCCCAGTGTTATCTTCTTCATTCATGGAAATCAATGTCATTTAATAGCTAAAACATTATTTGGGATCTTAGAGTGGAATGAACAAGTCTTTATTAAGATTTTGCCAGATAGGACTCAAGAGAGAATGTAATTTATAGAACTCTTGGTTTCCAGAATGGCTGGGAGAGGAAGGTGCCTCTGGAGATTGTCTAGTTCAACAGGTTCAGTGAGAGCAGATTGCCTGGGACATGTTTGGTTGGATTCTGAATATGTCCAAGGATGTAGAGTCTGCAACATCCCTGGACAACCTGTGGCAGTGTTTCTTCATGCCCACACTAAGAATTCTTTCTTATTATTACTCTTACATGGAATTTCCTGTGCTTTAGTTAGTACCTTTATCCTCTTGTCCTGTTGCTGGGCACCACTGAGAAGAGTTTGGCTTCTGCCTTTCTTACTTCTCCCATCAGAGTTTTACACACATGCATAAGGTTCCCCTGAGCCTTCTCTTACCCAGGCTGAGCAGCCCCAGTACTCTCATCCTTGTCATGATCCGCTATTAATACAGAGCGGGGGTCATGATGGTTCATTCAATCTCAGAGGCACAAACAGGCAAAATGCAGGGGACAAAATCAGTTTATTCAACAACAGCAATGCATTTTTTATTAAATGCCGACAACACAGTTGCAATAGAGGGGAGAGATATAGGAAAGAAAGTATAGAGAGAAAAAAGAAGAAGGGGATGGGATAATAGCTACCAACGAGATGAGATGGACGTCCTCGTGATCCAGCCAATAGATGGGTCTTCATCCGTGGGGAGTACTCTTTTATAGTCCTTTTCCAAGGCGAGTGGCTTCTGGCCAAAAAGTGGGCAGATTTATGGACCATTGTATGGTGCTCTGGGACACAGGTGCTATCGTGCAGTACATGCAGTCTCCAGTTGGGACAGCACAATCTCCAGTTGATGCCACAACAGCTCAGTCCAGTGAACACAACACACCTGCACAGTCACTTGACAAGCATCCACCTTGGCCAGGAAACCATTGTTCGGAGTCAGCCTGGCTGGGGGTCCTCGAGGTCTCCTTGTGATGGTCAGGAGGCAAAGATGAGGGAAACTTCGGACCGACCCTTACAATCCTCTCCTCACATAACAGCAGCAGTTCCTTAATCATCTTCATGAGCCCGCACTGGATGTGCTCCAGTACATCCATCACCCTCTCTCATACTCAGGAGTCCAGAGCTGGACACAGAATTCATAGAATCACAGAATCAGCTAAGTTGGAAAAGACCTTTGAGATTATAGGGTCCAACCTATTCCAGATGTGTCTCACCAGAGCTGAGCAGAGGGGAAGTTCTGACCACCTGACTTCACCTGCTGCCAAAGTACCATTGCCTTCTTTGCCACAAGGGCACTTTGCTGGCTTTGTCAAACTAGGATCTTTAAGACATTTTCTGTCAAACTCCTTTTAAGCTAATTGGTTGCTATGTTATATTGGTGCCTGGTTTATTTCTTTTCTTCCCGGGCATAAGGCTAACATTTCCCTTTGTTGAGCTTCATAATGTTCATGTGTTGTCCCATTTCTGCGGCCTGTTGAGGTCCCTCTATTCAGCTGCGCACCCATTTGGTGTATCAGCCACTCCTCCCTGTTTTGTATTGTCAGTCCATCTCACTTTTCACTTAGCCAGACTTTACTCCATAAGCTTTTTTTGTGGGATGACATGGGAGGCTATCAAGAGCCTTGTCAAAGTAAAGGAAAACAGCATCCCCTGCTCTCTCTTAACCCACCAATCATCCAGTTGTAGAAGGCTAACAAGTTGGTTAAGCATGATTTTCCCTTATGCTGACTGCTACAAACCACACTGCTGTCCCTCATGTATTTGGAAAGGCTTTACAGGAAGATTTTCTCAATTTCTTAGGAACTGAGGTGTGGTTGTCCAGGTCCCAATCAACATGACATTTCAAAGATAATTGAGAGTGGCCTTGTAGTGACATTGGCCAGCTCCCTCCACACTTTGGGTCCATCCCACTAGCTCCCATGGACGTGTGTCTGTCTATTCTCTTTAAATGTTTCCTAAGCTGACCCTGCTCTGGTGAGAAGTCATTTTTATCTTTGGTCTCAGGGATCTGGGCCTGCTGAAAGCCAAAGGCAAAGAAGGTATTCAGTACTTTGGTCTTTGCTGTGTCTTTTGTCAACAGCTCTCCTGACAGCAGGCCCATAATTTTCCTGACATGTCTTCTGCTGCTGATGTATCTCCTGGAGTCCTTGTTGCTTTTCACCACCCTCATGAGATTCAACTCCAAATACTCTTGTCCTTCCTAACTGTGTCCCTGAACCCTCAGAAAGCGCCTCTGTGCATTTTCTGGGTCACCTGTCCCAGGCTTTTGCCTCTTGTCCACTTCCCCTTTACATTTGAGATTATCTGTGAGTTCTTTGTTCATCCATGCAGAGTTCCTGCCACTCTTGCTTGACTTCCTGCTCTCAGAGCTAGACCCTTTTTGGGAAGTGACACATTTCAGTAGCAATTTCACAGTTCAGCATGCCTACATACATTCCACTTTTGTGACTCAAGACTTAGATCTATTGAGCCTACTTTAATCATGACCTTAATTTTACTAGTGCATTGTTCCATCCCTAATTAGCTAAATAAAATTGCAATACATTAGCTTGGTAATTAGCCTTCTTAAATGAATATTTGCTTGCTCACCAATTTTAATAAAATCAATGAGGGATATGCAGATTCGGGTTGCTGTAACAAATTAAAATATGGTCCAAGAACTATGAGGGCATGGCTAGTGTCAAAGAGGTAATTTTTAAACAACTCAGTTCATCTTTCAAATTAATATTTAAATCTTTTCAGACTATTATTCTTAGAGCAGGCTATATGGGTTAAGAAGATCTCCCCTGACTTCACTGACAAGGAGCAGTAATGGCTCGGGCCAGCAGTTAACACAGAGCTATAAAGAACCTGATCTTTGTGATCACCTTGCTTTCTGTTCTTTCTGAGCACTCCAGAGTCACCTCTGCTTCTACATGGCAATGGGGATTGCACTCGTGACTGGGACTTACCACAAGAGCACTGTGGTGGTAACCTTTCCCCTTCACTATGCCACTGAATTTTTCTTTTTAAAACTATGGGTGAGAAAACTATGGAATATATATGGTTGTATTGTTTGTCTGTTTGTCAGGCACCCTTTTGAATGAGTTTTTTGTCTTCTAGTACATCATACAATAATAAACTACTTATTTGGGATTGGGAAATGTAATGAAGAACTCTTGGCCTTGACACACTCCACTGCATACTTAACATCAAAGCTCATGTCTATATCTGAATAACCTATTCCCACAGCGACTGCTGTTCACAGAGTGTTACGGGTGGGATTTTCACAAGGATTTTGAAATCCCAGAACACATGCACTGTCAGAATCAATGGACAAACTTGAAACAATACCAGCATGCAATACTGTTGGAAATCCTTGCCCGCATGCTATGGTGCAGTCAACTGGGAGATGTTGTCTACATTTTTTTGTCAAGATGTCAGAAGATAAATCAATACCTCAGTCCTGGGTTAATCAAATAATAAACACCCAAAATATATTATATGAGAAGAAAAATGGAGAAAAAGAATAAGGTAACAAATCACCTTAATTCAAAGCCACTCCTACTACTCCTTTCATGAAGTAGTAAAATACCTAAACAATCTCAGCTCAGGATAGGACACTAATCTGGCATAGAGCCCAGGTTCTGGACTCTCACATTTTGCGGCATAGCTAAATGCAGATACTGATAAACCACAATTGTCATGAATACGGCTTTGGTTTTTGAATATAGAAACAAAATTTTGGTGAAAAATACCAAAATTTTAATCATAACTGAGCTATTACAAGCTGTTTGAGCAGCTGCATTAAATGTCTCTGAAAGCCATTTTTGAAAACTGAAAAGATGGGTGACATTTAGTTGACAGAGTGGGTAATATAAAAGACAAAATAATCTTTAAATATAATTGGTAATAAAGAGAATAAATAGTGTCTTATAAATATGCTAACAAGCCATTTTAGTGATATTTAGTATAGACATACTTAAAAGCAGTTAATAATCAGATCTTCACATTTAATGATCTGACTGTTTAATGGTGTTACACTGCTTGATCCCTGAAATTATGTCTTTAAATAATGTTACCAACTGTAATCACTACTGTGCTATCAATTCATATTTGAAATTGTCTATGATGGCAAGAAAAAGACACATGTAACATGTTTGTGTAATAAAAATCTCTATTAATGTGAATTTACCATGTGAGGGAGAGAGATTTTTTATATAGATGATTTCAGTGTTGGTGTTCAGCTTAGTAACTTGATAGCTTCCAGCAGGGGATTAAAAAAATTCTCAGGATGATTAATTGCAAGGCCAATAATATAATTTCAGAACTTTCTAAGAGTTCCTACTGTCAAAGGAAAAGGATTTATATAATCAGTTATCTTGCTGAAAACCCCTTCAACCTGTGAAACTATACAGTGAATAAGAATGAACCAAAAGCCAATGCATATAATTATTCATAATGTGTGTGGAATAATTTTTATTGAGATAATAACTAAAGATAAACAAGATTTTTTTTAAAAATATATTTTTTTCCCAAAGCATTGTAACAATTTAATATCACTAGAGAAAATATTGCTGAATATCTCTGTGCTGTGAACAAAATTTTCTCAAAATAAGCTTTGGACACATGCCTTCTTATTGCATATTAGTGTGACAGTGGAAGAGATGCAAGTAGTGCTAGGAGGCCCCTTGCCTTGATGTCCTTTCAGCTTCGTAATTTAGGCAATGGCTTCTGCATCTTTCTGGTAAAAGTCAAAACAGTTTAAACAGCAGGCCTTTGATACATGGATTACTCTAAAGAGGACAAAGGTAGGGTCATATTTGTGACTCTGAAGACCCAGGCAGTGGGAATGGACCAGGAGGAAGTCAGGGAGTCCTGGAGGAGGACCTTTTCTTCTTTTCCATCATGACTAATGAGTACAGAAATGAGAAGTGCAGTGGGGTGGATCTGCTCCATGGAAATCCACCCTGGAAAAATCCTAGCACAGGGACCTGTCCTTTATCACCTGCACTTGATGTGCAAGCTAGGAAAGAAAAAACGTATTAAAGACATGGAAAGAGAGTCCTGTCACCTTGTTGGAGTGGTGCCAAATAGTCCAAGTAGCAGGAAAGTCAAGTAGTTTTCATACTGGCCTATTTTGCTTGCACTACTTCTGCTCTCTCCCTCCTTCAGAATCCACTAGTGCTGAAGGTCAGAAATTCCTATGACAGAAACATTCAGTATTTTTATGCGTGGATTTTCCCGTGCCCTGGAAATAGACATCCTTAAGATTCTGTTTTGCCTGCTCTTATTCATGGTTGTCCAGAGAAGCTGTGGATGTCTCATTGTTGGCAGTGCTCAAGGTCAGGCTGGATGGGACTCTGAGCAACCTGGACTAGTGGAAGGTGTCCTGCCCATGACAGGGGACATTGGAAGTAGATGATCTTTAAAGTCCCTTCCAATCCAAAGTATTCTATGACTTGTGGGCGTAATTTCTAGTGCTTAATTGCTCTTCTAGGAAAAGTTTTCTCTTTATGTCCTTATCTATGTCGCACGCCTCTTCGTAGAAAAAGAATGAGAGATTGCACAAATATGATGGTGAAATTAACGCAATTAATGCAAGTTCATGTGACTGTCCCACAGATATTTGCAATAGTAGAAAGAGAACTTGAGTAGATTGACTTAAAAATGCAACAAACCAAGGCCATCATTTTGTCTGCCTGTCTACATTAATTCCTCATTCTCTGTTGCATCTGGAACCTTTGCACTTTATTAATCTCCTGACACTAATTTTCACATGCTGTGATTTTTACCAGACTCTGTATTTTGTTGCAAGAGCCTTCAAGGTTTCTCCTCACTCAAATTTAAAGTAGTGGACTTTTATATTGCTCCCTAACCCCTCCCATGCCAATGTATTTTCAGACCACTGAAGACAATTACTGGGTTAATCAGTCTTTGTGCTGTGATTTCTGATTATCACATTCTATTTTATCCTAATTTTGAATTAGAAGCTTTTTTCGGAGTGATAGGGGTCTCGTCTTTAAATGTCTAGGCATTATGGAAAATAAGTTTTCGGTCCATGTTTGGGTTCATTAAAGGTCCAAAAAATAGTACAGAAACATTCTAGAGAGTTAATTGCATATATTGGTGAGCAAACGAAATTCTGAAACACAAATGAAAGGTTTCATAAATCAAATCCATGACAATGTCAATGCCTAAAGCTTTTGGGGTTTTTAAAAATATATTTTTGTAACTAGAAAAATAATGCCTTGATCTTACACCTGGAAAAGTAGATTTTTTTTTAACTATCAGAAAGCTTAAAGTGTGAAACTACAGCTTATCGATTATAAGAATTCTTATATATTAAATCGTAAGATTATCCTTGGAGTTCTATTGAAATGTTATTTACAAGGAGCAGAGGATGGCACTGTTGGACTGCAATTATGAGGTGATACAGACTGCATATCTTGAATAACAACATTGCACTACATTGCAGAAATTCTATCAGATATCTTACAAGAAGTGATACCAGGAAAAAGATTTACACTGGTTTTTGATCATCAACATTGTGTTTGAACTGTAGCAGTGAGATAGGAAAAATGATTCTTTTTTCAAACGGGATGTGGCTGTAAATGGAGGAAAAGTGGGTGAATAAAACCAAAACCATTAAATCTCATATTTTGGGAAATAAATTATTAGTATAACTTTGAAGGGCCTTTCTGGCACTGAGTCCTTAGCTGTGAAGTGCCTGAGGTACTGAGTATTTGCAAAGATTTGGCTCTCTGAAGTAGGCACCATGGTATCCATGTGAAATAACCCACAGAGACTGTAATTCACATAGGAACAGAGGCTAGACCTGCAAACAGAGAAACCACTTTAAAAAAAATGGACTTTCTTTTCAGATATATATCTCCATTCCATATTAGGTATAGGATACTGCTAGCCTGTTTCTCCAGATTTCACAGGAAGATTTTTATACTAAAAAGCTATTCAATACAATGAGGGGGGAATAATAACATTCCAGGAATGTTAACATGAATATTTAAAAATTGTGCAGTCAAATAATTCAGTTTTGTTATGCAAGAGGTCATTAACTGTGCAAGCCTCTGAATTTTTGTTGTCTATGTGTTACTGATTAAAACCAGCACTCACTTTATTCATTTCTCTGTCATTCTAGCTAAGCTGATGAAAAAAACCCCACAATTGCACCTTTTGGTTTAAAGAAATGAAGTTTCACCTCCAATCTGACTGCTGCTGTGGGCTCATTTTATCTAGAAAAATTTGGGAGACCATTCTTTTTGTGAGAGTGGTGGGAACTTTTGTTGGATACACACAAACCACCTTGCAGTTTAACATGGTTTATTTTCCAGGATTGCTTATGTTGCCAAGTACATTGAGACAAACTTGGAGCAACATACTAGACTGCTAGTATTATTTGCAGGTTATTATCTGTTAAAAAGAAGATTTGTGAAAAAATAAAATTAAAATAGAAGCAGAATTTATTTGAGACTATGAATTTAGTACTGAGAATTTGGCATGATCATTTTACTGCAACTGGATTGGCATTCAAAACCCAAAGCATTCCAAACTGCTCCTACAATTTTGCATTATAGCAACAAACCCCAATGAAATTCCATATTTTCTTGGGAGTTTCATGAAATCAAATGTACTTCTCAATAAATCTCAGCTCAGTTTCATTGCATTGAGACCTCAAAACAAGTGATTTTTTGGTGTTTATAGTTTTTATAAGAAATCATATTACAGAGTTCTGCAAATACATGTTTTCTATGTGTTAATAACGTGTCATTGTTACCTTATTTATTTTTCTGTTATTGCAAAGCTCATTTTTCCTTTTTAAATTCATTTCAGTCATGGGAAGGAAAGAAGAGAGAAATTTTGCATTCTGAATGAGATATTTTTTCATAGTACTTGTCTCAGTCATTCCCAGATTTATTGACTCCTTGTGAACAATGAATTCTGTGGTTTGTGCCAAATGCTATTTTGTCAGCAGTTGTGGTTTTTTTTCTTTCCCCAGTGAGAAAGACCATTGTGATTCAAGCTAGTTATTATGTTTTTTACTGGGAATAACTCCTTTAAGAAGGATTTAATTTTTAGGAATCCTCTTTAAATTCTTCTTGGCTAGTGTAATTTAATGCTCAAAAATTAATTCACATTCGTCTAAATTCTCTACTGTCACATGGCTTATGGCCTGAAGGTACCCCGAGGACACCTTGTGACTATTTGTACTAATTTTATGTTATCATTACTCTGGTGACATTTCTGGTTTCTCATGGTTTTCACTTTTCTAAAATACTTACAGAATAAAAACTGTCAGACAAATAGTGATCAAACACAAAAACAAACATACCAACAAACATAAAACTATTGATAAAAATGCAATATAATGAGTGCCTGCACCACAGCAGTAAGAATTCTCAGATTTTTCCATGTGCAGTATCAATGTATAGACTTCCTAAACCTGTCATCTTTCCAGAAAAATCCTAGCAGAGAAAATCAACATGACAAAAATAGTTTCTAGCATTATGGCATCTGCAAATTGCTGCCCATGGAAGGATGTGGCAGCAGATAAGTAATTTGATAGAGAAGTAGACAAATTCTTGGACTATTTATCCATAAATGGATCAAACAATGTCTGGGCAGGGATGTGCCTTTAGCATCCCTAATCTAAGAGTTGCTGAGGAAAAGGGATCCCAAGAACTGGCAAAGCTTGAGGGATTGGTTTAACCAGAATCTTCTCTGCTACTGCCCTAGGCTGAAACTTAGGCATTCATGGATGTTTGGTCAGACATAGTAGTGCATTTATTATATTCTTACAGACTGAAATGCAGGGCAATGTTGGGTTTTCATAGCATTGCATATGTTGGTTTTAATATTCGGAGTTTGTGAAGCCTTGGAATAATGCTGCAAGAATATTCAAGACTGCTCTCAAAATTTTTTTAAGAATATTCAACATTCTGTTAAATGAACCTTTTAAAATAAAATGAATCAGACATTTTTGTTTGAAAATTAAGTTTTTATTTGGCTTAAATTTTTAATTGAGTGACAAGGAACATTTGTCTCAATAAATAGCAGACACATTAGGATAATTTTGTGCTGTAGCTTATTCATTTGTAGGTCCTAATGCTGCTTCTTTGAGTTCAATGTGCGAGAATAAGTTTTATTTACTATTTCAAAAGACTATCAGGAAAATCCCCCTCTAATTCAGACTATTTGTAATAGTTTCAGAATCATTCCAGTCATTACTCTTTTAGGTTGTTAATTTTAAGAACAGATGTTTTATGTCAGAAATACAAAATTAGATGTTCTTGAAACAATATCCTACAGTCAACACACTTTTGGATAATATTAAAAATAAACTTCTGGTAGGTATAACAGGCTAAAATATTTGGAGTTTTTAAATTAGTGGGATTAACACATATGATGCATTTAAAATTTTAAAGCACAGAAACTCAGAAATTAAATGCCAGAATGAAACATTCAGGATAAAATCCCAATTTTACTAAGGCCAGTGACACAGATTTTATTACTTTCTGTAGGGTTCTCCCACTAAAAGCACTGGCTGTACAATAGGCATACTTGCTTTACCATAAATATATATTGTGTATGTATTCACATATAAGGCACAGCTGAGAAATGAAAATTTAAGAAAAAAAATCTAAAAATAAATTTCAAAAATTTGAAATGTCTGTAATTGAAACAGCATTTTAGAACCTTTTTCTTGTTCCCTGACCTTCTAATAAGGAGAAAATGTGAGCAATACTTGTGCAGAAACATGAGTGATGCTGAGCTTTCCACATGCACATAGAGACGAGTGACAGTCCAGTTTTCCTTACGAATAGAGATAATCACAAATACTGAAATAAAACAGTTGAGAGTCTTGTCAAGGTTTTTTTTCCCCCATATTTTCTGCCTTTTTTTATCCAAAGTACCAGAAGGTTACCTTGTACCTGCTCCTCGATTCTTTCTGTAATAGCTTCTGTATCCTGACTTTCCAAAATATGTACAGGTACTCACAGCAGTACTCCAGGGTAATTGGTCAGTGCAAAAGGCCATCACGGTTTATGGGGCAGAAAATTCACTTTAGAGATAATTAAAGACTATTTTTATCCCATACCATTATTTTTCTTGTTTGAATGCTTCACAGCAATAGAGGGCTAGGCACTGTTAATGATTTCTATAGTTGTCACCAAAGCAAGAAGAGATATATTTGTCTTAAACTATCTGTCTAGTGCTATTTATACAGTAGCACAGTAAGCAATTACTACATACTGGAAAGTTCCTGTGAGAATAGTAAGACCAACAATCATATGGCAGACAACTCTGAATGGCTGCAGGGATTAATCTTTTAAATCTTATTTAAATTGGTATATTTTCACCTGTACAGCCTGCACCTCAGATAACTTTAATCCCTGCAAAAGTCTTGTCCCCAGGAAACTGAGGTAATTTCAGCAGTGAGGCACTGGGGGTTGGAAGGAAAATGAGTAGGCTGTGAGGGCCAGAGAGGGGAAGCTCTTGGAAACAAGAAAGCTGTAAGATAATTTTCCTCTTTAGGTATTTGCACACATGTAGTCTGTTACTGAGCCACAGGCTATGCTTTACTGTTTTTAATTATTTATTATTATGATTACTTTCATTACTTTTTGTTTTGCTATGATAGATAATCCAAAAGTTATGCAGGGAAATCCCTGGTAAAACATGCAAAGAGAACCCGCATATGACATTCAGAGTAGTACGGTGGCTGAAGACCTGAAGTACAAAAATACTTTTTGAAACAGTAGAATTGCCCAACCTGCCTAATCAAGCAAGTTTTCCTGTCTTTTGAATGAAGCTGAAAAGAGCATACAGAGAAATTTGTCATTTTGATTGCTATTTCTTTTTTCCTACATTAATCAAAACATATACTTTGACTTTGGAATACACTACTTATTAATAGAGCTGAGTAAGATTTTCCATCAACATTACTTCTCCTTTAAATACAAATTCAGATTCTGTAATCTGAAAATAAAATATTAAATACCTACTTTTCTAAACCTGTTTTAAAATTGTAATTAGAAAACTGAAATGAAATGGATGTCTAATAGTAGAAAAAGTGATACCTGGATGTAATATAAATGAAAATGAAAAAAAAAAAAGGTATTTCTGTTTTCCTCCATTCTGATTTTATCTCGTATTTATAGACTAGAGAGGATTTTTAAAATAAGAGTGACATTTGTGTTGGAGACAAAGAGCTCTCTGTTTTTTTTAAGTCTGGCAGCTCTTTTAGTCTCATCATTTTATGTAATGATGAGAATGAGGCATAAAAGACTCTCCTGGCTGCTAGATATTTCTCCCAATTAAGAATTTCTCAGAAACAAAATTTTAATGAATTATGTCTCCTATCTCCCTATAAATACACATTTTCAGTGGATTTTAAAAACAAAACTACTTTTCCTAGTGTTCTTCTGGGTCTTTCCTCATTACAGTAAGACAGTAAGTTACTGGATGAACAATAGGTAGTACCTGTTGTTTGAAATGCTGGTCATCAGAATTTTCTGTGCAGACACTTCACTGCAGCTTTAATAAAATACCTTGTTACAGCAGTATTAAATCTGTATTCTGTTGGCATGACTTTGCAATCTCTGCCAAGGGCACTTCAGCTCATTTGTATGAAGATAAAGTAGGTAGGCAATTCTGCCTTCACCAACTTGCCTTTGATCTGCTGGCAAGAATATGGAGTTTATACATACAGAATCTCAGTTTAATGACTGACTGAGCAGGACAGATTTTTACAGCTTTGGATAACAATGTCTTTTCTACTGTACTGTGTCTGTCTTCATGACTTTTACTTGAGATACAAAATATACACCTAATTTTCCCTTTAAATCTTGTGTTTGCAGACAAGAGATTGTTTCTTTGTGAGCTGTCCAACTTTCTGTTACAACTTCAATATATTAGATGCACATGGCTGAATACCTTTAAACCCTGCTGGCACTGGATAAACTGGTGAAAGTTGGAACTATTTTTCTCTAAAAATTGAAATTTCTTCCTGTATAAAGAATGTTGAATATTTCCAATCCCCTATTGAATTTTATTTTTGCCATCTAAGATTTTATTAATTAAAAAAAAAAAATTAGTGGGATTGTTCTTAATAAGGTAGGCATATAGCAAATTGAGTAAAAAAATATTTGCACATCTTTTATGGACCTCACTACTTAAATACTTTCGAACTACTTTTGGCACCATAATTAGCCTGAGCTATATCATATCAGGTCATCTCCTTTTCCCCTCTCGTATAATTATTCTTTTTATGCTCAATTGTGATAGTTAACATTATTTCTTACCGTGCACATCTAAATTTGATCTGAGATTTATTAAAACTAAATAATAATATCTGTCTAGACCAGAAGTTTCTGAAAAAAAAAATAACATATTTAGCTTTTTAACTGTTAAAAACAATTCTTAGAGGGATTCAGGTGTTGTGTCTTGGCATTTCACAATATTTTGGTGTATTTTATTAGTTACACTCTCACATATTTTTATCTCTATATATTTAAAGTTAAACAGATGTAGTTTTATGTAGTGTGTAGTGTAGGTAAACACCATATACTTGTAACTACTGATGGAAGGCCTTTCAGCATGATATATAGATAAAGCCCTGAAAAACAGCACAGCTATTCCTAATGCCTGTCACCAGTAGAATTGACACCTCAGACAAATTCCTGGCTGAAGATACTGGAGAGGAGTCTAAATGTTTGGCTGCACATCCCAAACCCAATGCATGTTTGTTGGACAACAAGCAAACATAAATGCTGGTCATGATAACTATCAAATAAACAAAACTCAGCTTCAGGGTCCAAAAGTTGTGAGTGATAGAGGAAGTATGCAAATAGTGAAAGCCAACCAACTCTTCTTTGCTTCCTGGAAAGTTCTTCAATCCTTCAGCTTTCCCATACGACTATTAGTCTTCAAGTCTTGATCAGTTGTTGGTGTGCAAGCCCATCACAGGCAGATTTTTGGTGAACAGATTTCTGTGAAATGCTGCTTTTATATAAATGGCTCAGTAGAGTTGAATAAGTTAAAGGGAGTTATACCTGCTGGTCCAGTGGCTCTGCTGTCTTCTAAAATGTGAAATTCTTCCCTTGGGTCCAGAAGAGACATGAACCACAATTAGGATCATGCAGGAAAGGTAAGTCCATATGTGGACTGCAGAAAGATTTCCTTGTGTGAGGATAGGGTCACATCAGGTGTTGTGCAGTGTCAGTGCTGCTGACACTTTAACACACTCCACTACATGCTCAAAGGTCTGCTCAACCAAGCAGAAATGAGACAGGTAGACAGGAAGCCTGAGTAACTTATATCTCAGACATAATAAATATATCTATTTATTGATACGTAACTAGGTGAGGGCTGGGCTGTGGTTAAGTCTAATAAGTTCCCAAACTCGGAAATATTACCTAAAAACAGTCATGATCAAGCAAATAAGTCTGATAAAATCAAGACTTTGAAAGAGTTAAGCAGTGAGGATTTAATGGTGTATAGTGATTTAGAAACTAATGTTATCTGGAACAAGAAGCTGGCTGAATGCCTTGAGAGGATCACTAGTCAGCCAGGGAAAAACATGTTACCCAGAAAAAAATAAACAGATAAACTCCCTGAATTTTTAAAGTGCGATTACTGTGGTTGCATAAATATATGCAGCTCATTTCATAACTATTTGCTGAAATGGTATGATAAGAAATGAAGAAATTTGGTGTGACCCAAAACCTGCATTGCTTTGGTAACAGTCACTGTTGTGAGGAATCCTCTGTGAAATTTCTTGTATTTTAGGAGATGATTATAGCCTGCAGAGAGATTAGGGAGAAAAGGATGAGATACCCATGGGTGCTTGGAGATGCCTGTGGAACAGAGGCAAAGAAAAGCCAGGGAGATTTTCTTTTGAAAGCCTGAGGCTAAATGTCTAAAGAAGTGAGTTGAAGGCAATGGAGTGTACTCTGATCTTGCCTGCACCTTTAGAGAGAAGATAAGGGCAGATTGCTCCCTGTGCTGGAAATCTGTCCTGTCACTACAAGACATCATTCCCACAGAAAAAGCAGACACAATGGTAGTGCTGCCTCTGCACTGTGGGTGTATATGTGGTACTTAGGGCTTGAGCATGGGGTACATACTGAGAGAGCAAGCCTTTCCAGAAGAAAACAGGAGAACATGGATGAAAACCACTTTCCCTCCACCAGCGATTTCCAATGTTTCTTTCCAGTTTCTGATACTGTGACTAAAATCAGCTCCATGTCAGCAGAATCCACTTGAGTTTCCAGCAGTGTAACTAAGATTAGATTAAGAAATTTTGTCTATATCTTAAGCTATCTATACCTATATATCTGAAGCTTGCTGGCATTTCCTACATAAATCTACCTTTAAATTTATCTGTAATAGTACTATGCACTAGAATCATGACTTCTTAAGGAATCCAATGAATTGTGGCGAGTGCTAGCTGCAGTTTATTTGGCTCAGTCTGTTCACTAGTGGCAGTATTTAGTCAATGGCTGAGCAAGGCTGATTCCTCAGATGGTGTAAATCAGCCCAGCACCACTGACGTTAATAGATCTTTGCCAATTTACATCAGATAGGAGCCTCTCTTGCTCTTTCCTCCCAAAATTTATGAGAATTATGGAGATGAGCTGTAGCCCTAGTGGCAAATGCATCATTTATATATGCCAGGTCTCTGCATAGTGTGATGGCTGTGCTCTCCAAATCTTTACAGACCTTCTATGATATATGTGATGCCTAAGTACTAGAAGTCAACAGAAAGAAGAGTAGGTATAGGATATGGGATTTTTCTTTGGGTACTTTTCCCTTATCTTTCTTTCAGCCTAGGGATGAGGGTTAAAATTATAATCAATACATCATTTTATCGTGTTATTAGCATTTGAACTCATCTTTACACTTGGGTTTCCCTCTTTTCTACTAATATCTTCATCATCAAACTACTTGTATCATTTTCAAGGTCTGAGCATTCTCTTCTCATAGCTTATTCATATGCTGCCTACCAAGGACTGAGGACCTAAAGGCACTGCTGAGCTTAAATTTCACACAGAACTGCTGAAACTGTTCTGTGAAAGTTGTATATCTGTGAACTGTGGTAAAAATAAAACCTTTTATTAAGAAAACCAGAGCCCTGTGAATCCTGAAAGCAACATATATTGTGTCTCCAATGGACTTCTCTGAATAAATTCAATATTTTATTTTCAGGTATCTATGCTATAGTATCAGAGAAATAAAAGTCATGAAACAGAGACAAGGGAGGGAGGAAAATAACAAGTAGATACACATTTCATTTAAGAGGTCACTCCATCAATAATACTTATTTCTTTCCTTTTCTTCTGTGGCTTAGAAATAGAAAAAAGTACCTTGGAAAAGTTGAACATGAAGTCTCTATTTTTTTTTATCTTTCATACCTCATGGTATATTTGACTTACTTCCTCTTGGCTTGCTACAGAGATTAAAATTGATAATAGTTTTATTTACTTTGCGGTTTGCACATCATCACTGAGGATGCCAACTATGAAAGTACCACCTGCCATCTAACTACTAGAAAATAATTAAATTTAAATTTATAAGTTTCTATAAGGTTGGTGAAACAAATACTTTCCCAGTGACTTCTGATGAGAAAGATCTCACTTTTAGGAAGAACATGGAGTTCTTGAGGACTCGTGGTGCCAGTGCTGGCTCTGAGAACAGCAACAGGTTTGCCTTTCTCCTCTGGGAAATATAATACTAGTGTGAGCTGGGTACAACTGTAGGTTAATATGATGAACATGAATGCTTTTAAATGGCTAGGGATAGCAAAGAAATATTATATGAAATGTCAGGAAATGACATGGGAGGAGATGAAAAAGTGCAGCAGTGCCTGAGCAAGTGCTGCTGACGAGGGAAAGCAAGCCCCCCTTGGCACTTCAGCCCTGATACAGACGGACACGGGTCCACAGCTCTCCATGGGTCAAACAGATGCTAGAAGAAAACTTTAATATTACAGCAAAGAACATATTTGTCTTTTGGCAACATCTAGTCCCAGCTCAAATCAGGCCCCTCAGGGCTTTACACAATGAAAACAGAAAGACATTTTTCTCCTGCAAACCTTAGAATACAAATAGAGAGTCCATCCAAAGAGTAGGAGGAAAAGCTCCTCCTCAATTGTACACACCAGATTATACTGCCTGTTAATTACATTAAATTCTGTTCTGGGGTTTGGCAATGGAAAACATCCTGCTTGTTTCACCCGAGGTCCACCCCTCCTTCTGGAAATCAGTTCTTCCTAAAATGGCACTCAGACTCTAATAAGTTGCTGAGCAGCAGATGTCAATGGCAACACTGGAGGAGGAGAGCAGGGCTCTGTTTTGTTATCATTAATAACAGACACATGATAATAGCAGATTCACATGACTTTTTAATGATCTCAATGTTACTGCCTATATGCATGCCTCCTACCTGACCTTCACTGCCTTAGTTCCAGTTAGAAGTCATGGTAGAGATAATTTATAATTATATCACTGCAGATGTAGGCATTTTTCTGTTCCATTTTTCTCAGTGTTTGCCACACTGAGGAAGAATGAAATCCAGCTGACAATTTCAAGAAAATTAATCATGAGAGGATTCAAAAGGTATTAAAATCTGGTTTGCTCATGAAAATATGTCATGAAATACAAATTCAGTACACAGCTGTCCTGAATGAAGAGATGGCTGATCTTGCTGGACACAGGGAAGTAGCAAAAGAAGCAGCTACACTGAACACTTGAGAAAAACTCTAGGAGAAGATGACATACATTGAGTGCGACAAGAAATGAGGCAGCCATAAGAAATTAAGTTTTAATTTGGTGCTTCTAAAAATGTTTTTCCTAACTCTATAAAAACTGTATAACCTCGTGGGGGAAAGCCAAGGCACAGGTATTGATTTCTTCACTCCTGTGGCCAGCGAGAGGACTTGAGGAAATGGCATGAAGCTGAGTTGGGGGATGTTTAGGTTTTAAATGAAGAAAAGGTTTTTCACCAAAGAGAGTGGCTGAGCTCTAGAACAGGTTCCCCAGAGGAGTGGCCACAGCACCAAACCTGACAGAGCTCAAGAAGCATTTGGACAATGCTCTCAGGATCATGGTGGGATTCTTGGGGTGTCCATCTGGGCTTAAACCATGACACCTGTACAGGGCCAGGACTTGGATTTGATCCTGATGAGTCCCTTCAACAGCATATTCTGTGATTTTATGAACCAGAAGGGTTAGAGTTCATCTAAATTCAGGGCATATTCACTTGCTAATCTGGTTTATTAACTAGGCTATTTGTTAGTGTACCCTTATTATTCTTTCTCTGAATGCATTTATGGCTGGCTCAAGATGTGCTTTTCAAAAAAACAAGATTTTATTGGAAAATTGAACAGGTAGACTGCCAGTGGAAGAGAAGCCCTTCTGAGCTTTCCTGTGTACAGTGCAAATCCACTATAATGGCAAGCATGGATTTATTCTTTGGGCCACTGTTACTGAGATGAAGCAAAGAAGGCTGGCACAGGACAGATGGGTGTGCCCATCAGAATCTCAGGGTTTTACAGGCTTCAGGATCAGATGAGACCACAAACCCTATGTGTAGTTGATGCCAGTCAGTAATGCATTCATTTTTGTTATCTATGCATTAAAACCACAAAGCAGTCAATGTATTTTTATAGCAGTAGTGACCAGAAACCATCGAGTGTCACATGTCATCCTAATTGAAGAAATTATGTTATGGTTTATTCCTAGCCTATGGAATAAGGGTCAGGTAAGTGACATAGAAATCAAAATGTCAAAGGAGTTTTGGCAGATACTTCCAAGTGCTAAAGAACTGTTTTTAAAAATACTTTAAAAGGAGAATGTAGTAGAAAGTACACTATTTTGGCAGAACAGGAATGACTGCTCGTTTCTCTCTTGCTGAACTTACTGTTAGTTTTTACCAGCTGTTTCTGAGTATGTCTTTATGGAAGATATATAAATATAAATATAAATATAAATATAAATATAAATATAAATATAAATATAAATATAAATATAAATATAAATATAAATATAAANNNNTATAAATATAAATTAAATATAAATTAAATATATATATGTATATATATATGTATATACACACATACATGAGTGTGTGTGTGTGCACACATACAGGGACACACATATATAGGTATTATAGAGCTCCTGACATCAGTTATAAATGTCTGGAATTTCTAAAGCTAAACTTTAGCACTGTGTTCTTTAAAATACAGGTAAAAATTAATCATGCTCAAAATAATTTTAAGTACTGCTTGATGCCACTTCAAACTCTCCAAATGGTTCTGTAAGCTCTGTCATTAAAAAGGTGCAGGCTGGTTGTAAGCACTTCTTGCTGTTGCTGCTGCTTATTCAGACAGTAACCCAAGTCAAGACCCTACTGGAGGAGAACTCATGATACAAGGTGCTATATGAAGAGACAGAAAGACACTTTATGCACTATGAGTGTGAAATCTTCTGTTTTATACACATTCAGTATATTTGGTACACAGTTTTCTTCCCTCTTTGCCCCTTGACTCCAGGTGAAGGTGGTTTGTGTCTTACAAGGAGTATAGACTTTTATCTTCTGAGGTCTGAGATTAGTAAAGAGCAAACACTTTGTGGATCTAGAAGACACTACCACAGCAACATAAATATATACTTACAAGTTCTGCTAATTAAACTGTCTTACTGCAACTCTGATGCTCCCACTCCAGACAAGAGTTCTTATCCTATCTATACATGTTTCTGAAAGAGCATAAATGTTCTAGCAAAGTTTTTCTGAGCAAATAATGTGGTCCTTAGTTGCCTTCCTCACATAGCTCATATTCTTCTTATTCCTCTTACTTTTAGTATTGAATTTATCTTCTCTCTTCTACCCTCACATTATTAGATACTATTTAGAGAATCGGATTTATTTCATCTCTACATTCTTTGTAACAACCGTTTTTTTCCTCTGTTTTATGATGTCCAGGTTTATTTCTGTGGTAATGATATAATACTACTACTACTACTACTAATAGTAATAATATTAGTTAATAATAAATATGAAATATATGAGTACTTCCAGGTACTCACTCAAGCAAATAAAACAATATTTTCATGCTGGTGTGCACAATAATGTGCATGCAATTACATGGACAAAAGTTAGGAGGGCTGCTAGCTGCCCCTGTGGCCAGATGTTTTTCTGTAATACCATGTTTCTCAGATTGTCACACATCTAAGGAAGAGTTATCTAGAGGGGTAAAGCCTTCCACTCCTACACTGGTATGTTGCTGAATTTGAGAAAAGTTGCAGCATCTCTGCTGGTCAAAGATACTGGAACACAAAGCAATTAAGAATGCTTTTCCTGTTTTACAATAGAACAGCTGTGGCTGACCTCACCCTGACCAGCCCTAGAGTTGTAAAAGATTAAGTTTGAAATGTGAAATTTAGCATGAAAATATTGTGAACTTCAATAAATGGATGGCCTAGTTGTAATGGAGATTAGCTCTGATTTGAGTATGTTAAGTTTATTTGAAAAAGCATCTTCTGAGGCAAAAACTTACTAGAAAGCTGTGGAATATGTACCTACAGATGACTGATTATATTTCAGTTAATATTTCAGTTTTGCAGTAAATTTATCAGATACCAGGCAGAAACTGGATTCGGTCATGGATCCAATAGGCTTGTGTTGGATTTTCAGTTCAGTTCCTGAAGTTATGTTACTCTCCAGCTGAAATATCAGCTTTCATTTTTAAGCATGATATTTTCTTGTAGGCAACCCTCTCCAATGATCCCTATGGAGTCACATCTTGGTGGTGAGTAACAGAGGCTTCTGTGTGCACAGGCAGCCTCAGGGGGACAGCTGCCACACCCTGGCACTGGGGGTGTCGAGGGGATGCTGCTCGTGTGTCAGAGCCCAGCACATCATGGGACAAGGCAGGAGCAGGAGAAGGATGCCATTCCTTGGTTTAAAGGGAGTAGAGGACATGACTGCTTTCCCCACTGCTGCTCTGGTAGACAAAGAAACCCTTGCAAACTCTTGTTGAAATAAAAAGTAGTTTATTTTATTCCCTTTTTACTAGTCCAGCTAAGGGGATGAGGAAAAGTGAAGCAAGGAAGAACTTTGCCTTCATGTATAAATATAATTTTTTTCAGGATCTCCCAGAAGTACCCCACATATGTGTCGCAGAAGACATGTTAGTCATTATGGCTGACTGGAGAGGCAAGAATCTTGAATCGCTTTAGAAACATAATAATTTATTGTTAAATAATGTAATGAAATACCTTTTTTCTGTAAATACCATGTATCATTTTCAAGACTACAAAGTTTATATGTTGAATCTTATAGAGGGCATTTCCTGGACATTCAAAACAAAACACACTATTAAGATATACCTACATTGGCATAAATCGAATAGAATTAGACAAATAAAAGGCTTGTGTATCTGTTATCCATGTGCTTACCTACAATGCCTTGTTAAAAAAGTTTTGCATCAAATGTGATGTGAAAGCAGAGCTCTTTTGAAATACAAAGCTTTTCAAAGTTTTCCACAGACAAATAGGAGCAGTTTTTTTAAACAAAAAGGAGATAATAAGTTGCATTGCTACAGAGTAAACATTTTTAAAATATGTATTTATGTCACCAAATGAATATACCCCACTGAATTTGTGACTTTTCTCATACTTAGCATCCATGTAATAACTCTGGTTAAACAGTTCCCTTAGCTTGTGCAATTAGTTTTTCCTGGAGGTCTGCCTCATGTTTTTGTGTCTTCCTAATTAGCTAGGAAAAGCTTTTGCTTGCAATTGTGTGACAGGTCTATTCCTGTAAACTAACAGAGAAATCATTCGCATGGAGGTTTAAAATCAGGGCTTTTTGCTTAGGAAACAAAGTTTCGTTAACAACAATGTTTATCTCCAAAATAATCCTAAGGGGATATACAAATCTGAAGGTTTTAATAGAAAATCTTTCTTATTTTATCTCTCGGCTTTGTAAATGGATAAAACAAGGAGCAGCAGGAAAAGATTCACACAGACTGAAGGATGAAAACAAATCCATGCTTGTCATCATAGTATAAGATGGAATGGTCCAGACATACATATATATTTATTTATATTTAATGTCTTAGTGAAACAATAAGAGCATTTTAGCTCTGATTTTATTGGTAAGAAAAGAAATGAAAAATTATCCTTATACTGGATTGGAACTTCATTTTTATTGCACTGTCTCAGGAATTCTTCTAGTGCTCTGTCAGTAGTTTCACAAGTTTTCATTTTCTGACATACAAAGACTCATGGAGTCTGAAGAGGAAAAGAAAAAGAGACATTAATTTAATCTGTTTTTGTGCAGAACTTTAGAAATCTTTGTAGCATTCATCTTTTCTGTGCAAAATGTAGAAGTCCAGACTGAGCTATTACAGTTCACAGCCTGAGCTGAAATAGTTATTCCTCAAAAAAAATGATCTTTTCTGGTTAGCTTCCACATTACATCTTGTCTATGGAAAACAGTCTGAGGATTTGCAGTTGTTTAATCCCAGCCAACAATGCAGCCACACACATCTGCTTGACTGCTTCCCCCTGCTGGAACTGGGAGGAGAATTGGAAAGGTAAAACTGAAAAAAGCTTGTGGGTCTGAGATAAATACAATTTAATAGGTAGAGCAAAAACTGCACATGCAAGCAAAGTAAGACAAGGAATTCATTCACCCCTGTTATGGTCCTGTTATTGAAAGACACCTCTGCCCGAATTAAGGTGCAAATAACACCATATGCTGAAGTCAATAATATGGATTTTATAACAATTATATGTGATGGTAGAGAGATAGAAAGAAATAGAAAAGTGAGGAGAGAGAGAGGGTGGAGGAGTGAGGCAGAGACAGCTCAAGCAGAAGATATTCACCACCTGTGGATCCAACAGTATCCCATTGGTCCTTCTTCACCACCTTTCAGTGGTGGGGGTGCTGAGGTTGTTCAAAATATTCACCATTTATGCATTTAGCAGCCAAAGGAATAAATGATCTTTGGCTATTCAATTCTATTGGTTAAATTATTCCCTTGCTTCTAATGCTGATTAGTTCTCATGCTCAGTCTTCCTCTTCTCTTGAGTTTCTTGGGGTGGGTTTCTTGGGTCAGTGGGCCCTGAGTTGGTGGTCATGATCTCCCCTTTGACAGAGCTACCTTTTACTCAGCTGAGGCTGATTTCAGCACAGTTGCTTAGTTGCCTCTCCTTATGGCCTATAAATTCTGTATTTTTTTGTGCAATACATTGTAAATGGGTTAACTGCACCACCTAATTAGTGGCTTGTCTTCATTTTCTTCTGTATTCACTCAGAGTCAGGATTAAAAACACGAAGGAGATGAATTTTCTCATGTTCGGACTTGGTAGTTTATCAAATCTTATCTAAAATACAGAGAGTTCTGCAACACTTCTAGCTACCAGCTAAAATCGAGCAAAATGGAGCTGAATCGAGTTAGTTATAAGGTCTTTCAAAGCTAAACAGTCCAAAAAAGAACTAACACCTATATTATTTATCCTTTTGACCCAATTACCAAATTTCTGTGGCCCACAGTGAAGCAATAACTATCCAACCAAAAACTACTACCTGAAATCATGAAGAAAAAGGAAGACAGAAAGAGACAATGCCCAAGAATGTCCATCTTGTCCCATACCTATTACTATATTCTAAAAATCCCAAGTTACAAATCCTTCACCATGTGAAATTACATACCTCTATTCTAACTGCACACCAGTGATTTTAACTCCATCATTGACATTTAGAAGCCTTCTCCAAGGCCTCAAGTCAAAAGCAGTGCTCTCCAGGGGGTCAGTGTCAGAAAACACAGAAAGTTCAAAACTGTCAGGCTTCTGGGTTCCAACAATACATTCTTCTCCCTAAGATTTGTTAACCTCCCCCTAGGTCTGATATAATACCCAGACAAATGGTACCACCTTTATCTTATTTGACGTTCTTGCCCTGGTGGTTTTATTACAGTCTAAGTTCCAGGTATTTATAGAGGCATATTTGGGGGGGCTTTGGTGGTCTTTGGTGGCCACAGATGCCATCAGTCCCATAACTTGGGGTGATCTTTGTTTGATGGGTGATATGCGTACAAGCAGCTGCTTCTCTACACAGTTTGCCACCGTGGGAATTTTTGTCTGGATGCATTAACCAGGATGTGCTAACCAGATATTTTGCTTCCATTAGGCCCGGAGTTTGTGCCGTTCTGGCACTCCATTCTGCACTTACCTCACGGCAAAGTTGTTCTGTGGCCTTAAGAGTTTTTGAGACAAGCAACTGTGCTCTTAAAAGTCCTTACAACCCAACTTTCCATGGGCAGGCAGGTATTTGGCCATCCCCAGGAAAGCTGGAATTCATCACATCTAACAGTGACTTTGGAATACAAATACCATAATTCAGAACATTCACCCCTTCTTCTACTTACCCCAGATTTATTGCTGAGCATGATGCTGTGTGGTGTGGGATATCTGTTTGATCAGCTGGGATCAGCTGATCCTGTTATCCTGGTTGTGTTCCCTCCCAGCTCTTGTGCACTTCCAGCCTGCTCACTGGTGGAGTGGGGTGAGTGTCAGAGAAATGCTTAATTCTGTGCTAACACTGCTCAGCAGTAACTAAAACATCCTTGTGTTATCAACACTGTTTCCAGCACAAATCCAAACCATAGCTCCACACTAGCTACTATGAAGGAAATCAACTTTACCCCAGCCAAAATCAGCACAAAGGTGTACACACAATTATGTCTTCAGTGTCTGTGTCAATTTTTTCTTCATCAGGATACACCGAAACCTTATTTATGATTTTAAAAAGGTGGTGTGATTTCTTCTCTATAGTTAATCACACAATTTTCAAATCAGTTTGTTTTGGTTCATGGCTTGACATTCTTTGTTTTCTTCAGCAATACCTGGTAAGTATAACTTCCCTCTCCACAGCAAATGGATATAAAAAAAAAAAAAAGCAGCTTGTGTTCTCCTCTCTCTGGTAGAGGTTCATGCTCCATTGCTAACTACTAAAAGCTGAATGCACTGATTCCATCAGTGTGGTTCACAGCCTGTGAAGAGTGAAACTAGATAATCCTGAAAATATACATGAATAAATGAAAAACCCACTTCTAAAGGAATGAAAAGTAATTTCAGGCAGACCCAGGATACTTCAATGCATGTCATCAGAAATTTTTATGAGCACATGGAAATTCTTATCTAAGTTTGCTGTCTGCACGAACTTTGAGAAAACTTTGGCCCACTGTCCCTACAAGACAGGTGTGTAAGTCCTCTAGGAAGTTAAGTACTTATAAAACTTTTTTAGACATTAAGACTGAACTACATTGTCTAATGACATAGCAAACAATACTTCCTTTAAATTCTCCTGAGAAAATGCAGAACTCAGATCAAGTCAGATTTAATTTCTTGTTTTCCTTTAGCCTGTACCTTCACTTTAAATAAAAGCAGCAATTACACCTGATCAAAATGTGCATTCTAATTTTAATAAGGTGTTACATACTTATAAAACCTTCTAAAAATCAACTTGTAGTTATACTATCCCACTTGTGATTTTGTGAAAAAATGGAAGTTCTGACTTTGGTTATGGAACAACCAGTTGGATACTTTGATTTATGGCAAATACCGTGACCAAGCAAAGTAATGTGATTCTTTGTCAAGATTTTGAGAACACATGCACAATCCTGAAAGTAAGTCTGAAGTGCTTCTTTATTCTAAGTAATTTCTGTGATAGCAGCAGATTTGACATTACCTATTCAGGTTCAACTCAAAACAGACAAAACAAAAAGCAAGTAATTTTTTTGGTCTAATTATGTACAGATAAAAGGTGCTACTTTGCAAGTCTCCAGTTATTGGAAGGATCATGATTTGTTTGTTACTGTATGAGTAACGTGGGTAGAACATATCATGCTAAGCAGACTAATAGAAAAAACTGGTTAAAAAAACAATAAAAGAAACCTGAGGTGGTTGCAAATCACAAGAAAGCATGCAAGAAAGTTCTGCAGACTCCATAATTTGAAGAAGAAGAAGAACAAGAAGACAAAGGTAACACAAGAATAAGGAGGTGAATTTTATGAGCTGTAATGACAGAGACCAGTGTGATACATGCACAGTGCATACTTGGCACTGGTAAGGCCACACCTCAAATCCTGTGTTCAGTTTTGTGCCACTCACTACAAGAAACTGAGATGCTGGAACATATCCAGAGAAGGGCAATGGAACTGGGGAAGGGTCTGGAGCACAAGTGTGATGAAGCAGCTGAGGGAGCTGGGGGTGCTCAGCCTGGAGAAAAGGAGGCCCATTGTAGATAAGGGAGACGACATCTACAAATGCCTGAAAGGGGTTTGTGGTGAGATGGGTGCTGGTCTCTTCTCTCAAGTAATGCAAGAGGAAGGGAGGAAATGACTGCAAGTTGCACCAGGGAAGGTTTGGATGAGATATTAGGAAAAATTTCTGCGGTGAAAGGGTGTTCAGGCACTGGAAAAATCTGCCCAGGGAAGTGGTGGAGTCATCATCCTTGGAAGTATTCAAAAGGCGTGTGAATGTGGCACTGGGGACATGGTTTAGTAGTGAACAAGGTGGTGCTGAGTGAAGAGTTTGACTCAATGATCTCAGAGGTCTTTTCCAACCTTAACGATTCTATGATTCTATTTAATGACTAGGAGAAGGAAGATTGTTCGGATGTGATTAGGTGACAACTATGTAATGTTGGGATAAAAAAAAGACGAAGATGGAGGCATGGAGTTCTATGCCTATTTTTATTATTCAGAATAATTATAAAAACTTCATGTAAGTTACTAAGAAAATATCCCCATTTGCCACATAATTATTGCCAATGACTGTCTAAAAGATCAAAGTGGCCAATAAAGTAGTTCATCTAGGCTTTTTTTGTGGTTTCTGTCAAGTGCCAGTTCTAAATCACCACACGAAAGAGACATGGTAGATGTTTAAAGTAGCTCAGGCCATGGAGACAAATGACCTTGAATAGGATGGAATATAATGCTGTCTACACTAACAGGCAATGCAGGTCAATAGGACTGTATCTGCAGATAAACAGATGGCACTCAGGAGCTGACATTCATTCCATAAGCCTTTAGAAGGATTATTACTTCAGGTGGTCTCTAAACCAAGCCCATGGATTCAATGCCTGGGAGTAGTTAAGAGAGCATTAGAGGTACCCCTGGAGTGCATATTTCATTTTAGATTCACACAAAAGATTCTAGTTTTCATCCCAGAGACTGCTCTGAAACGTGAATCAAAGCACATTTGAAGGGTTGTTCAGAAGACAGGATTCAAAACCTGTATTAGAACTGAACTAAAATGTTAATGCAGAGGCACCAAATACATACATATCTCCTCTGGGAAACACAACAAGGATTAACTTGCACTGAGGTCTGTGCTGTTTTCACTTGCCATAGCAGAACTTTTACTGGTATAAAACTTTTTTTTTCCCCATGAAGGTCTATATGTTTTTTACTTAAGAGGCTGAGATCTTTCTATCTTGGAGAAAGTAACCTTTATACCATAGGTTTAAAAGATCAAAAAAATGATTAAGCGAAAAGAAAGGATGGTTGAAAGGGCTCAACTTTTTAAAAGTCTAAAATTTAAGATAAATATACACTTCTTATTGTATGTGTCCTCTTATTTAGAGAGAAGGATATTATGAGTTACTGTGTCAAAGGATTTACAGAAGTCCAGATAAATGACATCTGTATCCCTTCCCTTGCTCACTGATGTAGTCACTGCATTACAGAAGGCCACTGGGTTGCTCAGGCAGGACTTGCCCTTGGTGAAGCCCAAATCACTTCCCTGTTCTCCATGTGCCCCAGCATGGCTTCAGGGAGGATCGGTTCCATGACCTTCCCAGGCACAGCGGTGATACTGAAGGGTCTGTGGTTCCCAGGGTCCTCCTTTTGACCCTTTTTGGAGATGGATACAATGGTTCCTCTTTTCCAGTCACCAGGGACTTTACCTGACTGTCATGACTTCTCAAATATCACAGAGAGAAACTTGGCAATTACATCAGTCAATTCCCTCAGAACTCTGGAATGCATCTTATCAGATCCCATAGATTTACATCCATTCAGCTTCCTCAGGTGGTCACAAACTTGATCTTTGCTTACAGAGGGAGGGACTTTGCCCCCCAGTCCCCTTCCTGATTTCCATCCACTCAAGGTGTGGGAAGAGAGGCTGCCACTGAAGACTGAAACAAAAAAGTCTTCTCAGCTGTTGTTTTCCAGCATTGTTTATCAGCAGTGTGTGTATGTGTGTGTGTGTGATACAGTAATGCTGCGCACTTCTATAAGATTTTGTGGTTTAAAATGTAAAAATGCTTATTTATAACAGATAGAAGAAGTCACCCCAGGACAATTACCTACAATGTTATTTTGAAGTATGAATTTAGTATTGTAGCTTAGGTGTCTGCAATATCTGAGGACACTACTACATGAATACCAACACTGTCTTTTTGATGAAAAAAAGTATGTATATATTTTTTCCATTGCTCAAGGTACTTTAGCTTTTAAAATACTTCTATGCAAAGGGAATTACTAAAATTAGGGGGTGGCTCAAGTTGAATCATGTAAATGGAAAGCTACATTAGAGGAAATAAATGTTGGAGGATTGCTATATGACAAACAAGAAAAATCTTTTGACGCGGCTCGCCTTTTCCACCCGAGCTCGGCTCGCCCAGCTAGCTCTCCACGCGAGACCGGCGCCGAGAGTGGGCCGCCTCCCGGATGGCAGAGAACCAGGAGTGCGGCTGGGGCTGAGAGCCCTCTTGGCTGACAGCGCGTCCGGGGAAGAATAAAGGATCAGGGGGAGTTCTTTTGTGGGTCCAGGATAGGTTTATTGGACGGACGGAGGGAACAGGAGACAACCGAAAGGCAGGGGAGGATACCACAAAAGGCACAGAGAAAGGACTTGCAGCAAATTAAATACGGGCCCTCCCCCAAGGGAGGGTACATTACAGCAACCAATCGCAACAAATTAGGGGCGTAACACAAGGCGGGACTGAATACATAATTAACCAATGGGGAAACACAGGTGGGGAATACACAGAGACATCAAATGAGTAACCGAGGAGGGGATAACTGACACAGAACACACTGGAAGTTTGGGAGGGGCCAGCGGGGATTGACAATTGTAGGGGAGTGGATAAGGGTGATGGATGGGGAACATTCTAGAGGAATGGGAGGGGATAGGGGCTGACTGATAGGATAAGGACGGGGATTAGGGCAACCACTACTATAATCAATAGGGGGTTTTAACATAGGATCAAACCATTTAACAAATGGAAAACAGAAGCAAAATAACATGGTGCAACAATCTTTTCTGTAAGTAAGTCTAAAATGCCTACTTTAGCTCTGAATATCTTAAGCTATTAGATAGCAACTAAAAATGGTATATTCAAAGTACACAGTTTAAGAGCTTTTGGCACATCTTTTTCTACTCTTGATCATTTTATTTTCATCATCATTCTACTCTTCATATCCATGTCATCAATATTGCAAGAAGAATTTGGCAAGACGTCCTCCTAAAGAAGCTATGACTTTGAAAGTTAATTCTTTGTAAATATGGAGGTTAAAAGCTTGTATATATAAAATTACAGAAAGCAGGAGTTTAAAAACATTTGTTTTGTCTTGAAAGAGTCTACCAGAATAAACTAAATCTTGGATGGAATAGGAGATTTCCTATAACAAAACAGTTGTGTAAACACTAACATGATATAATGCATTTATTGGCAATATTTAGTTGTTCAGGAAAGTACTGACATTATTCAACCACAACTAGAAAAATTGTATTAATAAAACACCAGACTAATCTGTTTTTTTTCTTGGTTTTTACTATGCTATAAAATCCAGAACATAAAAAATTTAAGAGAAGAAAGACAACTAATTTGCTAATTAAAATAAACCCACTATGCAAATTCACATTATGAAACGCTTTTGTGAATATAGAGGGTTCTTGTGGCAGGTTAGTACAAAACCCTGAAAAGACCTTTCTCCCCCTTTACCAATCACACAGTTTTACACAAGTGGCTTCTCTCATTAGATATGCTACAAGCTTCAGGTCTACCACAGAGCTGGTCCATTAGCAAACAGTTTGTTGTTAAATATTTCATTGTTATGAGCTCATACTTAAACTTAAAGAGCAATCTGTGGAAGAATGGGGTGTTAAAGATTTTATTGCCCATAAAACAACAGGAAAGTAACTTTGAAAAAGCTGTAGATTCTGGAAAAGGATGGCTTTCTTTGCATCTTACTGCTTCTTGGTGAATATTTTCTGTTTAGTGTGTCCCTATAGTAATGCACAGGATGAATGTTAAGCATCTTGTGCAAAGAAATTGATTGGAAAATCTGAATATATCTAGTCAACTCTCTCCATGTCTTTTGGGGTGGTGCCCCTACAGATGTGAGCATAGCATAATTGAAAATATCTAGTTTATGAATCTTGATTCAACCTTGGATTATTTTCTACTCAAGGACTGAAGTTTTACACAGGTAAAATAGCCTACAATGGCTGTTGTGGTGAGGAACCTTTACCCAAGAATGAACACAGCTCTAAAGATGGCTGTGTTGTCTGGGGAGAAGAAGCTAGAAAGGGATCACGTAGGTATTTTGTGTTATTCTTCAGTCTGGAGTGCTGGTTTCAAGCTGATCTTTCTTAGAGGAAGTTGCTGAGGTTCCATCACTTAAACACCTTCCTCTTTTGGCAAAACATGGGACACGGGCTTGCAACCTTTGGCAAGATGAACTGAATATATGAACTGCTGCAGTTAATAATTTAGGATAGCTTTATTTTGCCCTATGTATGATTGTTATTCAGCCTCTTTAAAGCTGAGACCTCTTTTTACGTTCATCTGCTTCAACTTTGTACTTGGGACTCAAAAAACAAATCTATCAAACTAGTATATAACAAATATTCATAAATATATTATTTACAATGAGAAGGAAACCTCTCTGAGATATATAGATAGAGTAATCCAATGAAAAGAAAACAAGATTTTCCCTTGGTTTGGAGTGTGTATTATTTTTAAGATTTTGTTTTTTGAGATGGGAATTTTCTCACCTTGCAAATATGTGAAGTTCTAGCAAATATTCCCCCTTTTTTCTTGAGTGGATACAGAAGAAGTACCTCCAAACATTTCCATTTAAAATGGCAGCATAATTTCACAAGAATTGAAGACTTTTGCAGATTCAGAGAGTGGCAACTCAATCGGGGCTTGCATGCATGCCACAGTCACTGTGTTGCATTTAATATCACCAAGTAGTGATGCAGGTAGTGCTTTCTGTCAGTGACAGGAAAACTGATTTTATTGTGGAGGCACATGCACTCATTTTTTTTTTCCAGGCCATTTACACATTAGATACAGAGCTGCAGTCACAGGGACATGATATGGTCTGCCCTTCTAGCAATTAGTGCACTCCATCAGCACATTCTTCTGTTTCTGAGATACAGGCAGAGCAAGGATGCTGCTTCCTGATTTTCTGAACCGTGAACTCAATTGAGGAATATACTGAAAGGACATAAACAATAGCTGAAGATAAAGAATGTTGGCAAGAGATTCAAAAAGGAGTCATGGATAATGGCAGTACTTCAGACAGAGGTCTATTGATGCCATCTGAGAACTATAGCAAAATGGAAATCAGTTTAAAAAGCCCATAAATAAAACAGGAAATGAATGGACCAAAGCTTATATATTCTAAATTAGGCCTAACTTTTGAATGAATACTGGGAAGATGATTAGTTCCTTTTTCTCTTTTCTTTTTTTAAAAAATGAGCTCAGGAGCTATGTGGAAAATGATTATGTTTCATTTGAAATCTTATTCTTTCTGCTTTTCTGTCTCCATTCTCTATCTCTGGAAGATTTTCGTCAGATGGTGAGACCAATACCTCTGTACAACATCAATTTGATGAGGTAAAATTGTCCATCCAACTCTTTCCACTTTGAAATTATTCCACATCCATAAAAACCTGCCAAAACCCAGCTATAATGATGCCAAATCCTTGTCAGAAGCTTACTTAGTTTAACACAGGCCTGTGCATTAGTATGGTCCAGTGTACACTTTCTCATCTCTCAGCTGTGTGTACCATAAACTCTTTAATTGCTTGTTTTGCTGATAGCTGCAGCTGTGGGAAATACTTCTTACTGATATGTAGGATTTTAGAGGATTTTATTAGCTTGTGGAAATGAAACTGTAGTTGGTATGAACAGCTTTGATATGAAATCAGGGCCTGGAATTAGGAAGACTTAGTGTCTTGCCAAATACACATATCCTAACCAGGCATCTTGTCTGGTGACCATTCACAGGAGGATCAGGAGGGTGAATGTGTGGGTAGGTTGATGGCAACACTGGAATGATGGCAGTCCTCTCAAGAAGAGAAAAAGAAAACTGTCCAAGATCCCATCTCTCACATTAAAGGACAATGTGTCTGGCTCACGACCTGTTTGGTTTGGGCAGCTTGAGGAGTGGCTATTTTAGTCACTGATGTGGGCTTCTCCGTAGCACGTTATGTTCTGGTGTGGTGGTAGACAAGTCATGGTCACCAGCAAAGACTTCTGAAGCCATTGTGCTTGTCTTCTATGATCACCTTGGCTCCTTAAAACAAAAGTTTTGCTGCAATGAAAAGGAGTGGCTCTGCCCAGAAATGTGCAGTGCTCCGACTTGAGAAGGCAGCCAGGATCCAGAGCAAAAGCTGCTGCTAACAGACTTGTCAACTCTCAGCATCTTCTTTACTGAATGTTATCCTCTCTTTGAGAACTTTCAGAAAGTGCTGGAATTTTTCCAACTTCTGTTTTCTGTTGTCTTAAAATTTGTGCCAAAACAGAAACATCCCTGATGCTTTCTTACAGATGACTTCCAATTTTATCAGGCCTAATCTTTATGATGAAGCATGCTTTTGAATAAGGCTCAAGCTGAATGTATTCATTAAAACAAAAAACCTATTTAATTTTAATATAAGAATCTTTGATTTCTTTTATTCTTGAGCTATATGCTTTCAATTTATGTCATAGATTTTTGAATTTTGCAAGCAAAGGCATATATGATTAACTTTGGTATAAAGGACAAATGAATGGTATTATTTTGGAATTTCTGAGCCCTACAGTTTCACTGAAATTAATGCAGCTTTTTGTCTCTAAAAAATTTAAAATATTATATGGATGAAGATATTCTGTGATTCTTACTGCACAGCTCAAATTCTACATTCATATTTGATACTGAAATATACCTTGGAAAGTACATTCTTCTAATTTATAGAAAAAAAAAAGGATATATTTATCTCAAGGAAAGCTATTTCAGCGAAGGTGCAATACTGATTTATTGACAACACTGTGTACTAAATGGATACACCCCCAAACGACCACTGCAAACATCTGGGAGGTTGCCAATTACAGCCACATGTGTTTGATCATAGAGGGGGGTGACCAACTGGCTTTGTCACACCAGTCAATCTGTGGCAATACAGTTACTGAAGTTTAATGTTAAAGATATTCTGTCCTGTTGGCATTCAGCACCTGCCTATATTACCAAAAATTTTTCTTATTATGCAAGTATGTGCAAGCACAGTGAGTTTTCTAAGTTACACAGAGGCATCTGACTCGTAGATAATTTTGTTCTTATATTTTGATAAGAAAAAGTGATAGGAAGGATGGCTTGAGGTTTGCCCACTGACTGGAAGTGCTCATACCTGATTAACCTGCTGTGAATTCCAGCCACTGCTGCTTGTGTTTCCCTTTGTGTTGCCACGAAGATTGATCAGGGAGAGCTGTACAGGAATGCCTCAGTGCTCATCTCCCCTCCAAGGCTGGAGACCTTTGAGAGACACAGAGGGCTCAGACCATGGCAGCCTCCCAGGGCCTCCTGTGTTTAGGTGGTCTCTTCTAGGTGAGTGGAGAGAAAGGAGGCAGAATATTTATTCTTTTCTGTCCTATGAACCAGAGAATCCTTGTCTCAGAGTGACCCTAAGTGACAGTGTGACATTATAGAGATTGGAAACATTGGGGTCTGTAAGATTTCCATGCTGACAACAGAGAAAAGAAGCTCCAGAATGGCATCCAGATGGGTTGTCCTGGTCTAGCTTCATGCTTTAAACAGTTCATAACTCTGAGAGGTAAATTTGGGTAATTTATTAAACATTATACTAACCATCTTAATGGTGCTGAATTATATACTGGGATTTCTATAAACACATAAAAATCTCTCTCTCCCTCACCCTCACTGTCCTTTTGCATCAATGGACTGTGTTGGTTAGCACCTGCCAGAATTCTCTTGCATGAGAAGAATCTTTTGAAAATTAATATAAAAACAGGGAAGAAAATACAGAGAATCCATGGACTGAGAGCTGTCCTATTGACCTAAGGACATGGCTTTAAAATAAAAAGAAGTAGTGTGGAGTCATTGAGGGACTATTTGATAATTTTAAACATATGACTGAAGAGGTATTGTTCACTGGTTAGATGGATAAACAAAATAAAGGTAGAGGTCTAAAAGTGAATGGCTATTAATTTGAGTGCACAGAAATCACTTCCACAAAAGAAAGACGAGAGAGTATCACTGACAGAGATTCTTTCTGGTAGACTCAAGTGGCTGTTTAAACACCACAGAAAGTTCTGAAAATTCTGTGCTGAAGTGCCTTGGCTTTTTGGTAACGTTTAGAAATCATGAGATTTAATGAAGATCTAACATAGTTTTGTTAAATATTTGTTAAAACCAAAAAAATCCCATTGAAAGACAGTATTTTAAGTGTAAGATGTAAATGAACTTGTGAGGCCACTACAGATGTTTCTTTTGTAAGAGATCAACAAGGATTAAGCCCAAAAATCTGACACATTATTGTCTTGAAAGTAAAGCCATCACAGAGAAAAGGATCTTAGAAAGTTCTTAGAGAGTCCTGAACTTCCTACCCCTTTGCAGTTTAAAGAAGCAAATAGAACAGAACAAAACTGAGTTCAACAAAGCTATTTTTTTATTCTAAATGAATTATGGAAAAGATGGGTGAGAGATATTAAAAACAATAGTATACTCTGTAATGCTTGCAAAGATACTGCCAGGAAACTGCCCAGAAAAAGCATTTTTTGAAACCCCAGAAGTACTCTTCACAATAATTGAAGGGCTATGATAACATTCATGAAGATATAGATGCTCCTGGCTTTTTAACTTATTATGCCTGGGTATCTTAGCCTGTAAATTCCTACTTGTAATAAATTGCAATAATAATTGATAGTTAGTCTTAAACTATCAGGACCAAAAAAAAAGAGAACTGGAGGCTGAGGTAGAAGAGTAACAGTAAATAATAAGATAAATAAAGACAGATGAACATTGCAAGAATAGTGGATAAAAAGTTTGATGCATCAATATAAAAAATTGATCATTCTGATCAATTTCTATCACACAGAACCATAGAATGGTTTGAGTTAGATGGGACCTTAAAGATCATCTAGCTCCAACCTCCCTGCCACAAGCAGGGATAGATTTCACCGGACCAGGTTGCTCAAAACTCCATCCAACCTGGCTTTGAACACTGCCAGGGATGAGACACTCACAGATTCTCTCGAAAACCTGTGCCAGTGCCTCACAATCCTCACAGCAGAGAATTTCTTCTGAATAGCTAACCTAAACCTAAACCTACTCTTTTTCTGTTTTAAGCCATTCTCCCTTGTCTTATCACTGGATGCCCTTGTCAAAAGTCCCTATCTAGCCTTCCTGTAGATCATCATTAGGTACTGGAGGCTGCTCTGAGGACAGCCTGAAGCCTTCTCCAGGCTGAGCAACCCCAACTCTCTGTCTGTCTCCATAGCAGAAGCCTCCCATCCCTCTGATCATCTTGGTGGCCTCCTCTGGACTGGCTCCAGCAGGTCCATGTCCCACCTGTGCTGGGACCCCAGAGCTGGAGGCAGCACTGCAGTTGGGGTCTCAGCAGAACAGAGGGGGAGAGGGGGAGAATCCCCTCCCTAGCACTGCTGGCCACGCTGCTTTGGATGCAGCCCAGGGCACTGTTGGTTTTCTGGGCTGTGAACACTCACGTTAAGCTTTTCATCAACAAACACCCCAAAGTCCTTCTCCTCAGGGCTGCACTCAATCTATTCCGAGAGCAGATAAAATGGAATGCAAACAAAGACTGCTTGTTCCATTGCTGACTGATGAGAAATTCCAAAGAGAAAAATAGAAGAAAATTACTGTAGCTGCAGACTAGCAATGGATCAGAATGCTTATTACATAGTCCTTTAAATTTCATTACATAGAAAGTGTACTGAAAATAGGAATAATAAAATCCTGCCATTGTCATATTTAAAAACCTGTATTCCTATCTAAGTAAAAGTGAAGGAACAGAGAAATTGAGGAAGCAAATCTGAGTTGTGTCAATTATAAAAGAAGAATATACCAAGGGACGTGAATGTGTCCCAGACCTTTAAGCATGAACGTATCCCAAACAAAAACAGACAGCTTGCAAAGCCTGCAATTTACCAGTATGTTGGTATGGGGAAATCACCAGAGAAAATACAATGGTACTGACATCAGAAGTCTTATCTGATGAGAAAAAGCAGGTCAAGCTGGGTCAAGAGCATAGGAGCTGCCATAACAAATTAAATCAGTAATTCATTTGTTCTGTTATCCTGCCTTTGACAGGGAACAGCTATCAGTGCTTCAGACAACAGAGAAAAATATTCTAATACATACAATTCTGCAGTGACCATCTCATTGGACATGGTTTTTTTCCCCTATATCTGTTGATTAGAGGTTGGCTTGTCATCTCAAGATTTAATCTTATCACTTATTTTCAAGGAAACACTTTAAATATAATAGCATATGCTGAATTTTAATCATGTCCATATTTTTACTTAAAATTTTGTACAAAAATGCCTGTGAAAATAAAAACAACTGCAGAGCTGGAAGGAAGAGATTGTACCCCAGGCATCAAAGTATTTTATTATGCTTTCAAGGCTGGCTGAGAAGCTCTGGTAAAAAGGTAAGTTGTCTTCTTCACCATGTTGATTTAAATGTGGAAGTTCTATGTTGATCAGAAATACCCACAGTTTAATTAAAGCCATGTAAAATAAAAAGTTCTCATCTTTGATGCTTGGTTTCTGAAAAAACAATCAGTTTCAGAAGAGGAATTCTAAAAACACCCCAAACCCTTAAATGAGTTGTAAGAATTTACCGTCATGATTGCCAGACTTAGAACATTGACTTTTTGCACAGACATCCTGCCTTTACATCACCCACTGCTTTGATTGTTCTGGGCCTTAGGGATTTTACCCTTACTTAATTTTCCCAAAGCTTTAAGCAAGTATTTTTAAGGTCTGGTGACTCTTTCCAAGATGTCATTCATTTGAAATTCACTTGCTTGCCCTCCCTAGTCCTTCCCATAGGTAAGCTGGTGGTTTTATATCTGTCATATTCTCAGCCAAACAGAACACACTTACATTTTTTTTTTTCCCCAGTCTCATATGCCTTGGCTTCTCAGCACAGTGATTCAGAGATCCCAAGTGAGCTGATGGAGCTGCTGGTGGCATCAATGTGCCAGGGTCAGCTTACCCAGTCGCCTGCCCTGAGGTGAAGGGCCAAGTAGCCTTAGGGCAGCTTTACCTCAGTAAAGCAGCCTTATTTATTCCAGCTCTGTGCAATATTTGTATATTGTCCTTGTCTGGCCTGAGGAGCCATCCCTGTGGTGGTTCAGGAGAAAATGGGGCTGAAACTCTGAAAGTGAGATAAGTAAAAAACAGTATGTTCTGGTTTCATATTCACAGAATATCACTGTAAAGTGCAGACACCTCTGTTGGTCTTGACTTAAATGTACACGTCCATCCTGCAGTAGATCTCAGTATATTAGACACAAATCCAAACATTATCCTGGTAGATTGTGGGAACAGCTAGGAGTTAGTGAATCCTAAGGAAAATGAAAATGTAGCAAGGATTTGCTAACTGAATGATGGCAGGGCTGAGTTGCTTTTTGTCACCAAACGTAGGTGATTAATCTTTAAAAAAGTCTTCACATTTTCTCTATAGAGAAGCCATAATAGATGTAACAGAATTTGCTAGAATGAATTTTATTATATATTTTGGTGCTTGAGAATTTCTTAAAAATGCTTCATCTTTTCAGTAAAACTATAAAAGTTCATGAGAATCATGCAAGGAAAAAAGATCTGAACAGCATGTTTTCCTTAACATGCAACATGGGAAAAATATAAAAAGAAAAAGCAGATTTAGGAAAAGATTCTTCCAATTCTGTTTGCCTATTCCAGTGTCCATTTGTATTAGAAGATGCTAAATGAAGATTATAAAACTATAGAGGAGTATACCTTCAGTATACTCCTAAACACACAATCATCAGCCAGAAGTTGAGAAACTTTTTCTTCTTAAAGCTTTTGAAAATGTACTCCTCATCTTAGGGCTTGTGGAAAAATTGGACTTCAGTTTGATTTTAGGTTAAGAAGGACTTCACCAATGACAAGAGACAGAATTTAGCTTGATCTGTTCATAGATGGAGTGGGAACATGGTATTTTTTCCTAAAGGCTAAAAGCTTTCCTTAGCTCACAAGTGGACAGGTTCTGTGACTTTTTCACTGTGTAAGCTTTTATATAGAAGTCTAGAGTCTTATGATTTCCAGCTTGAAAAGTTTCAGAATTGTTCTTGAAGTAATGCACAAACAGCGTGAACCACAGGGAAGTAGTAAACAAAGCCATATTATTTGGTTCTCTCAAATCTGAGTATATAGACTTTTAGTTTCAACAAGAAAATAATGCCAACAGTGATAAATTGTCATTCATTTAAGTGTTCCCATGATTCTGGTCTTCTTCTCTTTATGAAGAGGTTGTTTACATATATGACAGGATTAATCTCCTTAATGATTCTGTTAAGACAGAATTAAAACATACATGAAACTCATGACTCAGTTTCATTCTATTCAGTCTATTTACACTGTTCTGATCATAACTGGGGCTTATAAGTTATGTACTCCTTCACAAGCCCTTCTTATTTCTGCAGAACAATTATATTCAACAGTACAGACAACAAGCCTACCAATCTCTGAATTTTTGCAAATATTTAAGTTAAAACTTATATGTTTAAGAAACCTGAAGTCCTTGAGGGAAATCAGGCATTAGTTAGAAAATCTGAGGGTCCACTGCATTTGAAAACAATACATGTAAATTCTTCTATGTCTCTTCTGACTTATCGTAGATTTTTGGCTTGACTGTTAATTATGTGTTTGAACTTTTTTCAGCAAGAGAAAAATGACTTGGCTGTAGAGAAAAACTGCACAAAGTGGAGTTTACCTGTGAAATTCTACACCATTAGAGAAACATACAAAAGTCCAAAGCCATTTCAGAAAAATGCTTTGCTACAGGTTACTAACCTTACAGTTGTATAAACTGTCTTGCTAGGATGTAGATAGAAGTAATCTTTTAGCTTGGCAATTCCAGTGAAAAATGTACTCTGTACTAGAAAGAGGCTCACCATTGTATGTGTACATACTCAGCAGAGAAGTGTGGGACACTCATCCTGACCTCTGTCAGGATAAATCAATTTGGATTAGATTAAATACTTCAAATGAAATACTTTCATTTGGTTTAAGTTGCTGGATTTTGCTCAAAGCAGGATCCACTGAAACAGCCCCTCCAGCTGATCAAATCTAGATTCTGTGCATTGGTGGAGAGCTGTTGGCTTTTATCTATTTTGTAAATCTGGCTGAACCCTGTGTAAACTTCTTAATGTTACCTCCATTTATAAATACTACAGTTTAGATTTTTTGTACTTGTTTCAACTTTTTAGAAATAAAATTCATGCATTCAGCTAAAGAATCCTGAATACTATATTGTAGCTGTTATATTAGACTAGCTGAATTTAGATTGTTCTAAAAGCATGGGTATTAAATTTACATGTCTTGCTAGAATCTGACCTATTTCAAGACTTTTCAGCATAAAATTAAAGATTTGAAACTTTACTATTCTTCCAGCAAATTCCTCATTTCCTTTATGGTGGTTCTTTTCTTTGTATCGTCTCTTAGAAGCTTTGGGAAATATTTTTCCAGAACATAAATTAAAAAAACCCCAAACCTACAAACTGTGGTTGGATTTCAACTGTATAAATCAGACTAACTTCACCAGAACAGGAAAAAAACATCAACATGAATTTCCTACATGAGTGGGATATCTCTGGGTGATAGGAAAACGGGTTTCAACACTCTTGTCCTTTTATCCCATGAAAAAAAAATCCAGCATGTTGCGGTGCACAAGTTTTAAGTTTACTATAAGTTGATTTTATTCAGAATTGTAATGGTTTCTCCCTGATGTTCCCCCTTTTGTAATGGTCTGCCCCAGGTCTCCCTTTCCCGCCCTTGCCCTGTTGCACCTCCCCAAACCCCTCACAGTTAGCTGTCAATCCTCCCCGGGCCCTCCCATATACCCAGAATGTTCCCTGTCCTTCTCCCTCAAACCACTCCCTAGTCCATGTCAATCCTCCCTGGCCCCTCCCGATATTCTAGAATGTTCTGTGTCAGTTAGTGTTTTCTCTGCTTGTGATTTGTCCCCGTGTTCTGTACCCCGCCCAAGTGTTACCCCATTGGTGAATCGGTTTATTGTCTCCTCCCTGTGTTCCTCCCACCTGCCGTTCCTGTTGGTTGTTAGCTTGTACCCTCCCACAGGGGAGGTCCTGTATTTAAGTTGCTGCTTGCCTGGTTTTTACGCCTTTTGGTGGTTCCCTTCCCTGCGACCCAGTTGCCTCACCGTACCCTCGACCAATAAACCCTGTGGATCCATCAAAAGGTCTCGCCCGATCCTTTGTGGTCCTCGGACGCGCGTCTCTCGTTCGGGGCTCCCGGTGCCCTAGCCGTACTCCCGGCAGAAGATCTTTTCGGGGGACGGCCCACACCTGGCGCCGAGCCTCACCCTCGTGGGCTAGTCGGGCTGGACGGTGTGGACTGGAGGAGGGCGAGGCCGCGTCACCAGCATTTTGTCTCTGTTTTTTTCTGGATAAACATATCTGGGGAATCTTTTCCCACCCTTTTTTCTGGGATAGTAATTTTTAATCTCTTCACACAATATATTTGCAAAAAATAATAGAAAGTTTACATGAATTGCCACAGCCTAAAAGGAGTATGATTGCGAAACAACACCTGCCTTTAGTCAGAGCAAATTATTTTTTTTTTTAAAAACCCCAAACCTATTTCATGTTTTTGTGAAGTGGCTTCCATCTCTCAAAGAGGGACCGTTATATTTCCTCAAGATCTGTCTTTCTAACAGTTTTGAAGTCTAGCATTAAAATATCTCAGCTGACTTTAAGTGGCAGATTGTTCTAGCTGATCCCACAGTAAAGTCAAGGTTGAATTAAAGCCAAGGATCTGGTCACAGTCATAACAAACGAGGGATGGAGAGGACTTTTTTCCCCTGGCAATTTTACAGAATATCTTGCTAAGAAGATGGACTAAACTGAAGTTTATCATTAGTCCCTAAGCTCCTAAGAAAGCTGAAACAGGAAAGGTGATTGTGCATGAACTGTGTGATGACTCATCTCTAGTCTCTCTGGACTGTGATTAACAGATTTGAAAATACAGATGAATATAGCTACCTCTTACATAGTTTAGGCTGGCCTTGCTCTCTACCAGTCCAGATAACCACTGCTACAAACTCTGTTAAAAAAAAGAAAAGAAATGAAAAAAGTAAATCTCTCACTACTAGTGCATCTGACGCTTATTTGGGAACAGGGAGAGAGCATATCTTCATTTCAAGAAATCTCTTTTCTGTATTTACTTTTGACTGTGTGCAATCCCTTTTTTTTTTTTTTCTTCTTTTTTTTTTGCCATGGAAATCCACACACTCCATGCAGCTTTGAACTCAAACCTCAATTCCCTGAAGGTGCTTCCTTCTGTGCTTGGAGACTGCAATTTAAGCTTATTCTGAGAGTGTCCATGGAAGGAGAAAACATTGTCACTATTTCTCTTTGTCTTCAGAGGCCTTTTGAGCCTCTGTTGGGAGCTTTTCCCTTCTGCCTGGCACACTCGAAGGAACTTCTGATAATCCACCCAGCTCTTTTGAGACTAATGATTAATTGCTAAGCCAGCATCTGGAAAACCCTTGTGGCAGAGACCTTATTTGGTGATGAGCAGACCAACTGCTGTGTGAGTTGTATACTCAATGCTTGCAAAACATTAGGGCAAACAAGAAAAGACAGCAGAAGTTACTTTTTTAGCACAATAGCTAATAGTCACTCCATGTACCTATTGAACTTGACTGTAAGAATGTTACATGAAGATAGTAACGATACATGGCTGTCAGTAAAACCTAATTAGGTCCTGGATTTCATTAGATTCTATAATGTATAAAGGCAGTAGGACTTCTCAGTTTATGGATACCACAGAGAGGTGTGTGATATACCCATACTCAGTTTAGCCAGATTTCATGAGAGGCTGAAACTCTAAACTCAGCATAGACAGCTAAACATTTCAGTAAAAATCTCTGGTTAGACTTCTTTATTGGGTTTCAAAGCAGGGTGTAACCAAAAGTATGTATTCTATCACCATCTGATAAAACCACGTGGGGCAGTGTTCTTTGTCTTTTCCACAACCCATCCTCCCTCCAGGGACATATCCTCTGTTAACGGGCCATTGAGCCCCACTGTATGACTGATAAAATTACATCATCCCATCAGGAGATGCTCCAGCCGGGGGGGGAGCCAAGCCTTTCCTACCTAGATAAAAACTGAGATTTGGAACACCAAGGCAGCCTTTTTCTACTGGATCCCAGAGGAAAACCGGACCTTTCCTCATCATCACTGGACCTCCAGAGGAAAACTGCACCCTTCTACAGGAGCACTGCTTCAACAGAACCACATCTGTCATCCAGGAGGATGCAACCACCATTTAATGGGACTGCTACCAACACCTTGACTGACTGACGGGGTGTCAGGTTGTATTCTGGCTATGTCAGTGTTTTGTTGTACTACTGCATTTTATTTTAATTTTCCTATTACGTTGTAGTTTGTTTATTTTTTATATTTACACATACCAATAAAGAACTGTTATTCCTATTCCCATATCCTTGCCTGAGAGCCCCTTAATTTCAAAATTATAATAATTTGGAGGGAGGGGGTTTACATCTGCCATTTCAAGGAGGCTCCTGCCTTCATTGGCAGATGTGTCTTTCAGACCGAGACAACTTTGTAAACCTGTTTTCAGCTTTTAACCAGCTCATGGATAATTTCATGCTGTTTATATAAAGCTTGCTCCATAAGTGTTATTGTAGCAATTCTTGCTACTGTTATCAGCCCTTCAAATCATTCACTTTCATGGCCACTAGCAGGTATATTAGTGCAATATGTAAAAATGCTATACAGTCATGATACTTTTTATTATTTTTCTCCTTTATTTTCTGTGCTTTTAAATTAAAATTTAAATGAAAAAAGGTATAAATGTATCTGTTTTCCTTTTTAAATGCTTATTCCAAGAGTATGCCCAGCCATGCAGCTGAATCTGGCCCAAAGTTTTCAGCAGTTCTGGAAAGCACACTCTGTAACTACAGAACTGACTCCCAACAGCCACAAGGAATTTTCATGTGTGAAAGGTGGCTTTTGCAACTTGCTATCTACAACTGAAAGGCAAATAAATACAAAGAACTTAGAAAAAGTGGTGACCTTACCATCAATTCAGGATAATCCTTAAGCTTTGAGAAGCGTTAAGACCTTTGCCTTGATAGTCAGGTTTGACTTATTGATAGCTCTTTTTCATTTGCTTGACTGACACTTGCTCTTTTCATAATAGGCTGTTGTTGGCCCAGTTCTTCATCATGTCTAGTGCACAGAATAGATGGAAAACAAGGAAAATGATTGCAATATGAGACTACATATGAAAAAGCCTGAGAACCAGCACATCTTAGATTACAGATTGTTTATAAACTTCCTTAAGAGAAAAAATTATTTTTTTGTGGACCATGTGCATTTCTAAAACAAAAGCAAAGTGAAATGTGGGTTTTAGAACAACTACCAATATCTGCCTTTTGTAAAAAATGACAAGTTGAGGGTGTGCTGTGGAAGTTAGAGCACTTCTGCTTTTGGACAAGGGCATGGATTTTTACAAAGTAAATTACTCTATTGAGTTCAGACGAAGGAACACTGCTCACAAATGCAGAGGAGGTTCTCCTTCAGTAGTGCAGTGTGAAGACAAGTATGTGCTGAGAGGTCCAGATAAAAAAGGTGTAAATTTATGTGAACATGGAGTGAAAAAAAGCAGTGTATGGCACTATCTGATTCACCTTTTGGGTCCAACTTCTGTGATTTAAAAGGACCAGAAAAAAAAAAGTGGTTTTCATTACCTTTTGAATTTTAATGGGCTCTGCTTAAAAGCAGAAACATTTAAATCTAATGCAGTATTTTTCAGATTCAAAATGCTGGAAATTTACCCACATAACCTTGAATGTTTGTCATATGAGAAGGGGCAGTTTGACAGAGAAGAAAAGATCATTTTTCTGAGATCTGCCTAGCAAAACTGAGAGCTGAGAAATCTGGATAGTTTAGATAAGATTCAAACAGGCATCAAAACATGAATTTCCTCCTTTGAACTGAACTCCGCTTCCTCTATTTCAGAAGTGCTTATGACATTGGCAGGACTCAGTAATAAAAGACTGAATGACACAGAAGAAAAATTACAACTGAAATTTTTTTGTTTTTTTTTTTAAGAAAGAGCTGCAAGTACAGTTCTTGAGAGTAACAACAACAAGAAATGAACAACTTTCGTTCATGTTTATACTTATAACATGAAATGTTCTCTGCCTTGCTTACATGGAATTGTCACAAGATAAACTGCTCCCACTGATGCCAGCTGAAAAGTCACTTAGTTTCTTTCTCTTCTGGTAAACTTTGCATTTTGTTTGAGCTGGAATGCACATTATATGGAGAAGAATTTCTAGCTCATTTAAGAATGAAAACTTGTAGGCATGTTCCTAAGTTCATTGTTAATTTCCAAGTTGTCTTAATTTATTAAAATCAAATGCCATATGATTATTGGGGAAAAGTACCCATCCCTTAAGCTCAGAGCTAGAACGATTGAATTCCACAATGTATAAAGAGAAATACATATTTTTTTCAATTTTAGTAGGAATAAATTTTTCTCAGGAAGACTGTGCCTGTTGTGTCAAATTTCTTATCTTGAAAAACTCTCCACATTCTTCCTTGACAAATACAAAAATTAAATTTCTCCAGTTCTATTGTGGAAGAAGTTTTAAAACATGAAATGCTTCAAAAATCCACAAAAAAAGTGAAACAGGCAATGATTGAAACAAGGTGTTTCAGATTACTGCAATATGGTTTCCTTTACATATTCTCACATGATATTTTTCTTTTTTTCTAAAGATGGGAAAAGTACAAAACAGGAGATGGGCAAATAACAGAAATATTCAAAGGCAGAACAAAATGGAAAGTCAGATTCCTCTTCTGCTCTGCAGAAAGAATTCGGTTACAATGAAAATCATGTCAGATTATGTATGATGATAAAAGGATGATGCACTGGCATCATCCACATGAGTGCAACATGCACTCAGTTCACCTAGAGAATCGATTGCCATCCAGAAACTCTACCTGGTGCATGAAATATGCTTTTCTGCTCACAAGATCTATGAACAGATGCATCTATAGTTCATGGAATGTGCCTTGAAAGGCTAGAGGACAGCGTCATTTTTGTGTCATGGGGGGAAATGAATGATGTAAAACATTCATAGAATCACAGAACCACAGGAGGTTTGAAATTGAAAGGACCCTTGGAAGTTGTCTGGTCCAACCCCTCTGCTCACCTAAAACCACTTGCCCAGGTCTAGATGTTTTTTTTTAATATCTCTAAGGAGGAGATTCCATAACTGTCCTGGGGAATCTGTCAGGGCTTAGTTACCCTTGGCCCCAGAGGAAGTGGTTCCTGATGTTCTGAGTGCTGCACGGACTCTCCTGTGTCTCAGTTTGTGCCCTTTGTCTCTCATCATGCTACTGGGCACCACTGGAAAGAGCCTGGCTCCATCCTCTTTGCAGCATTCCTCCAGTATTTACATGAATCTATAAAATCTCCCCTGAGCCTTCTCTTGAGGCTGAACAGCCCCAGCTTTCTCAGCCTTTCTTTATAGGATTCCTCTCACAGGAGATTCTCTAGTCCCTTAATTATTATTAATTAAGGGACTTTGTTGGGCTCCCTCTGCTATTCTCATGCCTTTCTTGTCTGGGGAGCCCAGACCTGGACACAGAACTCTGGGTGTGGCTTCACCAGTGCCACAAGAAAAAATCTCTTCCCTCAGTCTGCTGCCAAGAGTTTGCCTAATGCAGTGCAGGAAAACACTTCCCTTCTGTTTGTGCAGGGGCAGATTGCTGGCTCGGCATCCTCCAGAATGCCCAGGGTTTTTCCTATCAAGCTGTTTTGCAGCTGGGTGCTTCCCAGTATATACTCTGGTTGCAATGAGATCTGTTGAAAACTTGAGTCAATGCCATTGCTAATTTTGACAAGAAAGAAAGGGGTCTCATAATGGGTTCATCTTTTCATTCTCAGAAGCCTACACTGTTCTTTCCTGTTAAACTTTGACTTAACTCTGGGATACATATCAGGCTTAAGAAGAAAACATCAGTTAAAAATATCTTTAGTATTCAGAAATAAAAGCCTGCACCAGCTCTTTTGCTTACCAGTCGGTCAGAGTGACAGGAAAACTTTCCTCTCCTGTTCAGAGTGATTCCTTCCTCTTGGGTTGATGATGACACTTGCATCCATGGAGTATCCTGTTCCTTTGCACTGCAGGTGATGTGCTTGGCTGGACTGAGGGTGTGCTACAGGGACCAGCCAAGGTGATGCATGGCTAACTCCAGCTTTCTGACATATAAACAGAGTGAGATTAAGTTTGATTTATAAACAAGTGATGTACTAGCAACGTGTGACAGCTCTGGAAAATCTGGGAGTTAATCCAGATTGCTAAAATAACCTTTTTTCCCCTCAGTTTTAATGTTGCTTTATTACAGCAAGTGAAAGTGTTGTTTGGTCCTTACGATTGTAGTTCTCCTTACACTATAGAGTTTATTTTGTTGTATTTTGCTTTCTTTGCATTATTTGTATCTTAAGGAGAAAAAAGACATCTAAAACCATCTGAAAATCTGTTTTTATCACTAAGAACAAAGGTGACTATGGATCAAAAACCTTTGTAGGATTTCTTCCTTCCAAAAGTGTTTTGTTTATAAGTGCCTGTTCACTGCGGTTTTATTTTTGAAAAGCAGATATTACACCTGCTTAATTCTAAGACAAATGTTTTTTCTCTTCACAGCTTTGAGGAGCTGAAACAGAAAAAAAAAACGAAACAAGAGAGGTCTCATGCTATTTGAATAAACTGAATTCATGTTGGAGGAAGGGCTCTGAACAGCTCAATATGTTATCCTACAAAGTCAGATGCTTATGGGATAGGCAACAGTCACAATAAAAATCACACAACCATAAAAATAATAAATTGAAGACTGCTGGAACAGAGCTCTACTGCATACTTCATACTTCTGATTAATGAAAACAAATCTGAATTACACTATCAAAACTCACTTAGTGCATCAGTATATTTTGTTACAAAATACCCTCAATGAGAATTTTTTATAATCTCAGGTTATTAATTGTCAT
>VWZS01008802.1:636582-684082 GCA_013397075.1 Rhabdornis inornatus | reverse complement strand
AAACTGATGAAGTTTCTCACTTTAGTTTTCCCCTCTTTGACATTTTTATTAGTGTTAACAGGAGTATCTCATGCTGGTGTGGGGTAAACACTGAGCACTGAGGTTTGACAGCATAAACCTCCACCTGGGAGCAGCATGAAGTGTCCCCTGCCTTGTCATTGACATCTGTGAGACTTTGTGTACAGGTAATACTCTCAGCTGCTGTAAAGCACAGGGTTTTGTTATTTACATGGCTCTGACACCTGGTCCAGAATTGCTTCACTGATTGTTTTAACATGAATGGGAGTAGAAGTTCTGCAGAGCATGCCAGAAATGCAGCAAAGACCACAGAGTAGTCAGCCCAGATTAATGCCTCTGGAATCCCTGGCAAAAAAAAACAACTGAGTGTTCAAATTTTCTGCATAAAACCATACTTTGTTTCCCCTTTAAGCATATTCTGAAGTTCTTACTGTACAAGGATTAGGACCACCTTTGTTCGTTTTAGAGCAATATCAGAGCAAGATTTGGTTTGAAAGACAGCAATATAGAAAATCCTCTGAGGTGACCAAAATTATTTCCCACTGATGTCAAGATAATTACAACAATGACAAAAAATACTGTTTTACTGCAATCAGATGATGTTGCTCTGGGACCTTAGAACAAGATTCATATTTCAATTCCACACAAAGGCCAAGTGAATGAGTAGTTTCTCTGCATCAAGAAAGTAAGGTTATTATAACTTATCCAGATCATTCTTGATTGGCACTTTTGATATTGATTTATGAGCTAATATTACAATATGCAGACTTAATCTGAGAATAATTAGGATGATGGGATCAAATATTGTGTGATCTCAAACAAGGAACTGGGATGAAAACTCCAAAATAATGGTCACTCAGAGAACATGTAGGCTCAATCTACAAGTAGTTATTTGCTCACAGCTATGAATATATGGTAGTTTAATGTGCCTCTAGAATTTCTGGGGTTCAACCCTAGAGTTGCCTCAAAAATTAATTTGAAATAAAAAATTAACAATAAAACTCCTGTCATTTGCATCAATTTTTGGGCAGAAATAAAAATTATTCAAATTATGACAATTTGCAGCTCCTTTATCTTTTTCTATCTGCTTTAAAATTGGGCCTGGACATGTGCATATGTGCTAGATGAAAATAAATTGATTTCTGATTAGGGTCAACCCAGTATGTATCACAAAGCAAGTGGCTCCCTCTTACAAGATAAAGCCAGCAGCCAGAGTCTCACTTCAGAGGTGGACATTTATTTTGTGACAAACTATGTCAGCTACAAAACACATCTTAAAGCTGTTAAAAGCACAGGGGGCACTGTTGAGTACTCTTTAATTGTTCAGGTTTATGATGCTTTCATGGATCCAAATCATATGGTTTTCCAAACCACAATCCTTTAATCATTTGGTAAATATTAAGAAGAACTCATTATTCTCATGTGGGCTGTTGACTCTTAGAGTTCAAAAGTAGGCCAAGTACATTACTTTCATTTCTCTTGTTGAATAATAACAATTAAAGGATTTTGAGAGAGAATATTAGAGAATTAGATGCTTAACATCCTTTGTATTTAATTAGAATAACCTGAATAGATGTATAGGTATATCAATCTCTATATATAGTCATACTACACATTAGGACATATATGTGACCTTTGCCAATGTCAGAATGTGGTCTAAACCCTTATTTGCTGAAAATCATTGGCTAAGTCGGTCTTAGGAAAATATCTTTCTGACTACTTTATATCCTTGTCTTCTGTTTTTACTCCTTTGTAACATAAGGCTGTGGATTATCAGACGAAAATTGGAAGTACTCACAACTGGAGGTCTCTCTTTGAAGTTCTCGGAGAAATATGGATAAAAGCTTATACTTTATTGTCACTTTCACATTGTATTTTTTTCAGAAGGGTAGAGTGGTTTAGGACATTGGTTGAGAAGAGTTTGGTGGTTTTAGGACATATTATTAGTTGTGTTAATAGCATTTTGTTTGGGTTTGGAAATAATGGCAGACCTTGACAGTTTCACAAGTTGTACCATGGTACCGGCAGATGTGAACTACTATCTAAATGACCATAGTTAGAGATGGACAGGAAAAAGTCAGAAAAAGTCAGAAAAGACTGAAGTACTTGTTTTCTACTGCCACATTTTGTCTTCACCTTTTCTTTTAACTTCTGGAAGAGTATACTGTATTCAAAACTACGTACTCTAAATGTTTTCTGGTTTTGAATATCTGAGTTTCTGTTCTATTGGTGATTACAATATAGCAAATAAATCCTTGGAAAAACAAAAACATGGAAGTTTAGAAAGAGCACTGTGACATGAACTGATTAGCAGAACAGCTGTTCCACTTACGTCATCATCTCACCAACTATTGCTTTTTATATCAGATTTGTTCAATGCTATGCTTTCTTACAGACTGTTGTTTCAAAGGACTAGATATATTGTGTTTAGTCTTTAAGCAAATGCATTGAATTATGAATCTAAATCCCCAGCCAATTATGTACAATCCTGACCAATCACTACACAAAAGCATTTTTAGAGTAATTGAGAATCAATGAGGCAAAACAGTTTTGTAGGAGGTCAATGAGGCAAAACAGTTTTGTAGAAGGAGCAGAGCAAAAATTGTGAAGGATCCATGATATGCCTGCAAATATAAAATACATTTTGTTTTATATATATATATGTATACACACACACATACGTACATATATATATACACACATATATGTACAAACATATATATAAACATATATATGCACATTTATAGTTACACTTACACACAAATATAAATACACACATCAAAGTAACAGTACTGGAAAAAAAAGAATATATTAAGGATTCTGCTCTCTATCACATGAATTTTCATCACAGACAGGGAAATCTACTCCTTTTAGAAGATGTTAAATTAATGAATCTGCTTTTCACAGTGGGGACCAGAAGGCACAGTGGATATTTTGCTGAAAAATTGTCAGCATGAATCATGAAAATAATATCTTGTAAAGTATTGTTAGGATATTGGTAAGTAGCTTGGTGAATAATGTAATGAATATTAAACAATCAATTTACCCAGTTAAAGGAATAATTGAGTGATGGTGTGAGCTGTTTAAAAAGTCAGCCAGCTTGTCAGCCTGGCTATTAAAGAAGCTGCTCTGCAAGCATTTGGTAGACTCTTGGTTCTGGTTTTGAATCACAAAACATCAAAGAAAGGCAATGAATGCTGGGGGAAACTTGCTCTGAAATGACAAGTCCTGACACTTTGGATGAATCTCCAAATTTATAGCCCTTAAACTTCTCTTCTAGTTTTTAATTTTTAAACTCAGTAATGCCCAGTGTGGTGCTATAAACTATAGGAATAAGTATGTTTTATGTGGCACAATTGGCAGGATGAGTTTCATGATGTAAACTTTTACTTGTTTATTAAATGTGTTAAAAAAATTCTTCTAACCAGTGTCTTTGCTGATGGATAAGATGATACAGAAAAAGAAATAGTGATGAGACATGGAGATATACATATACATATTATTTAAATTAGTGGATCACAAGGTCTTTAACAGTTAGATAATCTTTTCATTTTACAGATGGAAAGACCCCAAATATATTTTCTAATATTTTTTGCTAATTAATTGAAATAGGAAAATGAGGTGTACATCTCTCAAAACATGACTAGACCAGAATGGACCAGAGAAATCGTGCCTGAAGTTACCAAGCATTTGATCCAAATCCCACTGAACTCAGTGGGAGACTTTTTGTCAACTTCAGCAAGATTTTGATGAAGCTAAAAATATTTTTCCTATATCTTCAAAGAAGATGCTAGAAATGTAATTAAAAATAAAGGAAGAAAGTTACTTTAGTTATCTTTCGAATAAATTCCCACATAGTTACTTCAGGATAAAAAAATATATTTTCATATTTTTTTTGTTATGCTTAAATTTGGGCAGAAATGTGGAAGTATTCAAAAATATATGTTAATTGCACTTTATGAAAGCAACAATAACACACACCTAAATGTTATTCCAGCATTAACTAGCTCTTAACCTGACTAATCTCACCTATTTACAGTATTCATGCACAGAACCAACAATTTGTGCTTCCTTTTATTTTTCAGTTGGGCAAAGTTTTTAATATTTTGTTTTGGCTTTATCTAGAATAGCATTAAATAATTAGTTGCCACCTTCATTTTAATGCTCATTCAGCATCAGTTTGAGGTGCAATGTAAAGTAAAAAATGAAATTGGAGAGACCTTTGGACCTTATTCCCACTAGTTGCAGTCAGAACAGGATTAATTATCAATCCCTATCTTCAGAAAAATTAGTACAGAAAAATCATTTTCCACATTGTCCTGCTGTGGAAGGGGCACAGCAAATGTTTGACATTTTGGAGTACAGCCCCTTCCCCAGGTTGTTCTCTATTCTTTGACCAGGTCTGTGCAATATGGGGCAATTTAGAGGCTGGGTTCAACCCAAGGAGCAATACTCTTGACCTGCATCATAGCACAAGTGAGGGATTGCTTTGCTGCAGGCTCTTGGCTTTGGCACACGTGGATCAGGGGCAGCAGCAGCTCCCTCTCACCTGCTCAGAAACCCTCCCTGGACTGCAGGGAAAGGTTCCTCCTTTCCCCGTGTACATCGTGGCTGCCCAGCTCTTGCATCTTTGGCTGGAGACAAGAGGAGGCAGAGAGTGGGGAAGGCTTCACAGCTGGTAGAAAAATAAACTGGGAATGCTGTTTGTGGTCCTGAGTGAGACAATGATGACTGGGGAATAGAAGACTCTCCTTCTCTCCTTCCTCTGGAGAAACAATGGTGCTCAAGAAGAGAGGAGCCCATGAATCTGCAGTTTCATGTCCATTGGGGCTTGACAAACTCTGAGAAAGAATTATATTACTTATATTACTGCCCTTAATCTGTCTCAATACTAAATACGTTAAGTTAATCACTTAGGATGTCCCTGTAGTCATTGGAGAGGCATGATGCTCAGTTCACCCTTGAATGTATAGCTAAACAAACAGAATAAATGTGCCCATTTTCTGCAAGAAAAGGAGTGATAGGGAGTAATGCACGCTAAATTTTAAAGCAAGAGTCCTATCCAGTCTTTGGAACAAAGCTCAGCTATTTCCCTCGGTGCACACCAGTGATGTAAGATACCCTGGATACTTGCTCTCAACTTTAAAGGAAATACAAAGAAGCAGTCATTGCTTTTGTATTTAAAGCTGACGCTGTGGGGAGGTGGTGTGTTGCAGAACACCTACCAAACTGTGGTGTGACCAGACAATCCTTCCACTGGGAAACCTGGGAAGAAAGACATTTACTTTCAAGCAGGCTATGAGCTGCTCAGCAATAATCTTAGCTGAGGTGTTTGTGCAGAACCAGAAGCAGAAAAATTGCTGAGTAAAGAATTTTACAGTAAACCCCCTCAAATAATAGCATCCTGTTTATTGATTTTTTGGCATCTCCAGAGGTGGAAGACACCTGCAGTGTAGTTTTAGTACTGCAGTTGTGCATGTGAGTAACTGGCTTTCATCTACAATCCGCACTATTTTTTTTATTTGACTCTCAATAATTGGCTCAATTTTTAATGTGAACTGAAAATTAAACTCTGAAGTCGTATGTCAGTTTTGAACTCAAGAAAGCCTGAATGCTTGTAGCAAAATAATTAACCTCAAAATGACTAGACAGATCTTAGTTTAGAAAACAAGAGACTCTAGCATATTAAAGCAATAATAAAGAGATATATTTAAGGTTTGTTTCTTTTGAACTCTGGTAGCTTTTAACATAACTTATTTAAATAAGACAGAGAAAGTACGCTTTTATAGGCAATAGATAACGTTGCCCTGCTTCTAATGTCACAGCCTAAGTGAACAGATTTCAAAAACAAATTCATAAAACTGAAGATAAACGTTCTAGCAAAGGGATTAACATACCATACAGGAACAGAAATAGAACCTTGGACAGTGCTGTTTGTGGGTCACTTTGTGATGGAAATAAACAAGAATTAATGAGTTTTGCTCATTAAGATAGTGATTTCCAACACTATCAATAAAGTTTGTCTGGAGTCTAAAAGGAAATATAGTTATATATTATAATCAGAGCTTTTTTTTCAGTATTTAAGGTCAATTTCTCAAATGAATTGTTAAATGTGGACAATTTACAGAAGGAAATCTACATTTCCATGAAGTAATCATTAATGCCTTACTCCATCTCAGAAAAGAACTGTTAAAATTAATTTTGAACTTTAAAGCATGGGTACAAAATGCTGCTAATCCTACAGTAGACTAGGCTGGAATTGCAGTAACTGATTTGCATTACAAAATAGCACAAGACTTAAAGGTTGGTGCACCTGCTATGTTTAAGGCAGGGAGAATTAACCTAGTTCACTAATTAATTAATCTATCCTTATCCTTACGAAGATATATGAACAAGAGCAAAGAAAAAGCCCAATTTTTCTAGTAGTAGCTGGAACTAGTAAAGCTCCAGGTCTTCTAGGGCAGGTATACAGAGAAGTACCAAGCATACTTGCATAAATGCAGACTTCTAAACTGTTGTCCTTTGAGTCACATTCTCTCAAATAATTAATTGTCTAGTCATTTTACTTTAAATTGTATTATGATTTTGCTAGAGGAAATTGCTTGAATGTTATTTATCATCAAGCAGTAGCAAGATGTAAGGCAAAATGTAAAAGCTTCAATAAGGTGAAGGGGGATTCCTGTATTTGAATCACAAGTTCCATGCAGTGCTCCAGGCAGAGTGAGGCAGAGTGGCTGGAAGTGCCCTTTGGTGAAGGGCCTGAGGGTGCTGGTCAACAGCAGCTGAACATGAGCCAGGTGTGCCCAGGAAGGCCAATGGCACCTGGTCTGGATCAGCAATAGTGTGGCAGCAGGACCAGGGCAGTGATTGTTCCCCTGTACTGGGCACTGGTGAGGCCACACCTCAAATCCTGTGTGCAGTTTTGGGCACCTCACTACAAGAAATGCATTGAGGGGCTGAAGAGGGTCCAGAGGGGGGAAACAGAGCTGGGAAAGGGTCTGGAGAGTCAGTCATATGAGAAATGGCTGAGACAACTGTGAGCATTTAGCCTGGAGAAAAGGAGGCTCAGGGGAGATTTCATCCCTCTCTACAGCTGCCTGAAAGGAGATTGTAGCAAGGTGAGGGTTCATTACTTCTGCCAGGTAACAAATGATAGGATGAGGAAATGGCCTCAAGGTGTACCTAGGGAGGATTATTTCGGATATTTGAAAAAATTTCTTCACTGGAAAAGTTGTAAAACATTGGAACAGGCTGCGAGGGAAGTGCTGGATTCACCATCCCTGGAGGTATCTAAAAGACATGCGGATGTGACACTACATGATTTAGTGGTGGACATGCTAATGCTTGATTAATGGTTGCATGCAATTCTTTCTTAGAGGTCTTTTCCAAGCTAAACAATTATATGATGCTAAGATTCCATGTATTTTCCTGCAAAAAACCCATTTACTTTTAGTGACTAACAGTGCTTAGAGAACTTTAGTTTTAATGTTACTGACCAGTAGCACAGTAGAAAATACTACACGTTAACAGGTGGAAGTAAAAAGGTCTAAAACATTTAGTCTCTTCTCTCTTACATGTCAGTTTGACAAAGAATTACTTGGCATTACAAAAACTATTCTACTTCCTTTAACAATCAGTATGGATGGTACTTTATTTGATGCAGTTTGTGACAGTGTTACTAAGAACTAGTTTGATAATAGGATTACTTAACCATTAAAATGGTGCATATGACAATAGCAAACCTAGTCATGATTGCTAGTGGCTATGACTTGGTGTTCATCCCAGTGCTTTCCCAGCTAATTGTCCCTTTCCCACTTTATACAAATTCCTTTATTTGTTGCAGCTGTTAAACACTGTATTTTGGTTGGTGTACGTTTGGATTATACAGGGGTTCAAGAAATAACAGCAGTTTTATCTCAAATAGGGTCTCTGAGTTTCAAGATGCTGAAATGTTTTTTCTATTTCCACTGGGGTTCTGCCAGTTAAGCAGCTTCTAAATACAAAAGAGTAATATACATGAAATATTGTGAAAAATGTCAATCCTATTTCAGTATGGGAAATAGATTTCAATTTGTGTTGTCTGGCAAGTATATTGTTATGTCCATTATACTATTTCCACAGTTGTATGTTTTCTAGAATATGACCAGTAAATCTCTGGGTTTGATACAAAAATGTCGTGTTTCTGGGTATTAGCAGCACAGAATTTCAGCATCTGGGAAAAAGATAATGGCTTTCCTCTCAAACATGTCTTCAAAACTTGTGTATAGGCTCACAGTGAGAATGGTTAAATGTTATTACAAGGTGATGGCTGCTTAGTGCCCCTCTTGAAATTATTATAGTGGATTCAGCACAGGCACAACATTCACATCTCAATTAACAAGTACTGGCAGAAATAAGATAGAATGACCTTTCTTTAAAAGGCAAAAAGGTCACTGTGAATATCCAGTGCTATTTCAGAATTTAATGAGGACTGTTTTCACACAGTCCCAATGGGTGAGGGAAGATGACAGTTTGACTGCTCCTGTAACAACGCTGTTAGATATTCACTCAGGTTTTGTGTTGCCTCCCTTTTCCACTGTGCTTGAAGAAGCCTCTCAGCATGAAAGATACAGGACAGACTCGAAGTCTAAGAACTGCAAACAAATCACTAATATATCTGAGAGTGTTTGAAAAGGTTGTCCATTGAAACTTTTGGGGGAAATGCATCTCCTTTAACTCTAAATGCCTCTTTTAGACTCGCTGAGCCATTCAGCCACATGACGCAGCCTTGACCTGGGAAATACTAGGAGGAATACTTCTAAGAAGAAAAGCTACATAGGAAGGAAACTTTCAGATCTAACCCTGGCCCAAACATTAACTCTAACCTTAACTCTGCCCACCTTTGCAGAGCTCAGGGAGGAGTCATGCTTGGCAGGGCTGGGCTGATGTCAAGGAAAAAGAAGTCAAAAAGAGAGTCTGCAAACAATGGATGTTCTTGTGGGCCAGGCAGATGTAACTGGGGTGCCTGAAGTCAGATGAGTCTCTGCTAAACAGTGTGGGTGAGGGTTATGTCTGTGGTTTGTGTATCATTCTTTGAATTTCATATCAGCAGGGCTTTTGTTCCACCTGTACTTGGCACAGAGAACAACTCCTGCCCTCAGCTACTCCTGCCCTGAGATTCACAGACACCTGATGACTTCACATAAACATTTTCTCTGCCTCACTGGGAATTTTGCTTTGTGTGGGGTGCTTCTGCTTGAAAGGAGGAAAGAAGAGAAGGATCATTACCCATTTCCATCCCTTCCACCTTTCTGGTAGAAAACTGTGCCAACTATCACTACTGAGCACTGGAGAACTGACTGCTCTTTGTGCCATTGATAGTGGAGTCATGCAATGGGAGATGGGCAGCATAGAGAAGTTAGCTGCTGATAAAACTGTTCATATTCAGCTTTGACATCAGTGGAGTCTGGAACCTTTGCAAATAATGTTACCTGTAGTTCATCCTAATAAACTTCATCAGTGATGTGTAGTTTATTTCAGAACTCAAAGGATGACCTCAAACATGACAAGAAACTTAATATGTTCAACTTAAAACCTGTTCAACAGGCCAGCCCATGATTTTCGTTCCTTGCCCCTGAACATCAAATTTTCCTATCCATCAATTATTCCTATCCACACTCAGCAGTGTCTCACTTCAGATTTGGATGTGTTGCTGAAGTTAATCAGAAAGAACCTTAAATAATGTCTCAGGATGTATCTGTCTCACCCCGAATATCTTGTTTATTAAGAATCTGTAATGTAGTTGGTGGTACACACTTGTTTCTGAAGTAACGCCTACATAAGATACTTGTCACATTTTACATACAAATACTGTCATACTTCTTTTCTACAAAAATACATCTCTTTAAAAGGTGGGATTCACTTTCACTTCTGTTTTATTTTTTTATGTCTTGTTTGAACACATATGTAGATTTGACATTAAAAGTCTTCTGAAGAATACAAAAGCTACATTCCTTTGCCCTGGCAGCCAGGACAGCCAACCATGTCCTGAGGAGATCAGGCACAGCATCACAAGGGAGGGGATTGTCCCACTCTGCTTTGCACTGGGGCAGCCTCATGTTGAGTATCGTGGAGTTTTGGGCAGCACAGTATAAAAAACATATTAAGCTGTTAGACAGTGTCCAAAGGAGCAGTGTGAGGAGTGGCTGAGGGCCCTTGGTCTGCTCAGCCTGGAGGAGACTGAGGGGAGACCTCACTGCAGTTACAGCTTCCTCATGAGGGGAAGAGGAGGGACAGACACTGATCTCTGCTCTCTGTGTCCAGTGACAGGACCTGAGGGAATGGCCTGAAGCTGTGTCAGGGGAGGTTTAGGTTGGATATCAGAAAAAGGTTCTTCACCCAGAGGGTGGTTGGGCACTGGAACAGCTCCCCAGGGAAGTGATCACAGCACCAAACTTGGCAGAATTCAAGAAGTGCTTGGACAACTTCTTCAGGCACAGAGTGTGACTCTTGAGGGTGATCCTGTGCAGGGCCAGGAGTTGGACTCAGTGATCCTGATGGCTCCTTCCAACTCAGCATATTCTGCAATTCTGTGAAGAAAACGGAAAATAAAAATATTTTGCCTGATGTGTCATTTGATGTATGACAGGATAAACACAGAAACTAAAATTTTGCTGCAGATCACATGCTGTTCAGCTGTTCAGCAGGTCAGCTAGTTCTCTCCAGAGAGTTCATGCTTTCTCTCACTGTCTTTTAGGTTTTCGGCATTTTGTGTACATGTCCTTTCTCTGCTCCTTTGTTTTTTCTCACTTTCCTTACTCTTTTTTACTTTTCACACTTCTTGTGTCTTCCTCTCCATTACCCTTCTGCATTTTCAATTGCCTTTGACATGTTTCTGTTGTGTAGGATTTGTTTATTTTTTCTGTGACCTTTAAGCATTCCATACCCTGCATCTATGCATTCTGAATTATCTGAGAGATCACACCACTAGTAGTAATACAGTGTTTTGTTGTGAAAGGATTCATTAGTTTTTCATCCATATATTGTGCTGTAGCATTCTGTGAAAATGGCTCTCAAATCCTCTTAATTCCTGATTTTCATTTCCACTTATTTTTAGAGATGAAAGAAGAAAAAGCATAGGAATAAATGGTCTTTAAAATATGCTTTCATTTTTTTGCTGTCCTACTGTGATTGTTTTCTCTCACAGCTTTCCCACTCTTCTCCTTCCATTGTTCTCCTTTGTATTTTTAAACCCCAAAGCCAACAATATTTATTAATAATGCTATTGTTATAGACGAGCAAGTTTCATGCATATATTTAATCCAAATAATCTTTTTTATTGGTCAAATTAATATTTCATAGTCTCCAAAGGAAAACATATATTTTTTTCAAAATTAGAAAAACTGCTGAATAAATCAGTTTTTTTTCAGAAGATTGCTATAGGTAACATCAATTTATCACATGCAAGTTACCTCATTTTAGACATTTTTCTAAAATTAAAATTTAAATTTCAAATTTTTTTACTAAGATCGCTACATGCTCATTACTTTCACCACCTATTTCAAATCCCAGTGATTAAAACAGAATACCCTTCTACAGGTAAGGTCCACCTCATCTCAGATTCAAGAGAATGATTTCTTTCCTGTTTTCTCACATTGTTTTGGAGCCATATGCCTTAATTCTTTGTAAACACCACTGCTTTTGTCCAGTAATCTCTTGAGCAGCTAATATTCACTCAGCAGATAGTCAATCTTTCCTCTGAGACATTAGTGTCTGACCAGTTAATTTCCACTTTGTTGTTCATTCCTTATTTATGAGAACCATGCTAAAGTTCTCTTCTTAGTAATTCCATTTTTACAGCTGCAATAATTTATAATTGATATTTTCCTGCAGATGCTGTAAATCTCATAGACGTAATATAAATAATCCTCTGATTTATTTTAACCTCAAATCTTGCATTCACGTATTCTTTATGATTTTAATGAAAATGTGGAAAATGAGACTGCGGTGGGCTTAGGAAACTGATTCCCCACTTGTAGAGGCAGATGAACCTTACCCTCCTCAGCTGCACTCCTCCAATTTCCACCAATATAAATGGATGTTTGAGATGCGTGAGAGCTCAGCAACATCCCTGGAGTAAGTTAGGATATTTCTGCAATGCACAGTGAAAACTGCAAGCAGCAGAGAATTTAAGAATCCTATATTTTAGAAATAGATTAGGGGATAAAGAATAGATGAAAAACCCTTCAAGGAATTATCAAGGATATTTTTCTATTCTCTTGTGGTTTTGGCTAGATTATTGTCCATATTATTCCACCTGTGCTCCACTTCCTTTGTAGTGCTCATTTGATGTGCAGTGGTTTTGTATTAGGGAAGAGGAGGATGAGGTAAGCAAAATCAACTAGGATTTAAGAAAAAGGACAGAGAATTTCCTGAAGGCAGGAGTTGCTCAGACAGTTTTGGAAAAGAAGGAGCCTTCCTTCCAGAAGGTGAACTTCCAGCAATGGTGTTGCAGGCTGTCAGCAGAGCTCCCAGCCCCTGTCCCGTTGTGCTCTCAGGGACCTGCTGAGGCTCTGAGCTCTGCTCAGACACATCAGTGTGTGGCTCTGCTGTGCTCAGAACATGTCCCACTCACAGGACACACTTCCAGCAAGTCACAGTCATGTCCTGCTGCAAGTGCTCAGGAGGGACAGTTAATCTCTGCTTTAACTGCTGAAGAGGCAGTAATGGGAAATTGATAAGAAGCTTAATGTTATTAAACACCTGTGAGAAACCATTTAAAGCAGAAGACATTTCTGCATCACTGAAGCCATAACTCTGCATTCACACTTCATGATGCTTTTAGTGGAAAATCCAAGGCAATTAATGGTCATATTTCAATAACTCTTCTGTACTTTATGTCACCTCATAGCAATCCCAGAGAAGTACATGTAACAAACAGATAATCATGAAATAGTTATGAAAGCTGATGGTCAAGTGGATGGACAAGTCCCATGGTCTGCTTGGCAACTGTATTATATACTTTCAAATTCATCTTTTTCTGAACCAGAAACTTCAGCGATAGTATTGATAGCTAAACTAAGAGAATGAAAATGATGTTTTTTTCGGTTCCAATGCAAACTAAGTCACCGGTTAATTATGCAGTCTTTGGTAAATCACTTCAGGTGTGAGGGCCAGCTTCAGAGAAAGCTGTGAAGGGTTGAAGGCAGACAGGCAGCTCTTGAGAACCCTCACTTATGTTCTGAATGACTATGGTGTGAACCAGGTCATGTCTAGGAGCCAGAAGGTTGTGGGATGAATACAGAGTCATGTCTGTGCTCTCATGACCACTGCACAGGAAGAGCTAAATAATGTGAACACAGTGAAATGCTGCAACTTCCCAGGGACTCTGAATCAAAGCTCCCTTGAAGCATACGCAGAACTCAGGCATACACTGAATCCAGTTTAGCATCCAGTTTTGTGAAAGTAAATCCTTCAATGGGTCTGATCTTACTTCCTGGTAAACCCTTAATGACAGTGTAGCATGAACCATTAACTTCAAGGAAGGTAAATTTTGTTATATATTTTGCAAAATTTGAAATTTTGAAGGCATGAAGCTATTTAAATATTTTAAATTTTATTCATCTTTTCTAAATGTAGACCTTTTCTTCAGAGTTGATCCCATCCTTTTTTGATACTGCAGCAGTGCCCAGCAGGCAATGTCAGACTAGAGGTTTCTTGGTAGAAAGGAGAGAGAAGTGCTGAACTCCTTCTATGGGATTTTCCAGACTTAGAGGACTTCTTTAGTTTAGGGCCACTGACTGATGGGCATTTATCATTGCAAAGTCCATCTTGGTATGTTCCACTGCCAGAAAGGAAAGAATATGTTGAAAATTAAGATATTTTTGCATTTCTGTGTTTTGATCAGTGAAATACAGAACAGCCGAAGCATAGGAGGATTTTAAATTGATGGAAATTAGAAAGTGAATGTTTAATGAATAAACCCTAATAATTGTTTCTTATTAATAGGTATGAGTTAGTAAATCAGGAGTTTTAATGGAAGTTGTAATTTAACAAACAAGATACAGATTTAACACTTGTGTCTACTGAAAACCTGAAATTTAATACAAAGGTTGTTATTTACTAGCAGAAATCCCTATGAAAGAAAGAAAGGTATTGTCATCCTATGACAAGTGCATTTGGTCAGGTTTTCTGAAAATGTCATTGTGTTAAAGGTGGTGGCTGGGGAGCTCTCGTTTCCCTTGTTCAGTGGATGCCCTTTGGCAGAAGATTAATGCTGAATTTGGGTTTTCAAACACAGAGTACATTGAGCCAGGAAGAGCAACAGGTCTGTAGCACAAGCAGGAAAACAAAAAACACCATGACAAGTTGAGACAGTCAAATACTCTTTGTTCGACAGAATATTTTGTTTTGATTATTTCCCAGGTTTCTGCAGTCATTTCTGTACTAACTCTATTGGTGATTGGGTTCCAGCTCAGTACTCAGACTATGCAGAACTACAACAGACACTTCCTCAGGGAGAAACTTTGGATTTTGGCTCAGCCTTCATTGACCTATTAAATAGAAAAGAAGTAGAAAACATGAAACTTTTGACATACATTATAATTGAAACAATGAAAACATCCTTAAATAATAGTTGTTTTAGAGGCCATAAATCTTCTGAACTATCCAGTTACTAATCAAAAGTGAGATTTTTCTTTTAAGGATGTGCTATAGCTACAAAAGGGACTGTTCTCTTCTGTAAGAGAGGATCTGATATGATCTGCAATGAATGTATCAAAGCACATTGTTTTTACTCTACAAAAAATAGCAGTAATGAGCAAAAAAAGTTTTACCAAGCAAGATCTTTTTCCTCATAAGTTTTGATTCTCAAGGGAACTATTGATTTCCTGTAACCTTGGCTCCATGCCTTCTGAAACACACACATAAACAAAAAATCGCTATAAAAATTTGCAATATTTGCTGCAGGCTGCAGTGGTAACTTTCTATCATGTCTCTTAACCCTTTGATATTGTTCTGTTGTACAGAAAATTCTGTAGTGGAATACAAAAGCCAGCATGTAGGCAAATTTTCTTTTATAATGTTTCAAACTTCTGAGGAGAAAAGGACACATTGTGATGCTGTCATCACATGTTTTATGGATTGTTTTGCTGTCATGCTGTACATAGTATGGCACCAAGAGCCCAAATACACATGAATCCAGATGCGAGAGCAAACTTCCAATGCCAGGAGAGATCCAAGCTGTCCCTCATATCTCTGCTTTCCTCATATTCATAACTTACAAGATAATTTCTTTTGCAAACATAGAAAAGCATGAAGCATTAATCTTTGACCATTGGAATCTGAAGGAAAGAATATGATTTTGGCCTTCATGGAGTCATGCACATCTAGCTCTAACAAGCGAGATTTGGACAGGAAGATGTGTTTAATTCAGTTCTTACGTGACCTGAGCATCTTGTGGCTTCTGCACACCTGTATACATCCTAGTGTAAGTAACTCTGGAATTGGACAAATCTTAAGTGCAATCACTTATTCTCTCAAAGCAAAAAAACGAAGTTTTTGCTCTTTTTCTTGGTCTAAATCTGTTTGTGCTGGCATAGTCTGCTTCAACATTGTGTTTGCTGAAGACATTCACTGGCTTATGGCTGCTGTAACACAGCCTCAATTTGGTTCATGAAAGAACTGCATTGCATCCTTAAACTTTAGTCCATCATATATTTTACATTTTGAAAAAAATTGGGCAGTTTTGTGTAAATTTAACAAATACAATATCAACAAGAAAAGAGAAGGCTTTAGTTTCTGATTAAATTTCTCTGCAGTTGATACATTGAGGTGGAGGAAGAATGAACTTGTTTTTGGGAAGGCTTTCTCTTTGTGATTTGTGTCAGAAAGATAAAAAAATAGGTTTATATCAGCAAGAAAAAGGATGGGGACAAATTTTCAGTGATTGGGGAAAACGAAAATATATTTAAAAGAAGAAAAATGATGGAATTATATGTATTAGAGAGAGGTAACAAAGTTTTACCTCTTACATCGGAACTTTCATTGGTTATTATGTTCCTTTCCAGTTCTTAACTTAAACTTATGAATTTTAGAGGGCTATGTGGGATTTCCTTCCATGCATTTTTCTGGGAGATGCTTAGTAAAGCAAAATGTCCATTATGCTTTGAATCTATTACATTAATTCTGTACACAACAAATAAGCACGAATATGCACACAATCACACTCTAACACTTATCAGATTTTCTTCAGTGGCATTTTAAACTTTTTTCCCTTGCTTCTCTCAGGGAAAACTTTTGTATTAGAGATGTTGAGCTTACAAAGAAACACTTGAAAATATATCTAAAAAAGCAAACAGTGTTTGCGCAGAAAAGAACAGTAAATTGGAAAGAGAATGAATTCTCTTTCTAAATCAGGAAATCAATCCTCTGTTACAAACAAACAAACAAAACTCCCAAATTCACCAGCCAACCCCCCAGACAAACACCATACCACAAATCACTCAACACTTGTTAAAGAAACTTTTGGCAGAATTTTGGATTTTTGATCTCTGCTCCCTGTCAGCCTTTGTGAGTTTACAAGACTAGGCATCCTAAGTGGTTAGTTTTCTTCTTTACTCTTACTTCTCAATAGTCCAAGTCTATGTCAAGTCTTTCTTTTTCTTATTTTATCTGACATATACACCCTTCCACCTGTCAAAACTTGAATGCCTAGATAGTCTGGTGAGATAAAGACCTGAGGAAAAAATACATTTTAAGATAATAATGCCATAAGCTTAAACATAAGGTCTACAATAAGCATTTTTTTTGCTCTAACTTCTGATTTGTATCTCTTGTGGCATTTTCATCATCAAGACTTCAGAAATTCTAACAGGAACAGAGTAGGTTTAGGATTAAAATGCTATGTGCTTGAGGATGATCATATGGATTTTATCAGTATTTTTGTTTTCTCAGTCTTCACAGGGCTTTCTCAAGAATGGCAATAATGCAGATACCAAAATTAAGTCTGCTGAAATTGAATTTTTCCTCCTCTATCTATGGAAATGCAATTACATAGGACAATATAAAGAAAATCCTATTCTTTAAAACTGCTTTCATTCCAGTCTGCAGTTTTTCCTTCACTCCACAAAGTTCTTTTCTGATCAATGTGGGGTCACATGAAGACAGTAAAAAGAACAACCCTGGAATGTGCCTTTAGCATCACAGAAACTTAAGCTCTGCAGACCATATTGGCTGCCTGAAGTAGGTATTGCATTTCCAAGTGAAAGCATAAAGCAGAATGGGAATGATATGCAAATTGGAAAAATCAGTAGCAGTTTTGCTTACATAGGACCACAGATAAACAAACTGCCTTGTTTGTATTCTACAGCAATAGGTTGAACCAAAAAGAAGTTGTAGGGTTTTTGGTGTATGTGTGTGTTTCTCTAAATGAAACATTTCCTAACAACACAAGTGACTAACTTAGAATGGAAAGTTTGTTGAATGTTGTTGTTGGTTCAGTTTTTGGAAGCACAGAGTAAACAAACCAAAGGCAGCAGAATTCACATGAAATTGGAGTGTGCCTTACAGCAGATGACTCTCATGTTGAATATGTGAATACATGTGGATTTATACATGTGAATGTTTGAAGTAAAGAATGTTTAGAAAAAAAAAATACAAATGTGTGATATCAGTGTGTAGTTTTTTTGTCATTGAATCTACCATGATGCAGTCAAAATCTAAAAATGTCTGAATGTGTTTTTACCCTAGTCATTACTATATTTCGATACATTAATTAAATAATGCATTCAAGGATTTACTGTACATTAAACATGTTTAAGCACAGTGTAATTATTAGAAAGTCTGGGTTAAAATGTCAAGTATTTAAAATTTTATTGCTTTGCATTAGCATCTAGGAAAATGGGAGGACATTATATTTTTCATAGCACACAAAGCAAACAATGGTCATAAATAACAGTAATTTTGCTTTATATTAAAACCTAAACTATTTTGTGGAAAAGGTTAGCAAAAAAATCTAGGAAGGAAGGATTGACAGCCCCTGAAGGGTTGGTACACTGCAGAAAAATTACGTCAGAGCTAGCACTCTGATGAGGTAAATGTTCTGAAAAGTGTCACACATAGAGCAAAGGCAGAGAGGGGAATATATAAAAAGAAATAATGGAAAGTCAAAGATATAAATTAAATCAGCTGTGGAAAAGTACACCTTTATAATAATACCTGTGAAATAAATTGATTTGGAGAATCGCAAGTTTGTAGAAAATTTGGGGCAAATTTTGTTTATTCTGGCATCAGCTTAGACACCCTAGGGCTTCCTCTTTTCATAGAAATTTCACCTGTGGTCAGAGTGCTTAGTCACAAAAAATTCTGGAAATTTTGCTTTTTTTCTTTTTTTTGGTGTGTTTTGACTGTAATCCTTAATTTTTTAAATTTTAATATATATTAGTCATTTCAGTCCTAGAAGTACGGAATGATAGGTGGCTCCCTTTCCTTGTGTAATCTTATAACTAATCCTTGTTCTTAGACCTAGATAATAATTTCACTTAGCTCTCCCCAGAACATGGAGAATTGTAAGATGTGAAGTAAAGAAGTTGTATTCAGTATTTTAAGATCTGGAAGCAAAACAGATATACATAATACAAATAACATAATTGCCTTAAAAACAGAAATAAGTAGCAAAAAGTGAAAGTTCACAAAATTATTGATGATGGTTCTAAACTACAGTTGTAACAGCCAACATTTTATTAGATATGCACCTATAATTTCAATGACTGTGTGGGCTTGCCTGATTAAAGCAACTCCTGATATAGACTATAAGACACAGATCTGTATGGTGCTTTTTAAATGATAATAAAATATAAAATAAAAAGGTATAGATATTTGATTAATGAACAACTGCTCTGGTAAAGTTAATAATGATTTTTTTTTAAGGCAAGGAAGTAAGTTAAAATCTATCATTAATACCAATAATGATCTATTAATACCAATAAGTGGACCGCCCAAAAAATTTTTAAAGTTTGAAAGTTTTAAATACCACAAATTATATCTTCTACCAAAAAAAAAGTATCATTCATGAAATGTTACCCACTTTTTTCCCTTTATTGATTTGTGGCTTAGATACTAAATTTTTCATTTTGTTGCATATAGTCTTCTAATTCTTTTGAAACCCAATCAAGACAGACTGTCCAATTTTTTGGGTTTGTTACATTCTGACATTTTCGATTTAAAATGTAATGACACTGCTTAGCCATCTAATCTTATGTATTTTTTTCATATGCTTGTTTGCTTTTGATAAAAACCTAATACTGGCAGGAAACACTGCATTCAACTCAGAGGTGTATGTGCAAAACTGCCTGTAAATAAAAAACCAAAGATTTAGAGCTAGAAAAATGAAATAATTCTACACTAAGAAATAATAAACTAAACATCCTTGATTACACAACTCCCTAGGTGCCTTCTTCACATGCTACAGGCTGATTGTTATTCCTTTAAAAAAAACAGGAACCATGGGAGGCTGTTTACATAATTACATTTTGAATTATGACTTTATTAGTTTAAACAAATAGTGATATTTACATATGTCCATATTGTGTTATCTTACAGAATGTTAGCGTATTGATCTGTGCTGGAGCTTTGCACTACCTAGACCAAGACAGTGGCAGAAAATGAGCGATTACTATGCTGCTATTCTTAAAAAAAAAAAAAAAGAAAAAGAAAAAAAAATTACCCAGAGGAACCAGGGAATCAGTCATGTGCTCAGCTGAGTAGGGGATGAGACCTTTAGTAGTTTCAGAAATGAAGGTAAAAGCCTTGGCTGGTGACTGCAAAATTAGACTTCATGAGTTATTATTTTTCTTATATTGTAGAATGAAAATTAACTATGCAAATAATCTCATAGTCTCAGATTTCTGGGTCAAAGTTAATGACAGAGAATGCATTCAACATTTTTTTCTGTGTACCTCAGACAACTTTTCTCTCACTCACTTTATTTTATGATGCAATCCAAGATTTAATCCATCACAAACTGAGAAAGGTGGATTTATTTAAAGAAGCAAGTAGGAAGCACAAGAAACTAGATATCAGATTGCAAACAGCATCAACCTCTTACCCAGACATGGGCTGAAAATAGTGCAAATGACTTGCAGTAAAACTGAAAATAGTCAGTGTAAAATCTGTGACACAATCAGAGTAAAATATCACGACACCGTTTGGCTAAATCATTTGTGAACTTGTAACATCAAGACCTGGATGAATGGAAAAGACTGTGGCTGTGAACTAGAGATTCATCCCCTTCAGACCTGCATGGAATTCTAGACTTCTGCAGTGACATTTGCCAGTCTCATCTGTGTAATGCAAGGAAGGAAGACAAATGTCTACCTCTGTCTTTCTACTGAATGTGGTGACATGCAAATATCCATTCTCATTTTCTCTGTCACGTTTGATGTCTGTAGGTGGGATGGCCTGGCTTTGACAGCAGCTAGCACACATCCATCCTGGTGCTGGCTGGTGACTCATATAGCAGAGCACAGCAATGTGTCCTACAAAGTCATGAGTAGGAGATTATAGCAATCACAGGCTGTGACAGCAGATCTTCTCAATGGTGGCCAAGACCACATAAAAACTGACAGAGAATATTGAATTCAGATCAAAGTCTACCCATGCTTGTGTAGCACTCATGGACAAATCAGGAAGATACCTGAAGGAGTCCTCAAAGCTCCAGTACAAACACTCTGGATGAGAGTTTTACATCTTCTATCACTGTGGTGCAGGACTATAGAACAATATTTTCTCGTAGCTTAGAATCACCACAAAATTCTACAGTCTTTGATCCCAGAATAAGGTACTACTCTTTGAATTTGTCTTTTCTACTTTAAATACATTGCAAAATACAAATGAAAGATTAATAGTACTTTTCTCCAGCACAAAAAATCCTAACCATGCAAGCTGTCATTCTATACATGGTGCTGTCCCAAGAGAATTAACAAGTGTCATACAAGTAGTGCAGTGCAAACCCCTCCACTACAAGGAGAAAGATGCAGCCTCGCTCTGTTACTCCCTGGTGAGTTAGCCTGGCAGGCCCTGTCTCTGTCATCATTTGACACAGAAGTGTTATTACTGTCATGAACAGAGTGCTCAGGAATGTCTGTAAATAGGCATTTGGGGATGGATGATTTTTCTCTACTGGTTTACACCATGGCCACACTAATGAGATGTTCTTAACTGCCTGAAAGCTTGGAAGAGTTGTGGCAGCACAGGGAAGTGGTGAATAATGATAAGAAGCATCGAGTCTGTCGAACAAAAGAAAATTTGAGTACAGGTTACAATTACAAAAGGCTGGCATGCAGAATAAGCCGTGCTAGCTCTCATTTGATGAGTAAACCAAACATTCATGGTTATAAATCTTATTAGAATTCGTTGTGTCTTACTGGTGACTGAAAGAAGCTAAATGCTATTATAATGGGACCCGCTAAGACACTTCCAAAATATGTTTTATTGCGTTTTGAAATAGCTTGTATTAAGCTAAACAATGAGGGATTTTATTACTTCAAAGTCTGTTGATTCATTATGAGACAAATTTTTTAGCACAATACTTGGCAGCTGACTCATCTCAGGGTTCAGCTGGTGCCTTACATAACATAATGTGGTGATTGACACAGCATAAATCATGCAGCACTGAATATCTGAGAAAAATACATCCACAGTTGTAAATAACAGCATGTTGCATAAAGAAAAATCAATATCAAACCAAGTATCAGTTTCCTATTCACACATAAAAAACACTGCATAAACAATTATTTTTCTGTTGTTGCTCAAAAATTTCCTTGCTATTTTTTATATCAGGATTTCTTATTGACCCTGCCATCTCATAAATAAAACAGCTGTGTTGGTAGGTAGTTTTCACTTACCAAATTAGACTTGAGCCCCTTATATTGTTTCACCTGCTGTTATAATTAGGCCCAGAAGAAAAGAAAGGCAGCTGTTTTACCTCTCTCTCATAGTGTCATCTTATTTGTATTAAAACTGAAAAAATCCCTTACAGCTGCAAAGTGTTGTTCTGTAGCAGAAACCAGCAGAGTCATTAGGCTGAACAGAGACTGACCCTTTTCCGTCTGTGCCCTGACTTTTCATTACTCCACACTTATTACGATTTAAAATGTATGTGGTGTTTGCTTCCTGCTCTGCTCGAAACCAAATCCATTTGAACCGTATGGAAGGATGCTAGAATAACGACGTGAGTTCATCTTAGATTGCATTCCATAAGGGAATTTTATGCCAAAGTGTTTCTTACATAAAGAGATATGAGAAAAAAATTATAATTTTATGCCACAACTAAGGAATGCACTGTTAGAACCTGAATCCCATGCTTTAGTTGTTGAAGCTACGTTTTCATGTTAGCTGTAGGCTAAAATCCCTGGCTATCCTCTCTGTCTGTCTGCTGGCTCTCACTCTGGGGCTAATCTGCAGTGAGTCTGAAAAGAGAAATGGAGGAGGGCTGGCAGGGCAAGAGGAGACCTAGAATGTGTTTGACTTCTCCCTTGCAGGCAAAATATGCCCAGCTGGACCGACTCCCATGGCTGCACACAGACAGGGGTGTCTATCAAAGTAATCTTCATTTATTACCCTTCATTTTAGCAAAACCCGGGGCACAGTACCTGCTACTGCCTTGTGTAAACTCTGTGCTACTCATCCATGGGTAATGGAAAGGAAGACACATTTCTGCTGGTGTATCTCCAAGACCTGCTGTAATATAAATGCATAGGAGATTAAATAGAACAAGGAATATTAAGGACAATGGTTTGGTATGAAATCACAAATGAATTAGCCCTCATAATCTGTAACAATTTTTTCAATTGCCAATAACCTCTACTCTACTTCACTTGTGGTATCTTCTTGCCTCTTGCAAAATCACATGGAAAATTAAGGAGGTGCTCTGTTGGCCAAATCATGATTTTTCTCTTTGCTTTGAGGTGACATACATTTACTGCTAAAACAGTAATGACTCATTAACAGACTGAGGTGTACACTGATTGTGAAATTCAACATGTTCATAAGCCATAAAATTGTCAAAAAATCTTTTCCAAACCAGGTTATTTCTGGCGCTATATTAATTTTCGTTTTCAATACATGTTCCTACATTGAAGAGATTGACAAATCTACTATTGAAAGTTTTGGTGACTTCCCAAATTGGCATATGAATGCCTATAATTTCTGATTTATGCCCTAAAGTTGAACAATCCCTCAAAATACAAAAGTAAAAAAACTATCTGTGGTAATTTAATAAGTCTATGTGTTTGAAACTGCGTGGGAACAAAAAATTTAGAAGCCTTAATTTATTATGACATCTTTTTCAGATACATTGTCAGACAAAATGCTCTTAAAATGAGAAAATACTACTCTTAGCTACCTTGTTTTAACTTTATCAACACATATTAAAAGGTGGAAAAGCTACTATTAATGATTCTCAATGAACCAAAGTGTACCAAACATTATTGCTATGCTTCATTGTGTTAAAATAAGAAAATGTTTTGTAATGTATTTTACTGATTTTCTTGTGGTGGCTGTGTTTGCAAGATAACTGTTAAAATATCAATAGGCATTGAGGCATAGACCTCAAAAATGCAGAGCACAAAAATGTCTCACTAAAGTCAGCAACAAAGATGGGTAGTTGGGATTTGTGGGAATCTCTCAGCCCTGGAACCCATTCATGGTTTTTTGCTGGTGAGGAATCCACATGGAAAGGTATTAAATGTGGAAGCAGTGCCAAATGCTCTCTGATGTAAAAGGTAACAGAGAATCAGGTTCAACAAGCTTTTTCCTGGTGTATTTAAAATGTGCACAGATGCATGCAGGTTGACAGGGGTCTCCTGCAGAAGGGCCTGACACCGAGTGCCAGAGGGAGAAGCTGGTCTGTGAGCAGCCTGAGCTCAGCCTGCTTTTATGGCAGTTTAGCCATGCAGTGCTAAGCCTCAGGCCTTCTGTGCTCAGTGGTGGCACACACACAGCTGAGTCAGAAAATAGGATACACTTCATCTGTGCCATGCCTTGTGTTCCCAGGGACAGTGTGGACACAGCCTGAATCTAAGTAAAACCATGCTGTTGAGGTTTTGGGAAAGTTCCTGAGAAACAAGACATTTACATGCTGGAAAGAATCTTAATATGACATCTACTAAACCATAAATATCAGGAGGTAATAGAGACGTGGGTCTCAGAATGATGTGTAAGGGACAAGCAATATTGTGGATAGGAAAAGGAATACATGATGGTTGAGAGAATGCAGAAGGAATTTTCAATTAATGTAAAGGAACCAAAAATCCTGGAAGGCTTATTGATTACATTATGATATTTGTGAAGAAAATTTATCATTTGGTGTAAAATGGTGAAAACCCAGCAGCATTACTGTCTAATGCTTGAAGAAATGTCAGATTCTTAGAAAACAAAAATGTCTTCTGCTAGATCAACTGCTGGAAAAGAAGATTGGATTTTGGATATGTGAGGTCTTCATCAAAGGGAAGTTTTGAAGTTCTTTACTATAGTTTATTTTTGAAGAGAATCGTTATAATTTTTTTCTCCATTATAATGGAGAAATATATATATTTTTATAATATATATAATATATATATTTTATAATATATATATATTTATAATATATATATTATAAAATATATATATTATAAAAATAGGTGCTAAAAATGTGCTCAGTGATCATCAGAAGAAATTTAAGTTAGTTAAGTGGAAAAAAACAACTCTCTAATTCTTGGAAAAGTACTAAAAGGGAAACAGTGACACTGTGATTGCTTTCTTTTGGAGGTCTTTTTAAAAATAGACTAGACAAACATGCAGCCTATCTATCCAAGACACATTAGTCAGTCTTTCTAGTCTTATTTGGAGATTCACTTAGTTGTATGGTTGAACTCTGATTTTCAAAGACATGTTCATGTGAGAGTTCCTTATTTTATTTTCCCCTTTAACTAACAGCTGCTACTTGCTGGTTTCTGTGATTTTTGGTGCTATCAAAGGGAAACTAAATGCTCAGTAAAAACTTAATGCTGTAATCTAAATGCAACAATTGGAACACTGTTAAATTATTTCAGGTTGTTCCCATAAACATGTGAAACACTGATAATTATGTGACCAAACCCATCAAAGTGATAAGGTTCTTGCTGAGTGTACAGATTCTCATGTGAAAGTCAGTATGTTGCAAAGGAGGGAGTGAGCAGATTTTCACAATCAAATTTCCAGATTAAAAAACCAAAACCAACAGAAAACATCACTGAGAGGCAGAAGTGAAACTCTCAACATAAAGTGAACTAGTACAGAAAATTCCAGGAGAAGATGTATCATGGAAGAAAAGCCAAAGAAAGGGTCAAAAAAGTAAACATATTTTCTTTTCTTTTATTTATTTCTTAGGTGAGTGCTTCTGTGTTCTCTGGGGTAGAGTGGAATGCCTGAAGAGATTTCTGTTAGTGCTTGAAGAACAGCTTCTCCATTATTTTAAGACTCCACTCACCAATTTAATTTTGTTATTTTAAAATAAAAAAATATGTGTATCTTATACTGCAGATATCCTGAGTGATTATAAAAAGCAATCCCTAGATATTGCAGATATAATTTATAATACAACAAACTGCATACACATACACACAGACACACACACACACATATATATATGAAAAAGAAAGGACCAAAATACGGGTTTGTGCTCATAATAAAAGTCTTGCAGACTCCTGCCTCTCTTCTGTCTTTACTAGCTCAGCCTCATGAATTTTAGGGAGGTTTGCCCTAAAGCCCAAGAATTTTGACTGCATGTCACAGTTACAACAGTGAGAAAGTTCATGGAGAAAGACCTGTCAGAATCCTTTTTTTCTAGACCACTGTAGCATTTTCCCATGTTCCTCTGCTGAAAGCAGCACAGCAGTGTTTGATATATGGATAAGGCACTGACAAACCTTACCTCTGTCTAGATAAATAATATATTATGTCTTGAGGACTAAACTTCAGCAGCAGGTGCCAGCTTTACATCAGCAGGCACCCAAGACATGACAGAAATGGATGTTTGCAGCAGATTCTGGCCTTTGATCAATGTCCTTCATTCCTTGCAACTTCAGTGCAGGTCATGTTACTTTCCTCCCTTAGCTCCGTGAGAGCATACCTGGGGTCTCACCTAGACCCCTCAGGCACAAGCCAGCTTTCAGTGAGGAAACTTCTCACCTTCACCACATGCTAATTGGATGAAGCAGATAGAATCACTGCTGATTTTTGATTGTCACACAGAATTTTGTGATTAGGAACTGTGGTTCATGCACAGAATTAGAGAAAATTATCATCAAGGCGGGTGTGCTTTTAACCATCTTTTCCAATAAGAACCAAAAAATTAATCTTATTTTCAGTATCAGTGTCAATTAAAGAATAGTTTTGTGTTATATACATCTGAATAATTTAAGATTATAATCTGATTACACCAGATTGTATGGTACCCCATTTCTCATGGCTGGTTAAAAACCTCATAGGCAGCTCAGACACATATATTAGGTAGACTCAGTGTTTGCTTAACTTTCAAGATCCCCATTCAGATTTACATGAACTGGTGTTACATGTGCCATTCCCAATTCTTTATTTGATGGTTTTTGGCTCTACTGCTTTGGACTCTCTGACCCTGAAGTCTGTGTCCTGAAGCCACTGAATAATAGAAGTAAGTCTGGGGTTACAGCACAGCCACCTGGATTCCCTGATGTGGAGACAGACATTCTAGTTTTCATCTTGTGGCTGAGGATCAAATTGGGCATGGAGAGACAGAAAGAACTCTGTTATGTGATGGGAAGTTGTATTTGATGTACTTATGCTACTGTGGTTTCATTCCATACTGCAGTTTACCCATCTAAACCCAAAGCTCCAGTTTCAAGTGTGGAATGAAATCTTATCTCTGCATAGAATAAAATTTAATTTCTCAGCATTTTACAATACCTGTAGTTTAAGATGCTGCTTTGCATATTTTGAATAACAACATGGTACTTTAGTGGTTTATGGTTGTTTCAGGTCATAAAGCATAATTTAAAAGTGAAATTTCAGTGGGAATATTACAGCTCAACAAATTTTTCATGGGGGAAAGAGTAGATTTTAATTTCAATTAGCCATTACTGATGTTAACATTTTATTCACTGCAGGTTATTTTGTATTTCCTCTCATATTAGCCTGTGATTGTGATCTCTCCGAGCAAATATATTTGCTTGTGTCAGACTTAGTGTAATTTCTACCTTTTATGAGACAAAACTGGCTTATAGGAAAGGCTATAAGAAACGTTCTTTTCCCATTCTGCAAACCCAGAGAATTTTATACTGCTTTGTAGTGCTGCTAGAACAATGCTCCAGAGAGGCGTGAGGTGGCTTTGAGTCAATCATGCTAATTGTTTCTGTATTTTGCTAAGCTACTGCTATCTTCAGTTGCAATTAACATGACATCTGGCAAAGCACTGGGCTGGAACATTGATTATTCTAATGTTTCTCATTAGTAATCATTAATAAAAAATGAATAATTAAACCGATTATCAATTAACCTCTGGCTGAGGTTTCTGACATTATTTTTCCTCTGTAGGGACTCACAGCATGTACTGTTTAACTTGCTCCGATGTTCACTTCATCCCCCTTAGAAGATAAAATTGTATTTCATTTTACTCTGAAGCAGCATAATATGTACCCTCTGCTTCAGGATCACAACAGCCAATATGCTCTGTTCATTGAGACTGTATTTGTATTCTATTTCTGTAAGCATTGTGTGATTTCTTAAACCTAAGTGCTTACTCACAAGAGGATATAAAGCTCTACTTGAGTGGGCATGGGTACGCAGACCATATAAAGGGTGAGGAAGGGCAGCTGATAACTTGGCAGTGGTTATGCACTGTAGCCTAAGTGTTACCTCCCAGAAAGCCTCTCCCTGTGTCCAGGAGATTAGGAGGGAACATTTATTTCTTACCTGTAACACCTTTCCTGGGAGACTGTTTCTGGTGAGAAACGGCTGTGATTTTGTGATGTGTGGCTTAGCCACATGAATTTTGCTTAGCAAAATAACTCAGCTTCTTATAATTTGCTATTCTTATGTATATATAACAGCTAAGGCTGCAGAAATACCATAGTGGTCCACACTGCTTATTTTTACAAATGAAACGTAACTGGGGTACATCCGCAAAGGCTAAATACAGTGGAAGGGTGGAAAAAAAGGGAACGATTACTTGTGGTTTATTAACTTTGTTGCCTCTTATCACTGATATTCCTGATGGTTACATCCTCCATGAATGGTATGAATGCCTGAGAAAGCACATATCTATTCATGCTTAGAGTTTTCTGACTAGAGTTAGGAGCTTGTGCTTCCTGGAGTAAAGAATTGTATTTAATAACCCATAGATGACAAGCTGCCTACAAAATCAGACCCCAGCTTTCATCTATTCCTGTGTTAAAGATGATCTTCAGGAAGGTGATGGCTACCTGGGAAGATGTGGAGTGGAAGAGCGAGCTCACTGCACCACTGAACACCTGGGGTGCTTCAGAGCACACTTAAGACAGATCTGCCTTCTGTCAACCTGAGAACAATCTCTGCGAGCACAGCTGTGTGGCACAAGTCAATGACTGCTCTGAACTACACCCTGTTCCTCTTGCCCTAAGGGATTGTAGGAATTCAGACTATTCCCAAGTATACCCTTCACACTGGAGATTTCAGGAGGGATTCATGACAAATGAGAAGCTTTTCTAATGTTTGACCAGTACCCACCTATTATACCAGATTATTATCTTGGACCTAGATATTATGGCTTTTGAGGAGTTTTGAAAAGGAAGAACAAATCAATCTTTAGCCAGAATCTAAATGTTGAGGCTGAAAAGACAGCTGTCAGAGAAATACTGTCTTGTTAAGCTGCTGTGCATGGCTGAGTTTGAAATGTCAGTAGAAAACTGTTCCTCTTTTCTGCTCATGGATGAGGAGTGATGATCTGCTACTGAGTCACAACTGCTGGGAAGATGGTACAATGAGTAAGGAGCTTAAAATTCTCTTCAGAAGCAGGACTGACTGCTTTACACGTGAACAGGCACTGCCCAAAGTGACTGATCTTTAGGAAAATGGATGAGTTCCGAAATTTTTTTAAAATCCCCTACAAAATTCAAGGGTTAGGTCCTTAAAGATATTAGAAAGAAGACTTCCAAAACTGCCCCACCTTAGACTAATTAAATGCTCCTTTGTAGCATTGCTACATGTAAATGTGGCACTTAGGGACATAGTTTAGTGGACTTGGCAGAGCTGGGTTTATGACTGAGTACAATAATCTTTTCCAGCCAAAGATTCTATGATTCAGGTGCAAACCAGCATAGAGAAACTGGCCAATTCTCTTGCCGTTTCTAAAGCCCCAAGCAAACAAAAAAAAGAAAGAAGTTTTGCCCACCATTTTCAAATCTAGTATGCCTAAGAAACATGAATCAAACTCCTGTAACTACAAACATATGCAGAGCCACAGGCTTTACTTTGTCAGAGAAAACTGAGAATAAATGCTAACCTGTGCACAATTCTTCAGGTTGCTAAATGCCTGATGTCTGAGGCTCTTTTTTGTCCTTAACACTTCTTATTTGTCAAAGAGTAAAATACAAATTCCTGAACGTATTTAACCTGAATACTGAATTTAAAAAAACCAACAAAACAAACAAAAGAAAAACAACAAAAAAAGACAAAAATCAACCCCCCCCAAAAGACCCAAAAAAACCCCCCAAAACCCCCCCAAAACAAACCAAACCAAACCAACCAAACAAACAAACAAACAAAACAACCCCAATCCCCCTCCCCCAATATTAGTTACCTCTATTTTCTTCAGGAAGTAAAAATTATATTCCCTAGAAATTCCTCATTTCTAAATATGGTTAAATTACCACACTCTTTTTCTGGTAAATGTTAGGGCTCTTCTGCATCTTTGCTTTAAGATATGAATCAATACAGCTCATGTAAAACTGCTTTTTCTTTAAAAGTACTCAGTGACTAATTTACATAAGATATTTCAGGCTGTGGAATTTTTATGAAGAATCTGTTAGGCTTTGTGCTGACATTTGATTAATCACTTGTTTTTAACAAGAATATTGGCTAATTCTGTCAATGTGACAAAAGATGTGGTCAAATATTGATGCCACTGTTGGTGCAAAAACTCTTAAATCATTTAATAATCAAGTGAAGGAAATGAGTATATCTAAAATTATATTACTTCCATCTAAACCAGATGTCTAATGAGCGAAATATGGTCAAATGTCTCATTTTGCAATACATTTTATTTCCTTTGTTCTATAGGAGCTTTAAGACATATATAGCAAATAGATCTGAAGAATAGGTCTATAGAACCTGAAGTTCCTGGCATGTAACAGGATAATAATGTCTCTAATTGGGCAAATGGTGAGTATCTACTTTTGAAAAGAGTTCAGGAGGCCAGATTGTCCAAATGTTATTATACCTGAATAGAAATGACTGTGTCCCATTTTGAAATTGTGTAAATGGCTACAGGGCATGCAAAGTAGAAATCTGGCACATTTTAGTCATATGTCTCTTCTGCTCAGCCAGCTTGTAGTCATTTTGATTCATTGCTTTCAGTAATCTTCAGTATTTCAATCTTTGTAGCCACCCCAGGAATACAGCTCAGATTGCCTTCAGTTCTGTGTTTAATGTGAAGGCCTTAACAGGATGCCATGAATCATTACAGTGACACGAGACCCTCTGGAAATGTAACGTGATGTGTTTTGCTTGTGGACATGGTTAAAGAGACTATAACTGCCACATGAAGCACAAAAGAAAGGAAGATAAGAGCAGTCACTCTGTCTGCCTCTCCAAATGATGTTTAAACGGAAAAAAATATTGCTAATCTTGTGAAAGGAATTTGTTTATTTCTTTACAGCTTTGAGGAATGAGTTGAGTGACTAAAATCCTGTATCAAGGCAGCACTAAGAACACATTCATGGGGAACAAGGAGTGTAGGATTTTCTTTCTCTTTTCTTACCCTTTCCCCACCCCCCCTCTCATGCACAGATATACATACTACCTCTACCTCTCTCCACTGTTTTCTTTCCCCCTTTGAGGTTCTTCCTCCTATTCCACATATTTTATTCCTATTATACAGCTGAGGGCAGGAAAAGAGAGAATTAACACAGGTCCCACCGGTGAATTAACTATATTAAAACAGAGTTGATGCCAAATTCAGTAATGAGAACAGTAAACAGAACTTCTTGCCAGAAGCTGAAATCTCAACTTTCAGCTAAAGCAAAGATAAAATAAAATAAATAACTACCTTCCCATGATTCAATGTTAAGGGCAAAATTCTTGGTGCTGTTGTACTTTTATGCAGGTTTTGCAGTCTGCAAGATACTAATGATATTCTTGGATATAAAATGAACACCTCTGCATATATTATTTTAAATATTAGGGAGTGATATTTGAGCAAAAGTAACACTGAAGATGTGAAGTATCAGCAAAGTCCTGTAAGAGTATCTTTCTTTCTGAGGACATTAATAGAAAGCTTTAGTGTATGCCTTGCATGTTGCATAAAATTAAAAAATTCAAGTAACATAAAATTGACTTATAAATTGAGCATTTTGTCCTCACACTGATGCAGAAGATGAGGGTACCATCTGAGCCCTTGAACTGGCTCTGTAAAGGTGTAGAGCATTTCAGAAATTATGTAGAAGTGCATAAGGGAGGATCACATTCTGCTTAGTGATTCTTCTATTTCAAGGATCAAAGGTGTTTACTTTGCACCTGGGACTTACAGCTGAAGATGGGTGGCAGGTTCAGAGCTGTGTGCTTGGATCAGGAGGGAGATACTTAGACTGCTTCTGTCTGTGCTCTCAGCAACAGCCATGCTGTAGAGTATGAAGTTTCATTTTTGCTTTCCTACTTTGTGTTTTGAGATGGTTTGGACTTATCTTATATTCATGATTTTCCTATAAATTAGGATCTTAAATCTTCCCTGCATCTTAAATCCAGTGCATCCTGGTCTATGTTCTGTCAAAAGCGGTATCTACTGCTGATTTTAATGCTTTCTAAAAAGGCTGGATAATGTATAAAGTTTCTTATTACAGTACTTTAGGAGAAAATAAAAAAAAAAGAAAGGAAAGCTTTCTTTTCCTTGGTCACTTCAAATATTCTTGTTGCTCTTTTCCAATAGCAATGACATAGCACTACATAGACTGAGTTCCCCACAGTTTCAGATTTCCAACTTTATTCTGCTGTTTACTACAGCAGCAGAGACCAACTAACACTGTTATGATCTTGTACTTGTTCATTCCAGCTCAATGAACTTAGCAGGACTGCATGGCATACTTTGTTTCTTCTGGACTTATCAAGGATTGTCCACATGTTCTGGGATTTTCATTCACATAAGGTTACAGAACACGAAGAACCTCTTCTTTTTTATAGGCTCCATTCTTTAACACTCATGAGTCTTCTGTTGAAACAGCATCTAGAAAAAAGTTGCATTTTTCCAGAACACTTCACAGTATGATGTAGTTATATATGACAAAATTACATTGTTAATGCTATAAAGGCATTATTGCAGACAAGTTTTAGTCTTAGAAGAGCAATGCAAAGAAAAGTTGTGTCTTCCTGAGGGATGTAATCTGAAATAGCATGTGAAAATAGGGATTTCAAACTCCATTAGATATTTTTACAGTCCTGACATAGATAATTGAAGAAATTTAAACAGCAGACTTTATACCCATATTTGAAAGGAACAATTACAGGCAATTCTCACCTGCTTTTATCTAGTGCCTCCTTTTATGTATGTAAATTCTTCACTTAGACTTGGCAGAGTAGCTCTACAGATTAATAAGGAATATGAAGGATATCTAGTCTATGAATTGGATTTAACTGCTTTCCCTTCTATCACTTCCTTTTCTCCACCCTTTTCTTTTCCAAAGGGTTAAGTTTTGCCATTTCTAGCACTTGAATTATGTCCATTTCCCATTATGAAGCTTATCTGATAAATGTCCTTTATTTCAGCAGACTTTAATGTCTGACTCCAAGTCCCTTGCATCACAAAATGTGTGCTGTTCTTAGCACTCACTGAAATGGAATGGCACACAGGCAGAACATCACTGCTGGGAGCTCAGGAATCTGAGCTGTGTCCACACCACACATTGTGTTCATGCTGAGGTCTCGTGGGAAGCCCAGCAGTTGTGCAGCTTTGCAAGGTGATGCTGCAGAGGAAGGCAGATCAGAACACTTACCTTTTCTCTCCCACTGAACCTTCCCATCTATGTAATGAAATGAGAACAGGTGGTTAAGGTTATTAAACTTCAAAAATAAAATAATTAAAAAGTCCTCCACATTTAATATTGCTTGACAGTGGGAAAAGAATGGATTTTTTAGGATATCGAAAGGAAGCAAAAGGTGGAAAAATTGTATGTTCCAGCTTGTCTAGCGGTGCATATTTGACATCACTTTCAGTCTCATTTTATAAGGACCAAAATTCAATGCAGACAACTTTCACTGCTTTTATTCCAATGAGAGAGATCTGCAGTGAGCTCATTGCTATAGAATCAACAAAAATCAACATTATGGTTTCAAATGCCATTCCCATGTGTATTTCAGCACAGTTGAAAAAAGAGAAACAGCTTCAGAACCTTGCATATTGTGGTCTGAGGCTCTCCTGTCAGACTGAAATTCATTTACAGCATCAAAAGTTTTTTCCTCAAAAAAACCTACTTTCTGCAAAAAACTTTGGATACTATTGTGGTTTGACACTGGCCCAATGCCAGGCACCCAGGAGTGGTACCCAAAACTGGGCCATGCCACACCAATACAGATACGTAACAGAAAACTCACTAAAACACACTCTTTCCCCTCTCCCACAAAAGAAAAAAAAATCTGTATCTATCTAAATCCTTAGAGAAAGAGGTAGGCTAAATTAAAAAATTGTGAAGATTTTATGCAGGCTGTGCTAGTGTCCTGGCTAAAGCCAGGCTGGGATTCACTTGGATTAGTCCTCATGGGTTAGTTATCTATAGACAGAAGTTCCTTGAGAAAAGGAAATAAAAGAGCTGTTGAACCCTTACATTAATCGATGTTGTATTTAAATTTCTAATATTACTTTCTGTCATATATGCCAGTCTCTTTCCAACCAAGGGAAAAGACAAGGAAAAATAGGAAAAAGAAGTACTTGTTTCTTAGTTATTTTTTAAGTCGGTAGTTTTTATTGATTCATTCAAGTGTTACATATTTATTGCAACTTGATACATGATCTAAGCCTCACAAGTAAAACAGAGTAACTTTATTTCATTATCTCTGTTTATCAAGATGAGGCAGACAAAATTGATTAAGTTTCAGAATTAATGTCAATCCCATCCCTAGCTGTCACATACACAGTGACTCTGGGAAAGCATGTTCCACACCAGATTAGAAAACTAGTTAGGGAAATACAGAATATTCTGTTTTTCTATCCTATATGACTGCTGCCATTTTTAGAATGTTTAGTGAAGCACGTCAGATACTCTGTGAAACAAACAGCTCTTTTTAAAATATTCTATATCTATTCCCTGTACAGTTATGCTTGAAGAAAATTCTGAAAACAAATTTCATTTGGTAGGAAGTAATGACTCATAATTTGCAGTGTGTCGTATTGCATATTTGCAGAGTGTTGAACCACAAAAACTGTATTACTGTATGACATAATAGACACCTCTCAACCTACACTGCCATCTACTCTAAATATACAATATTTGTTTTAAAATTATTGTTATTCTAATGAAAATAAAACTTTTCTGTAACATTAACAACAAATATTAAAGCACAAGCAGAGGCACAACAAATGTGAAAGGTTGAATTATAACAATATTATACAACCTGCAGCGAAAATAATCTTCATTGCCTATTTAAGACCACGGATCAATGCCATCACTGAATTTAGAGAAATAACTGTTGTTAGGCTAGATGATATTTACAAATATAGAGATCCTTGCAGAGATGGAAGTCTTTGGAAGTAATTAAAGAGTGTGCAGACTTTATGAAGCATTTTTCTCATGGTTTGCAATAACAGCATTGGCTCTGATTTAGTAATCTCATAAGATTGCCTATTCCTGCTCTTCATATGGGATTACCATTACCCTTTTAATTTAATAGAAAAAGAAAGCACACAAAGCTTCAGCAATTTGGTTACTGCATTTCAGTGTGACTTCCCACTAACTTTTCTTCTTTCCCTGGAGTCTTAACTGCTCATCAAAATTCACATCTGAAACAAGGTCCTAACCAAACCTGTCCAATATCATCCATCAAGGTCTTGGGGCACATGTCTGTCTGTGTAATTCTGGTAAAGTACTTCAGAAGTGGTACTTGTGCAAGAAGGAGCAGAAAATTGTCATGCCTTGACAACAGGAGCTTTCTTTGATTTTTCTAAATAAACCTGAAATTCTTCTGCTACCATTGAATCTTCTACAGCATTTTTTTCTTTTTTTTAGCCTCACTGCATGCCCTAACCCATCCCTGAAACTGTCTTCAGTAAGAATCATTTTCTTTCATCTTTTATTAAGCCTGGGCTTCATCAAAAGTAGAGTGGCCAGCAGATTGAGGGAGTTGATTATGCATGGCCAGACTTTGGTAATGGTGGAGCTGCAGGGAGAAGCTGCCAGAAGTTTCCTCTTTGTCTGGCAGAGCAAATGCCAGATGGCTCCAAGGCTGGGCCAATTGGAAGTGGTGGTAACACCTCTGTGATAATAGATTTCAGAAGAAAAAAGACACTGCACAGATGTAATTGCAGTCAGAGATGAGCAGGGTGAGAGCACGTGAGAGGAACAACTGTGGGGACACCAAGGTCAGCGCAGAAGGAGGAGTAGGAGCTGCTCCAGGGACCAGAACTGAGATTCCTCTGCAGCCCAAGGTGCAGCCCATGGAGGGCACAGGGATGCAGAGATCCACCCACAGCCCATGGAGGAGACCCAAGCTGGAGCAGGTGGATGCCTGAGCGGAGGCTGTGAACTTGTGGGAGGCTCAGGATGGAACCGGCTTCAGGCAGGTTTCCTGGTAGGACTTGTGACCCTGTGGAGGACCCACACTGGAGCAGGCTGTGCCTGAACACTGAACTCTGTGGAAGAGTGATCCAAGTTGCAGCAGTTTGTGGAGGACTGTTGCTTGTGGGGTAGACTCATATCAGAGAGGGGAAGAACTCTCTGTGAGCAGTGGAAGAAACAACCTGTGATGAACCTCCATTCCCATCTCCCTGCACTCCTGGGGGAGAGGTGGGAAGGAGGGAAGGGTGCAAGGAAGGGATTTTTAAGTTCTTATTTTACTTCTCATTATCCTGCTCTGATTTTGTGAGTAATAAATTCAATTAATATCACTAATTGGAGCCTATTCTGACACTCTGACAGAGTGCTTTTGGTGGGTGCCTGGCATCCAGCCAGGGTCAGCACACTACAGCTCCTCTCAGTTGAGACCCCATTTAGAGTACTGCATCCAGCTCTGGGATCCTCAGTGCAAGAAAGACATGAACAAGTTGGAGCAATTCCAGAGGAGGGCCACCAAGGTATTTAGACCTCTTGTAGAAGGATGGGCTGAGAGAACGAAGCCTGGAAAAGAGAAGATTTCAAGGTGACCTAATTGTAGCCATACAGGACCTGAAGACAAACCATGAAAAAATAAAGAGGGACTTTTTACAAGGATGTGTAGTCACAGGACAAAGGGGTGGATTAAACCTAAAGGAGGGTAGGTTTAGATTAGATATTTGGAGGAAGTCAGTTCTTTGCAGTGTAGTTGGTGAGACACTGACACAGGATGCCCAGAGAAGCTGTGGATGCCACATCCCTGGAGGTGTTCAAGGTCACACTAGATGGAGCTCTGGCAACCTGGCCTCCCCTTGGCAGTGGAGTTGGTATGAGATAGTCTTCAAGGTCCTTTACAACCTAAACCATCCTACGATTCTGTGATCCTGTGATTTTCCATTCATATCAATAAATAATAGATAAATATAGCAGCTCTTGGGATGTTGAGGAAAAGCTACAGATTCTGGCAATAAGCTTTTGAAATCTAACAAGAAGATACAATCTACTAATCCAGCCGTTGCATCTATTTAATATAAAAACTTTTCAAGAGCCTCTTAAACTTGAATAAATCGTGCTCTAATGACAATCATGCACAAGTCATGATCTAAAAAAATTTACCAATTTTTTTTCCTCTATGGGAAACATCTATAATCGTCCCCTTCTAACAATGACTTGCTGCTATTTTTGATGGCATGAACAATGCTGAGCTAAAGAGTAGAAAGATGCATTTTTCCTGAATATTTACTCACTTTGTCCTTAGATATATTCAGAGAATAATTGCTTGCGAGATCCCCCAAGTGCCAATTTCAAGGCTAATCATGAGCTGTGCAATAGTAGAAATATCAAGAACACAGATTTATAGCGGAAGCAAGGTGTCTGAATTGTTCCTTCTCTATTTTAATTTTTCACATTGTTTTCCATTTTCAAGTAGAATTTTAGTTTTTATATAAAATCTGTCTGAGTTGAAAGAAGAAGCAATATCTCTGATTAAGGAATGTGCCATTGGGAGCTACTTAACAAGCAAAAACTGAGTAAGAGCTCTAGTCTTCTTCTACTTTGTGTTTCCTGAAAGCAGTACCACTTCCAATTCCTATCTCCCAAAGCCTTTTGAATTCCTCATTCCTCATTCCTTATGTATAAAGGAGAATCTATATGTTCCTCATAAGATTAGCCTTACATAAACAAACTCATGAAAACTTAATAATATATTTTGTTCTTTCATTCTTTAGCTTTTTTGTAATCAAGCGTTTTTTAATAAAAAGCTCCCTACAATCTTTCTAATTTTTTTTGCTTTAATTTCAGCTGCCACCACACTCTTTCTGATCACAGGTGTTTGAGGCATATGCTGCCATCTCATAAGGAAGATAAAAAACTTATGTGAAGGGATTAAGATAGCTAATGCTTGTATCCTGTTGGAACTTTTTTCCTGACAAACATTTGTTGTGTGAGCAACTTTCCTGCTATTTTGAGTTCTGTTTTTTCTGCCTTCTTTTTAGACCCTATCTGATTTTCCCTGTAATTATCCTGTAGAGCCTATGTTACAAAAAAAATGCCCTGAATAAGAGTTTTACAGACCTCAGAAATTAAGCTATCTCTATTCAGTTTCATTGCATCAATATATTTTACTTCAGCCTTGTGTCAGGGTCTCTTTTATATTTGTTCTGATTTTTTTAGAAATAATCAAAGATCAGATTGGCTGGAGATTACCTGACAGAGAAAGGCATATTTACTGAATGCAGAGTAAAAACAAAAGCCAACCTTCTTACCTTAGGAAGGTGAGGAAAGGGGTTCTGGAATTCTTTTCCCTTCTGGCTCCTAGTTTTGGGCTCTGTTAGCCTGGACTATGCCTTTTCCTTTCCTGTCTCCCCAATGGGGCCTGAATTACCTTCCTGTTCAAAGAGCTCTCTTCCCTCTTTCCACACCAGACCTACTCATACAGTAGTTATGAGTTAAAGAGGAAAGCCCTAGCTTCAATGAAGGTGCTTAAAGGCATTTACTCAGGTTGAAAAAGGCCAAAGATTAAATGCTTCAGAAGGTCAAGAGTAAGAAGACCCAGAGGTGTGAATCCTGATTATTTTTGTAAACAAAGCACCTTCTGTGTGTGTGTGAGAGAGAGTAAACAGAAAAGCCAGATAGAAGATAGCCATACACAGAGCAGTATGAAACAATTTTATTTTAATGTGTATGCCAACACTGAGCCATGGGATAGGGAAATGGAGACTGTTGAGTATATTACTTTGCTGAGAAATTGAGAGGGTTTTAGGACAGGAAATTCAGTCCTTCAAAACATAAATTTCAGAACCCAATGGAAATGGAAAGGCCATGCTCTGCAGATGTACGCATTTCCTGTCACATATGACAGCTGGTTCCTGATGGGAATTCATTCCCAGTGGGAAAAATGGTCAGTTAGAGTGTGGAGAGGAGTGCCAAGAAGCTAGTCTGCAATGCCATATATTTTAGGACAAAGAATGTAAGATAACCAGCATCCAGTTTAGAAAAACTAGGTAAATAAAAGAAAAATATTACCAAAGCTACATTAGGTCAGAAACTTCTCACTATGAGCAGCTGAGGGAGCTGGGGGTGTTTAGCCTGGAGTAAGGAATCTCAAGGAAGACCTCATTGTCCACTACAACTGACTGAAAGGTGGCGGCAGTGATGCCTAAATTTATTTTATTTTCTTTTTAGTTCTTTATATATTTTTCATGTATTTTTAACTGTATTTTTAACCCCTGGACCAACTCTGAGGGGCGGACCCAAGGTTAGATTACTGGGGCAACTGATCTCCTGTTGGATATACCTGCCAGATAACTAATTATTTAACCTTAAAAAAGCTGTAAAAATCCCTTTTCACACATGCGCAGAGACGCATTTGTGCACCTGAAGGCTTTCATTAAAAAATTGCTTTTTTATCTTACCACTTCAACACTGTTGCAAGTTTTGTCTTTTGAATCCAGGCAACAGCAGCAAGGAATTTGCCTCTTCTTCCACAAAACTGTAACAGGACAAGAGGAAATAACCTCAAGATACACCAGGGGAGCTCAGGCTGGACCTCAGAAAGAATTTCTTCACCGGCAGGGTGGTTAGGCATTGGGATGGGCTGCCCTGGGAAGTGGTAGAGCTACTGTTCCTGGAATTGTTCAAGAAATGACTGGATGTGGCACTCAGTGTTATGGTTTAGTTGATATGAAGGTGTTTGGGCAAAGGTTGGACTCAATAATCTTGGAGGTCTTTTCCAACCTAAATGATTCTATGATGTCTCCATCCCTTCTTTTTTCTTTTTTTTTTTGTTTTAAAAGGCTTATTTCAATGGAGCTATAAGTGCCCCACCCCTCCTCTGTTTTCATTTAAGGCTTGTTCCTAAAACAAAGTATTTTGATACAGGTCATGAAGACTTAAATCATATTTCTATTTACACTGAGACTTTGTGACAAAAGAATACATTTTATGAAATATTTAAAGGGATTAAAAAATTATTGAGTATGCAAATGGTAAAAAATACAAAATATGTAAAGGGAATTATTAGTTATATAGTTATTTCTGCAAAGTCAGGTCTGAATGCAGGTAATTAGAGTCTTGAAAAAGACACAGGAGGGGTTATAGCACTGGATATCTCTTCTTGCTGTCTCTTAAGAATTAATGTGCAAAAGAAATCTGTAAGTTGATTTTAATGGTGTGTTTTGCATGACTTCCTATAAAATATATATGGCCTGCATGGTGCTCTATATCATTAAGCCATAGTACTTTATAGCAAAGATATTTTTGCAAGAGCCAACCTGCAATTTAATCATAACTACAGTATTTAATTCTTAGTATATAAATACATTCTTTATGAAACATGCAATTCTAATTTAGTATTTTAAAAGAACTGATTAAATGCACACTGAAGTCAACAAGTAAAAATCTTTATCTGCAAGCACTGGGCTTTACTGCAGTTTAGGCAAAAATGTTAAAGTCAAATAATATTTTTTATATGTTTTGTTCTTTAGGACCACTCCACATCTTTTGAAACAATGTTGTGGAAGAAACAACACATTTTTTGAAAGAATGAGTATGCATCTGGGAGGGTCTCATATGACACAACTTTAGACGAACTGCTAGAAAAATAAAATGACAGCCCATAAATAGAAGCTGGCATGCTGCAGCAGCATAATAATTCTTCCCTTTGATATTCTGGACAAAGAAGACAAAGCCAATTCAATCTGCACTACACTGCATTATGGCATATTACATCCATTATTCCAAACAAGCTTGATTAAAATGTAATTAATGTGATGTTAGCTTGCTAGTAATGTCTCATGAATAAGATATTTTATATTGTTTACCAGTACATAGTTTTTGTTTGTAATGTGTATCGCAAATATACTTGATCAGTTTTATTGTATTTATTTAAATTTGTTCCACTTCCTACTTTTACTGGTAAGTATATGTTGTGTTCTCATCTTCATTATTTGAGATCCAACCTCTCTGACCAGTCTCAGAGAAAAGATGAGTCCAGGAAGGCTGGATATTCTCCAAGAAGGAAATCTTAAAGGCTCAGGAGCAGGCCATCCCCACAGGCTGAAGATAAGATGTTGGGGAAGACTGGCCCAGCTGGTCAGAGAGTTTTGACTGGAACTCGGGAATAAAAAGAGAGTATATGACCTTTGGAAGATGGAACATGCAGGAGGACTAAAATGATGTCAGGAGCTTATGCAGGGAGAAAAACAGAGGGGCCAAAGTCCAAATAGAAATTAATCTGACTAGGGCTGTTAAGACAATAAAAATATTTCTATAAATATTATAGAAACAAAAGGATGGCTAAGAAGAGTCTTCATCCTCTGTTGGATGTAACAGCAAACATAGTGCCAAGGGAGGTAGAGGAAGAAGCTAGGCACTCAGTGAAAGTCTGCTTGAATAACCTGATCTACTAGGAGATGACCCACTGAGTGGATGAGGGAGAGGGTATGGCTGTGGTCTGCCTTTAGTAAAGCTTTGACAATGTTTCCTGCAGCATCCTCCTGGAGAAATTGGCTGCTGGTGGCTTGGACAGGTGCACTCTTCACATGGTAAAGCCCTGTCTGGATGGCCAGGCATAGAGACTGGTGGGGATGGGGTCAATCCTGCTGCTGACTGGTCACCAATGGTGCTCCCCAGGGCTCAGCACTGGGGCTGGTCCTGCTTCACATCTTTATCAAGATGAGAGGATCGAGGGGAGTGGGACAGAATGACAAGAAGAGCAGGGCATGTATTAAGGGCCTGACAGAATCACAGAATTCTAGAATGCTTTGGGTGGAAGGGACCTTTAAAGGTCCTGTGGTCTAAACCCATGCCATGGGCAGGGACATCTTTAACCTGGATCAGAAGTCTGGGTATTGATAAGATTCTGCATCTACTGACTGACAAATACAAGGGTGGCAGAGAACTCTGAAAACACAGAATTGTACATACTGAGCTCTTGGTATTTGAGAAGTGCACAAGTGTGACTTAATTTGTAATCAATATGCATTTTCCTTTATTTAAATACTTCATTGACCTCTAGTACTATAATGTTAAAATATTTAATCTACAGAAAAAAATATAAAAAAAGGTTTATACAAAAAACCCTATAAATTATAGAAGATTTATAATTCAGGCAAAACAATCTTCAGTGTATTCAGATACATAAATATGAGAGGATTTAAAATGTTGACTGGACTATTTATTTTTGCTTATAGTGAAGGCTCCATTTAGCTGAGGTAAGATCTTTAAAGCTAATTTTGGGAAGCCCAAAATTAGATTTTCCAATCATTATGAATTCCAATACTTTGTATAATTTAGTGCTATAAATCATTCTCACATACTCACATACATACATTTGTAACTCTGAACTTGCAGTTGTTTTATTTTCCTTTTTATCCAAAATATCTGAGGCCATATGATATAAGAAAATGATGACTCAAAAACTGTGAAGTCTAGCAAAAAAATTCCTCTAATTTATTCTCATTTGGGAAAACTTTTATAGGGAAATAGGCCTCAGGATTTGTCCATGGTCCCTGTACAATCATCTATCATGAAGGTCAGAAAGCCAAATTCTGTTCTGTTCTTGGTACAATCCAAAAGGAAAAAAAGACACATTGATATTTTAAAGATATTTAGTCCATTTGGAAATGTTCTGTACAAATCCCCTTCCTAAATGAATAATATCTAGTAATAATACCTCTCCATCTCAAATATGTATTAATTATCACATACAGCAATTTCAAAGCTTTTTCTGTATCCTTTGATAAGTGCTGACTTTTGACAGTTGAATTAGGAAGTGCTTTGATAAAAACTAGCTGGTTTTGAGAAGTGAGTTTTCTGATAAGCTTATTGTTCCATTATTATACTCTCCCTCTGCCTTCTACTTAATTCTCTTGTGACCATTGATTTACAACAAAAATTTTCTGATGGTTCAGAATTATCATCTTATGACTGGTGGAAGAACGCTATACAACCTAGATTAGATTATACATGAGAGAGATATGAAATTTCTTTACGTGAGAAACAGAACAGAAGAGAATTACTATACTGCAGTACTACATCATTATGGCACCCAGACCTAAAGGACATGGCAGATGATGCAGGCAGCTGTGTTAATGCACTGGGTCCGGATGTGGGTGTCTGTGTAAAGCAAATCTCAATTCTAATATTAAATACATTGATTGCTCAGTGCTTTAAAAATGCTTTACACAAAAGAAACAGGTATTTTGATATGATCAGTTGTTGATGACAAATGAACTGTTCATAGCTGATATGATTTATGGTGTCTGGCAAGTCAAAACTTACATTTGATGTTGAATGTATTTTTGTCCTTGCCCTTTCAGCAGCATAATTGGAGAATACTTAAATGTCAACTTACACTTAAATATAAGTCTGAACATTTACAGTCCTCTCATTTCATGCTTATTTGGCTTGGGAAAAAATTTATTTGCTTTGAAGCTTGAGAAATGGTCTAACATAGAAATTTTTTATAAACTGGGTATAAAAAATTAGACTTTGAATAGGAATGGCCGTTTTGGCTTTTAAATGAAACTATGCCAAAAAAATTAGTTGCCAGTGAGGTCCTCAAGTCAGTGATCATTGTGTCTCCTTGTAGGAGAATGCTGGGTTTTTCAAGGGCTTGTAATTCCAACCAGAGAATCACATTAAGGAAACTTGATTGATAATGCCACTGCTGACCTTCTATATCAAAGTATTCTGTGGAGGAAAACAATTTAAATAACAAAAGATCATTGGAGGATCCTAAAAGCCTGGACAAAACTGAAATGACTTGTCCTAGATTTTGCTGTTAAAGAAACAAAATAGGAGGAACAAAATGTACTTTGGTTTCTTGTCTGATGAGAGCAATGTTCACTTTTGTTGTGGTGGTGAAGAAGGGATCTGTGGCAGGGTGGTGAGCAGAGTGCTAAGACTGCAAGTGGAGATCTCTCCCTCGCTGTCTTAAGTTGCGCAAACTTCCCACTCCAAGAAATTACTCTAAAGCATGGGACTTTCCTGAAACACCACCCAGGAGAACTGAATTTGTTTGCCTGACTCCTCAGCTGGCTGATGGGCTTGATGCCAGATGAAAGAAAAGATATGAGGAAGGCTGAGTAAAGCTGGGTGTTGTAATGGCGGCAGCAGCAGCCTAAGGCTGTGGAGTCTGTGGTTGCCTGTGCTGCCCATACCCACCACCACTTGTACTTACACAGCCACAGGTCTGTACAAATACATTTCTGTGTGGGAAGCATTAACTACTTCTATAATGTGCCCCAATTCAGAAGACTGAAGTAAGAAGTAACAGCTACAGAAGTTGCTTCTGATGTTTTGTGTTTTTTTTTTTTAATTTTTTTTTTGCTTGTTGTGTGTTGTTTTTAATTTTTTTGTTTATTTATCTGAAGTTTACAAAAGGACACCCCCATTTTTGTATTAAGCATCTTATTCATGCATCCTTTGGTAAGAATTTTCCTAAGAGAAGATCTAAATTTGATCTTTGAAAAATGGCATATTGTGTTCACTGATGCTTCTGAAACACCTAGACCAAATATCTTCTCTAATGAATACACCAAGTGAAAAATACAGGGAAAAATAGCAAAGGATTAAGAGTGGCATTAAAATTAAATAAAGATCCTCAGATTTAGGTTAAGGTCAAGAATAATCCTTTCAAGGGTTTATGTCATATTTGTCTGCTTTTGTTAATATTTTAGTCATCTGAGGCAGGGATCTGATGGACGAGAGTGGACAATTTGGAATGATGTTGGAAAGGTCACCTTTCAGCAGCAGATTGTGGTCTTATCTTTCTAAATAACTATTTTAGTATTTGTGAATGTGCTTAAGAAATCGAAAGTTTAGGTTTTAAAACAGTCGGTGGAAAACAAAATTAAATAAACACAGATTCTCACATAGTTGAACTCAGGTCTGAAGATTTTCTAGAAATAAATCCCAAATGAAGAGCCTTGGATGGACTGAGGAGACTATACATTTGCTAGAAATGCAAGCCAACAATTAAAATGTGCTCTCAGGCTTAATAAGGCAGAACTACTGAAACAGTACCTTCAAATAGAGCAGAGTATATTTAGCAGTGCTTAATATTTTCAAGTTCATGATTTATTGGTTGAACCACAGTTGATGACATTTGTGCAGCTCAATAGCTGTTCAAACAATGGAAAGAATAGCAGCAGTTTTGTCTAGTAATATAAGGATAAATTCATTCTGGTGTTGAAGCAGCTTTAAGGCTGAGCAATAATGGAAGGGGCACAGGAGAACCTAGAATATCTGTGAAAGAGGCAGTGATATTATAGATACAGCATTGGATTTGACTGCAATATTATGTCGAAGGATTGCCCTGGAGAACTGACAATCTATAAAAAAGGCAACTGCAGACATAAAAATTATGTGTAGGTTGTACTACTGCAAATATATTTCAAAGCTTTCTTTCACAAAAAGAAAGCATTTTCCAGAGAGATGGATGGGTAAAGAGCAGAGTGTTCAGCCATGATAGGAATGCCACTGGTGCTTTCTCACTGCAGAGACACATTTGGAAATCTTGCCCCCAAAGAGTATTAAATGTAAATGTAACATGTTCTCTGTTAATTTTAATTTGACAAATCAGAACTGGGTCTTTGGGCTAGGTTGTACACTTTGAAGTTTCTTTTCCTCAAACCCACACATTGCGTGCTCTCCCCCGGTCCCCTCAAAGAAGCAAAGACATTGAAGCACCTGAGACTGCTCTAATTAAAATTTTAATTTTTCAAAAAAATTCTAATTACTTAGAGAGAAGAATTGTGACAATTTTTCCCTAGCTTATCAACTGACTGTTTCATGAAGGAAGTAATGTCAGTTTTAGAAGTGAAACCTTGAATAACTAGACAGCAATGACAATGTAAAATCAGCCATTTTAACCAGCATGAAAACAATAACAACCCAGGCAGTGCACAGCTTGTACACATGTTTACTGGATTTTCTTGTACAGTCTACACAGAGTTCACACTGATTTTCTCTCTAGTACACTGCTTGCAAGGTGCCTCTAGAGTTTTTGAAGTTGGGATGCTTTCTCCATATGCAGTTCTGGGCCAATGGTTTGGGAAGTGTAATGACTCCCTAATGCATGCACAAGGAGAAAATAAAGGACATTGGAAGCTCATTAAATACAAACTCATGGCACTGCATATCCTATTGGCCCCTGGCAGTAAAATTTAAAGCTCAGGTTTCAGGTCTGTAGAAGAAAGTATAATGCTGTGATTCATGACAGATTTGTAACACCAATGACATTACCCTTAAGGGCAAAGAATTGTTCTAAACTGCATGCAGCCATGAGACAGAAAGATGACAGAGGACATGACCAAAATCAGTAGCAAGAACACTTTTTTGGCACAAGCCAGATTTGAATTCACCTAATTTTTGTTTGTGCTCTGTTTGTTATTCTGTTCCTGAGTACTCTGTCTCATAACGTCTTGTATTTGCTTGTAATTTTGGGTCTCTGAGTCGCCATCTCAGGAATTACAATTTATGCTCATCCCAAAGCCCAAAGTTTCTCTGTGGAAAACTTACTGCTTCTGAAGCAGACTTGGCCCTTTGCTAGCGAGTCAAATAGACACTCACCTGGGACATGGTGAGCATTTCACTTTAACAGCAGAATAGTTGTCCTCTTCCCATAGTCATGGAGATAATATAAGGGACTTACTGCATTTTCTTCAAAACATGGAAGGATACAAGGTGAGAATCTTAAGATGCTCTAAAAGCATACTGAAATTATGCATAATTTTATCAGAATATGTAGTTATTGCATACACTTGTGTGCTGGTTACACCTGGGGGAGGGCAGAGTCAGAGAGCTTTTTCTCTATGAAAACTTCCTCTGTGTGTTCATGGGAGCAATTGGAGGCTGGTTTGGTTATTGACAGCCTGAGGAACCAATTGGAGAAAGTTAGTTCATTCAGTGAAAACACATTTTGAAGGAGGTAACGTGGAAAAAAGCTATTTTTCTCTTCTGGCAGTAGTGCAGGTAACAGGGCCCAGGGCTGGCTCCACTGTAGCCTGCGGGCCTGGCAGGGGGCAGGGCCGGGCCCCTGTCTGGGGAGCTGGCATGGCCCGAGAGAGAGGAGTGGCCATGGGCAGGGCTGGGCCCCTGTCTGAGGAGCTGGCATGGCCCGGCACGGATGAGGGGTGGCCATGGGTAGTGGGTGCTGTAGCTGAGAACCAGGGAAGTTGAGTGAGGTCTCAGCTGTTCCCCCTTCTTCCCTTTTCCAGTGCAGCCATAGTGTTCTGAGATCCCGGCACAGCTCCAACATGGCTTGGCTACAATCTTTGCACTTTTCCACGTGAGATTTTAACTCTTTTATTGCTCAGGTAAGACTTGCAGACTTTTAATTCTCCCCTGAGTTAGAGGAAAAAAGAATAGGAGAGCTAAGTTTCTTTAGATGGAAGGAGAATGAGAAGATGCTATGAAGGTTGGCTGAAAATCCTTTTGAAATTATAGGGATGAACTGATAT